>CM042324.1:34946856-35076856 GCA_023566125.1 Zingel zingel
AAGTGGCTGTTAACCTGGGTCTCGACCTCCAGGCCCCCCGTACTCCCTTCCATGCCCCAGTAAGTGGCTCTTGGCCTGGGTCTCGACCTCCAGGCCCCCCGTACTCCCTTCCATGCCCCAGTAAGTGGCTCTTAGCCTGGGTCTCGACCTCCAGGCTCCCCGTACTCCCGTCCATGCCCCAGTAAGTGGCTCTTAGCCTGGGTCACGACCTCCAGGCCCCCCGTACTCCCTCCCATGCCCCAGTAAGTGGCTCTTAGCCTGGGTCTCGACCTCCAGGCCCCCCGTACCCCTTCCATGCCCCACTAAGTGCCTCTTAGCCTGGGTCTCGACCTCCAGGCCCCCCGTACTCCCTCCCATGCCCCAGTAAGTGGCTCTTAGCCTGGGTCTCGACCTCCAGGCCCCCCGTACTCCCTTCCATGCCCCAGTAAGTGGCTCTTAGCCTGGGTCTCGACCTCCAGGCCCCCCATACTCCCTTCCATGCCCCACTAAGTGCCTCTTAGCCTGGGTCTCGACCTCCAGGCCCCCCGTACTCCCTTCCATGCCCCAGTAAGTGGCTCTTAGCCGGGGTCTCGACCTCCAGGCCCCCCGTACTCCCTCCCATGCCCCAGTAAGTGGCTCTTAGCCTGGGTCTCGACCTCCAGGCCCCCCGTACTCCCTTCCAAGCCCCAGTAAGTGGCTGTTAACCTGGGTCTCGACCTCCAGGCCCCCCGTACTCCCTTCCATGCCAGAGTAAGTGGCTCTTGGCCTGGGTCTCGACCTCCAGGCCCCCCGTACTCCATTCCATGCCCCAGTAAGTGGCTCTTGGCCTGGGTCTCGACCTCCAGGCCCCCCGTACTCCATTCCATGCCCCAGTAAGTGGCTCTTAGCCTGGGTCTCGACCTCCAGGGCCCCCGTACTCCCTTCCATGCCCCAGTAAGTGGCTCTTAGCCTGGGTCTCGACCTCCAGGCCCCCCGTACTCCCTTCCATGCCCCAGTAAGTGGCTGTTAACCTGGGTCTCGACCTCCAGGGCCCCCGTACTCCCTTCCATGCCCCCGTAAGTGGCTCTTAGCCTGGGTCTCGACCTCCAGGCCCCCCGTACTCCCATCCATGCCCCAGTAAGTGGCTGTTAACCTGGGTCTCGACCTCCAGGCCCACTGTACTCCCTTCCATGCCCCAGTAAGTGGCTCTTGGCCTGGGTCTCGACCTCCAGGCCCCCCGTACTCCCTTCCATGCCCCAGTAAGTGGCTCTTAGCCTGGGTCTCGACCTCCAGGCCCCCCCGTACTCCCTCCCATGCCCCAGTAAGTGGCTCTTAGCCTGGGTCTCGACCTCCAGGCCCCCCGTACTCCCTCCCATGCCCCAGTAAGTGGCTCTTAGCCTGGGTCTCGACCTCCAGGCCCCCCATACTCCCTTCCATGCCCCAGTAAGTGGCTGTTAACCTGGGTCTCGACCTCCAGGCCCCCCGTACTCCCTTCCATGCCCCAGTAAGTGGCTATTAACCTGGGTCTCGACCTCCAGGCCCCCCGTACTCCCTTCCATGCCCCAGTAAGTGGCTCTTGGCCTGGGTCTCGACCTCCAGGCCCCCCGTACTCCCTTCCATGACCCAGTAAGTGGCTCTTAGCCTGGGTCTCGACCTCCAGGCCCCCCGTACTCCCTTCCATGACCCAGTAAGTGGCTCTTAGCCAGGGTCTCGACCTCCAGGCCCCCCGTACTCCCTTCCATGCCCCCGTAAGTGGCTGTTAACCTGGGTCTCGACCTCCAGGCCCCCCGTACTCCCTTCCATGGCCCAGTAAGTGGCTGTTAACCTGGGTCTCGACCTCCAGGCCCCCCGTACTCCCTTCCATGCCCCAGTAAGTGGCTCTTGTCCTGGGTCTCGACCTCCAGGCTCCCCGTACTCCCGTCCATGCCCCAGTAAGTGGCTCTTAGCCTGGGTCTCGACCTCCAGGCTCCCCGTACTCCCGTCCATGCCCCAGTAAGTGGCTCTTAGCCTGGGTCTCGACCTCCAGGCCCCCCGTACTCCCTCCCATGCCCCAGTAAGTGGCTCTTAGCCTGGGTCTTGACCTCCAGGCCCCCCGTACTCCCTTCCATGCCCCACTAAGTGCCTCTTAGCCTGGGTCTCGACCTCCAGGCCCCCCGTACTCCCTCCCATGCCCCAGTAAGTGGCTCTTAGCCTGGGTCTCGACCTCCAGGCCCCCCGTACTCCCTTCCATGCCCCAGTAAGTGGCTCTTAGCCTGGGTCTCGTCCTCCAGGCCCCCCGTACTCCCTTCCATGCCCCACTAAGTGCCTCTTAGCCTGGGTCTCGACCTCCAGGCCCCCCGTACTCCCTCCCATGCCCCAGTAAGTGGCTCTTGGCCTGGGTCTCGACCTCCAGGCCCCCCGTACTCCCTTCCATGCCCCAGTAAGTGGCTCTTAGCCTGGGTCTCGACCTCCAGGCCCCCCGTACTCCCATCCCTGCCCCAGTAAGTGGCTGTTAACCTGGGTCTCGACCTCCAGGCCCCCCGTACTCCCTTCCATGCCCCAGTAAGTGGCTCTTGGCCTGGGTCTCGACCTCCAGGGCCCCCGTACTCCCTTCCATGCCCCAGTAAGTGGCTCTTAGCCTGGGTCTCGACCTCCAGGCCCCCCGTACTCCCTTCCATGCCCCAGTAAGTGGCTCTTAGCCTGGGTCTCGACCTCCAGGGCCCCCGTACTCCCTTCCATGCCCCAGTAAGTGGCTCTTAGCCTGGGTCTCGACCTCCAGGCCCCCCGTACTCCCTTCCATGCCCCAGTAAGTGGCTGTTAACCTGGGTCTCGACCTCCAGGCCCCCCGTACTCCCTTCCATGCCCCAGTAAGTGGCTCTTGGCCTGGGTCTCGACCTCCAGGCCCCCCGTACTCCATTCCATGCCCCAGTAAGTGGCTCTTAGCCTGGGTCTCGACCTCCAGGCCCCCCGTACTCCCTTCCATGCCCCAGTAAGTGGCTCTTTGCCTGGGTCTCGACCTCCAGGGCCCCCGTACTCCCTTCCATGCCCCAGTAAGTGGCTCTTAGCCTGGGTCTCGACCTCCAGGCCCCCCGTACTCCCTTCCATGCCCCAGTAAGTGGCTGTTAACCTGGGTCTCGACCTCCAGGGCCCCCGTACTCCCTTCCATGCCCCCGTAAGTGGCTCTTAGCCTGGGTCTCGACCTCCAGGCCCCCTGTACTCCCTTCCATGCCCCAGTAAGTGGCTCTTGGCCTGGGTCTCGACCTCCAGGCCCCCCGTACTCCCTTCCATGCCCCAGTAAGTGGTTCTTAGCCTGGGTCTCGACCTCCAGGCCCCCCGTACTCCCTTCTAAGCCCCAGTAAGTGGCTCTTAGCCTGGGTCTCGACCTCCAGGCCCCCCGTACTCCCTTCCATGCCCCAGTAAGTGGCTCTTAGCCTGGGTCTCGACCTCCAGGCCCCCGTACTCCCTCCCATGCCCCACTAAGTGCCTCTTAGCCTGGGTCTCGACCTCCAGGCCCCCCGTACTCCCTCCCATGCCCCAGTAAGTGGCTCTTAGCCTGGGTCTCGACCTCCAGGGCCCCCTCACTCCCTTCCATGCCCCCGTAAGTGGCTCTTAGCCTGGGTCTCGACCTCCAGGGCCCCCGTACTCCCTTCCATGCCCCAGTAAGTGGCTCTTAGCCTGGGTCTCGACCTCCAGGGCCCCCGTACTCCCTTCCATGCCCCAGTAAGTGGCTCTTAGCCTGGGTCTCGACCTCCAGGGCCCCCGTACTCCCTTCCATGCCCCAGTAAGTGGCTGTTAGCCTGGGTCTCGACCTCCAGGCCCCCCGTACTCCCTCCCATGCCCCACTAAGTGCCTCTTAGCCTGGGTCTCGACCTCCAGGCCCCCCGTACTCCCTCCCATGCCCCACTAAGTGGTTCTTAGCCTGGGTCTCGACCTCCAGGCCCCCCGTACTTCCTTCCATGCCCCAGTAAGTGGCTCTTAGCCTGGGTCTCGACCTCCAGGCCCCCCGTACTCCCTTCTAAGCCCCAGTAAGTGGCTCTTAGCCTGGGTCTCGACCTCCAGGCCCCCCGTACTCCCTTCCATGCCCCAGTAAGTGGCTCTTAGCCTGGGTCTCGACCTCCAGGCCCCCCATACTCCCTCCCATGCCCCAGTAAGTGGCTCTTAGCCTGGGTCTCGACCTCCAGGCCCCCCGTACTCCCTTCCATGCCCCAGTAAGTGGCTCTTAGCCTGGGTCTCGACCTCCAGGCCCCCCGTACTCCCTTCCATGCCCCAGTAAGTGGCTCTTAGCCTGGGTCTCGACCTCCAGGCCCCCCGTACTCCCTCCCATGCCACAGTAAGTGGCTCTTAGCCTGGGTCTCGACATCTAGGCCCCCCGTACTCCCTTCCATGCCCCAGTAAGTGGCTCTTAGCCTGGGTCTCGACGTCCAGGCCCCCCGTACTCCCTCCCATGCCCCAGTAAGTGGCTCTTAGCCTGGGTCTCGACCTCCAGGCCCCCCGTACTCCCTTCCATGCCCCAGTAAGTGGCTGTTAGTAGTATACTAGGGACAGGATTGCGCGTGCACGTATAGGGTACAGGTTTGCGTGTGCACGTGAGGTCACGTGATGTCGTCATGTGCACACGCGTGCACGTACCCCCATTGATTGTTACGCGCGTGTCTTTCTAGCGTTGTGATTGGTCGGGCGATCGAGCCGCGCGCGCAGCAAGGGAAAAAATGAAAATATAAAAATATAAAAAAATAAAAAAATAAAAATATAAAAAAATATTTTTATTTAAATATTTATTTATTTTATTTTTTATTATTTTTTTTTAAAACGCCTAAAAATAAATGAAATTGATATCGTCCGGTTTGTAGTGCCCCCTGAGGGTGAAGGGAAGTCCGTGAGAACCGTAGCCATAACTGCACAGAGTGTCCTGTCGTTGTATGGTGGAGTTTGTATTGTGTATTCCTAAAAGCGTTAGGGTTAGGCTATGTCTCAACATGTCTGAAAAAGTCATGTGCCCCCTATGACGGTGATGCTGTTATAGGGGAGGGTTATGGAGGAGTATAAAGGGCTATGTCTCGACCTGTCTCGCCTCTTTTTACCTACTGTTTTTAGTTAGCTAGCTAGCCAGTTCATTTTGTGCCTTCAATCATCTCAAGCAGACCAACGGTGTATTTTTCTTTTTAACTCCTAGGAGAAAGCAAGAGGAAAAAAACATCTTACAGCCATGTCTACACATCGATTTGAATATCAAGTTGGATCAACGGTTGAAGAAGAAGGTACGGTTGATACACACGCTCCCAGTGCATTTGAATTGAGACCCAGTACGTTGAAGATGATCCGTGCACCCCGTAAAGAGTTATGGGGAGGAGGTGAGACTAATACTGAAGCAACATTCGGTTTGAGCCAGGCCCCCAGAAAAAAGAGATTCCGACCCGATATCTTTACGTCAAGCATGTCAGAGTCGTGTACAGCTGATATGGAATATGCGGGCGACAATGGTTACTGTTATTCAATTAGCTACAGTTCCGGATATGTGACATTAGCTGTGTATACTAGTGTTGTGGCCGATTTATCTAGCAATGCTAAAACAGCCTGCACAATGGCGGTGAAAGACTGGAGTCTTTTTCGTGACGTTGTCTGCCCCGATCTTGACAATCCTGGCTTTCCTGAGCTAGTGTATGTGTCTCAATGGGACACCTGCATTGGGTCCAGTATCTATCGTGTTGAAGCAGACCGCTTCACCAGAACTGCAGAGGATTTTATCTTCCTTCGCGTATGCTCCGAAAGGGAGAAGTTAGTTGCAGCCAGAGGACGTGAAGAATGGAAGTTAAAGCCCTACCCTGTATCTAACGAAGAATATGAGAAATGGTTTAAAAACTGGTTCTTTATACAATGGTGTGACTGGGAGATATTGAAGACACAGTTTGATACCATTGACTATGTCATCAGAAGAGACAAAATAAGGAATTCTTATGAGAACATAAGAAAAAGATTGATATTTGAGGACGATGATCAACAGTCTCAGCCCCTCCCCAAGACCCTCTATAGACCTAAAATCGTCAGACACAAAGACTCACAAAACGGTGGGTCTAATTTGTAGGTGCTAATTATTTGGCAAAATAGTTAAAATGCTTTTATATTATTTTGTTTGCTACTGTGATTGTAAATGTGTGCTTTTTTTTCTTCCCAGAGGATCTAGAGATGTGTCATTCGTCCGGCAGAAAGACACCTAACACCTCTGTGTTATTTGACCCCCTGACGGTCTTCGGCTCTCCTCAATCCCTTTCATCATCATCATCATCAACAACCCCCACTCTAAGCCCGGAACACTTCCTGGCACCACCGCCTATGACCCCTCCTCTGCCTCCCTCTCTATTGATATGCTCCCCACCGCGTCAAACACATGCATATCCGTCTACCCCCTCAACGTATGCTGTATTACAACAGGATGATGTCGGGGCTTGTTCGGACACTGTGACGCATGATCAGCCGGACGGTGTGGTGTCATCGTTGTTTATAGATAGCGTTAAAAAAGTGTCTCTACATCTTCTTAACATTGTTCTTTACCAGTATTTGGAGGAACGTGTTATGGCTGTCAGATCAATCATCCGAGCCAGAAACAGCATGACTGTATAGAAGGGCTACCAGAACACTTCTACGCTGTCCACTTTGAACAGATTATGAAAAGACTATTGACTGATAAATTCATCGGAGTTGTGCAGCGTTTTCTGTCCTTTAAACATCTCAAGGCCGGTGAGGGTAGAATCCTTGGAGTATCAGAAACAGTTTTGCACGAGTTGAAAACGGCTGAAGATGTCACGACTAAAATCAGTGCTATGTATGACTCTATGATAGGTGATGATGTGGTTAAAATAGCCGAAATTATAGAGATTAGTGACTATTGGAGGGATTTATATGGTAGAAAGAACTAACAGTGTGAAAATATGGGGAATTGTTTATGCATGATGTATAATCATATCAGTGAGCGATATCACATATCACGTATATCTGGTATTTTAGATCGAGCCATTGCTAATAACGTGAATGATGTTACAAAATACCAATGTAAGAGTGATGCTGTAGATCGTACAGATGTGTGTAGGTTAGAAAAATTGATGGTGCTTGTAAGAAGACAACATAGCGCCACTCCTTGGGAGGATCTGTTACAGATGTTGTTATCAATGTTAATGACACGAGAGAGTATAGTGGAAACATTTTGTGATGTCATAGCTAACATTACACACGATTTTAAGATGTTAAAAGTTTATCACCTGCTTACTATGTATACAATGCTTGTAGATACAGTGAGTTTGTATGTGAAAGAAAAACACTATACCGACGTCTTACAGGATTTGCAAAAACTACATATATTCATAATCAGTAAAAGCAATGTATCCGTATTAGTCAAGATGCTATCTATGATAGAAGCGGTTTTGCTGTCTTCATGACTTTCGTATGTATGAATGCGTTTGGTTGTTTTGTGAAATAAAAAAAAAGGATGACATAACACTATCGTGATCACTTGTGTTTTAACGAATCATGGAGAAGGTTATGCAAAAAATATACTACGATCCTGCCCACCCAGGGGCTCTAGGAGGTGTACACAAACTTCGTGATTCCGTCAAAGAATGTACCGGGTTGTCTCCATCGATCCCCGCTGTTAAAAAGTTTCTCTTGCGGCAGGATGCGTACACTCTACATGCACCTGTCTTGAAACATTTCCCCAGAAACAGGGTGATTGTTAACGGTATCGATAAACAATTTCAGGCTGATTTGGTCGATATGACGGAATATTCTACGGAACACGATAATGTGCAATATTTATTGACATGCATTGATGTGTTTTCTAAATATGCATGGGTAATATGTCTTAAAAACAAAACGGGTCCCGTTGTCACAAGTGCCTTTAAAGAAATATTGGAACAAGGACGCGTACCTCTGAAACTTCAAACAGATGCCGGAAAAGAGTTTTATAATAAGGTTTTTCAAAAATTGATGACTCTATATAAAATTCACCATTTTTCCACAACGAACGAAACAAAAGCAAGTGTTGTTGAGCGTTTCAACCGGACTTTCAAAACCAGAATGTGGAGATACTTAACGGCTGTTAACTCACGTTGCTATATTGATGTGCTACAAGATATGGTCACTGCTTACAACTCTGCATACCATAGTTCAATAAAAATGGCTCCAACCGCTGTGTGTAAAGACAATGAGAAAACAGTCTTTAACACTCTGTACAAACTGAAACCGCAGGGAATGGTACTGTTTAAATTTCAGACGGGCGACACCGTTAGGATATCAAAGCACAGAGGTGTGTTTCGCAAAGGTTACGAACAATCCTTTACAGATGAGTTTTTTACAATATCAAAACGTATAGGCAGGACTCCTCCCGTTTATATACTAAAAGACAATAGTGGAGAGCCCTTGACAGTGACTTTTTACGAAGCAGAGTTACAGGCTGTAATTATAGACAAAAACAAAGTGTTTAAAATTGAGAAAGTGCTGGATAGAAAGAAAACAGGTCGTAAAAATCTAGTACTTGTGAAATGGTTAGGATGGCCCGAGAAATTCAATTCATGGATCTCTGAAAAAGACATAATTGATGTAAGATAATAGAGCCGGGCATGCTCTTAAAACTAGTCATTGTGATTTGTTAGCGAAAGGTGACGGAGCTATGAATAAGAACGTTTTTTTTTGTTACGCTGCCTAGTAATGCATCGCCCATAGTGTATCCAAATAATAAGATTTGGCAGTTCAGAACAAAACTAGCAAAACCGCTCATATTACATCAGGCGTATGAAGTTGGTCTTATCGAAATACAATATCCCCGGGTCTGGAATAGTTTCAGTGAGAGCGATGCCAAGATTGAATTCTTCGACACAAAAACGAAACTGCTCAATAAGCTAAGGCTAACAGTTGGCTCTTATAACACGATCGACAGCCTTGTTAAAGAATATAATATGAAATGTGCGTCTAACCCAATCCTTGCACACATAACGATGAGTCACAACCATATCACTAATAAGATATTTTTCACGGGAGGAGATGGATGGCATATTGTGTTTAAGGGACGTCTGGCCGAAATTCTAGGGTTCATTCCAGACACTGTGTTCGAAATCCACGTTGGACCCCATTTAAAATGTATAGCTCCGCACCCTGCCGACATTCACGGCGGCCGTTATAATATATTTATTTATAGTGACATTGTGGACTACCAGCTAGTCGGCGATAGTCATGTACCCCTGCTGCGGTGTATAAATATCTCCGATGAGGTCAAACATATGCCCACTCTGAGTTACGACAACCCTCACTACACATCGTTGTCATGCTCCACTATTACTAACATTCAAATAGATCTACGAGACGACCAGAACCAGCACATACCTTTCTCATACGGAAAAGTAATTGTCAAACTACATTTTAGACCTGTGAAACAACATTAAAAAATGATGCGGAAAGCGTACACAGCTGATGATGGAAGGTATATGTCCTACTATATGAATCAAGCCGGTGGAGACCTGCCCGGTTTCATAGGATCCCCCACCCAATACGGGTCTGGTTTAGGCGGGGTTTTCCGAACCCTATTTCGAATGGCTGTCCCTCTTTTAAAAAAGGGTTTTAATCTAGCCAAACCTCACCTGAAAACAGCCGCCACAGGTATTATAGGAGATGTTGCGTCTAATGTCAGGAATGCCGTAGCATCCAGGCAGCAGGGAAAAGGTCTCATGGTGTACAGGCGCAAAGCGTTAAAAAGAACCCCTTCAGGATGTGGGCGTAACCAGGGTGTGAACAAAAAACATAAAAACACACGCAAAAAAAAAAGGGTCCTCAAAAAGAAGACATCTGTCCGTAGGCGCAGAGCTCCGAACCGACGATCATTGTTCCTGACAAAAGACATATTTTAGATTAACTTTAAGAAATTAATCATGTCATTCATTCATAATCAGTCGGAAGAGTGTGTGAAGACAGAACTGGACCTATTTACAGTCCCGTACACCCAGACATCTATCGAAAAATCAACATTTCTAGAAGTACCGCCCATGTCCTCTCTAACAGACAGTGGGCCTATAGAGTTTTTCATATCTGCTAGTGGAGAAGACTATCTAGACCTGAACGATTCGTATCTGTACACACGTGTGAGGATTACAAATCCTGACGGCACATTACTGGCTAATGCCGCTGATGTGGGTTTTATAAACTATCCTGGGTGCAGTCTTTTTTCCCAAGTAGATATAATGCTAGGGGATAGGTTGATTAGCCAATCTTCAAATACGTATCCGTACAGAGGGATTGTTGAATGTTTGCTAAACTATGGAAAAGAAACACTGGATACACAGTTCAGCACTGGCCTGTTCTGTAAAGACACCGGTGAAAAAATGGAGGAGACATCTATTACAGGAGATAATTTGGGGTTAGAGCAACGGGGTGCATACACTGGTGAAAGCCGTATTGTGGAATTAATATCACCAATACATGCTGACTTGTTTTTTCAAGAAAAACTTTTGATAAATGGTTTGGACATCTCGCTAAAATTCATCAGGTCAAAAGATGACATTGTACTAATGACCCCTGGAAATGTTCAATTCACAGTGAAAATAATGTCTGCTAGTCTGTTTGTAAAGAAGATATCAGTGTCTCCTACTGTGAGATTAGCTCATAGTAGAGCTCTACAGCATACTAATGCCAAATATTCTATTGACAGGGTAGCCATAAAAACATTTTCCATTCTGGCAGGTACGAGGGTCTGTAGCCAAGAGAATTTATTTATTGGGCAGATACCAAAATTCGTAGTCTTGGCTTTTGTTGATAATGAAGCATACACAGGCTCATATGCTCGTAACCCTTTTAATTTCGGGCACTATGACACTGAGTTTATATGCCTATACGCCGACGGACAGCCTCACCCTGCAAGGCCTTTTCAACCCCTTTTTCAAAGAGGGCAATATGTACGAGAATATTATCAGCTGGTGGAATCAACAGGTCGTCATTTAAAAGATCGATCACTGTCCATAACACGCTCCGATTTCGGGGCTGGATATACACTCTTTTGTTTCAATTTGGAACCGGATGGTGGTGGGTCAGGAAACGTCTCGCTGATTAAGAACGGCAACGTTCACTTGGAAGCACGCTTCAGAAACCCACTACCACGTACGGTGACCCTTATCTGCTATTCCGTTTTTGATTCTGTAATTGAAATATCTAACCAAAGGCAAGTCCTATTGGACCACTACTAAAGATGAATACAATAGAACTCACTAGTGTTCTTAGAAAAAGAATGACTAGAGACACAAATTTCTTAGGAGTAAGGCCCTGTGATCAACTGCCAAAAACCGTCGTTTGTAAATTACCTGCTATGCTAGTTGTAAATACTGACCCTAGCGATAAACCGGGCCAACATTGGCTCGGTATTTACATAACCGAGAACAAGCATGGTTTGTTTTTTGATAGTTTCGGACACCCCTCTAGCTTTTTTCCTCAAGAAATCAACCATTTCCTCTTAAAAAACTGCGTGGAGATGTACCATTCAGCTATACAAGTGCAAAATAATTATTCTACAACATGTGGTCAACACTGCGTTTTCTTTTTATGTCATATCCAGAAAAAAATTCCTTATTCAAAAGTTTTGAACATGTATGGTCCTAATCTTGTATGCAACGACACGATGGTCACCCATTTTGTTAACAGAATACATCCATATGTGTGTCACGATCAGAATTTTAAATGTGTACAATGTTCATGCGCTACCTACAGGTAAAAAAAAAAAAAAGTATTGTGTAATGATGTTTTTCAATAAAGAATGTGGAATATATTGATCTTACAATGTCTTAATGTTTTATTCCTTTTATTATTTTGTAGAGCTATACAGAAAAAATGCATTCATCAGATAAAATTAATACAAAAAACACATTCATTTAATGTTACAGGTTACATTCAACACTGTCTTTTCACATCCATCAATAAAGAAAATATTGCAAACAGAGAAATAATAATAATAAAAAAAATAGGTTAAATAGGAAAATATAAAATTAAATGTAAACACATTCATTTAGTGTTACTGGTTACATCCAACACTGTCTTTTTCTTGTTAGTAGCATCATTGAATAAAGAAAATACCCCCACAACAGAAAATAATAAAAATAGGTTAAAAAGGAAAATATAAAATTAAATGTAAATACATTCATTTAGCGTTACTGGTTACATTCAACACTGTCTTTTCTTGTTAGTAGCATCATTGAATAAAGAAAATACCCCCTCAATCGAAAAATAATAATAAAAACAGATTAAAAAAGGAAAATACACAATTATTGTAAATCACAGTCATTACTGTTACAGGTTACATTCAACACTGTCTTTTCTTGTTTTTGTCACATTCTTGAATAAAGAAAATACCCCTCAATAGAAAAATAATAAAAATAGGTTAAAAAGGAAAATATAAAATTATTGTAATAATAATAGAAAATATAAAAATAGATTAAAAACTGGCCCAACGAGTCTTAGTAATGGCGGGTGTAATACTAATGGGTCTAGGAGTACTAGTTGCTCGTAAATCAGACGATGTGCTATGTATAAAGGAAGGGGCCATTCTTATTTCTCTACGCATGCGCGGGGTACGTAATTCAGACATTGGCGATTGTGTATTAGTTTGATCCCGTTCCCCTGTTTTAAATGCCTCAATAGAGCGCCGTACCATCGTGTTTGGGATTACGGATAGTGGCACATTTAAGCTGGCTAACGTTTTTAAAAATATGTTCCACCCTTTTGGTCTTGAACGATCTGAAACATTATTATGCGTTGTTACACTTTTCAGTAGATCATACAGATGACTACCTGGCACAGGCTTATCTTCAACAACGATTTCTCCGTTATTTGACCACGCAATCTTATTATTACGGGATAACGAAATGATTATGTATTCAGCGTTGCGTTTATTCCTGGAGGGCATATGTGCCAATACTTCTGCTCTTATCATATCGTCTTGTGCGATAGCGTCTTGTGACTCAGACATTGAGGCGTCAGCCTTTGAGGATTCGTCAGGCAGTGATAATGTAATCACACTTTTCTCACGCTCCCCCTGTCTCGCCAAGGCTAGGTATCGCTGCAGAATACTTGAATATTTTTTAGCTTTTTCATATACATTGATGTCAGGTTGTTTCAATATTTCACTCATGGCTCGATCCAATTCACTTTGTACAGACTGTCGCAGAGATACATTTGAGGAGTCAGTTGTTTGAGGCTGTTGTAATGTCGCTAATTGATTTTGTGGAACCAGAAACATTTTCTGAGTGTGTTCCATTTCAATTCCTGTTGATAAGACTTGCTATGAACGGGATTGCGGCGCCGAGTAGAGGAAATAGAAACCCACCTGTTTGGTTGATTGTCTTTTTTTTTTTTAAATGTTTGATTTTTTTATCAGCTATTAGTCTAATCACTTTCTTCTTCTTCTTTAACAGCTTGTACTGAATATTAGACAGTGGTATGTTACCTCTTAACACATTCAAAGCTATTTCACAAAGCGCATTAATAAAGTCTGGACTGGCATTGCTCACAATAACACCTCTTGCTCTGGGTGATGCCTTATGTAGCATGTCTAACATTGTAAAATTCCGTTCCATTCGGTTTGACATTATTACACTTTTTTTTTCCTCGGAATGTATACAACCTGCTGAGGCGATAGCAGAGCGGATCTGAGTCTTAAAATATCGGGGGTTGTGGCTTTATAATCTATCAACAGATATCCGTACGGGGAACTTGTGGCATCGTTGAAAGCCTCTAAAAAATATTTAGTATTTCCGGGGAACATTTGTCGTGCCAGTAAGCTTATCTGATGCTGATCTCTAGCATTTTTGAAAAGAATTATATAATTTGTGTTCAAACTGATTGTACGACTCGCTTTACCTTGTATGAACAGATTCTGCACTAGATATATACAACTAATATTTCTGTGATGGACATACTGTGTAAACATTTTTTGAACTTCCAAATTATCACTGGCTCGATCCATTAAATCATCAATCACTAACAGATTATTCTTAGCAGGTGGAAGAAGCGCATCGTCACAGAACGATTCAGGGAGTCCTTCCACAAAATTTATATTCACCGTTTTAAGCAATTGATCGTATATTGACTGCCAGCATGAATAGATGTATACAATGTTATCTATTTTTTGTGAAATAACAGAGGACATGTTTTCAATAATGTCTTTGACAAAACATGTTTTCCCACAATTAGAGGGCCCACTAATAACGACGCTGAAAGGGTGTTGTAGCCTACCATCAAATTCTGCAACATGCCTGATGTTATTACTAGTAGCCATAAGGAACCGTTGTATAGTCGCGGAGCACGCGTCGCTTGTTGTAAACAACCTGTACTTTCCGCTTCAGTGTGTCGTTTTTGAGATGAAACTGTTTTTTGTCGCGTTTTATTGTGAATGCATTTGTGGTCAGATGGTTAGGAGGCTGCTGATTGGTCACAAATGCTTGAACAAGACCAATTAAAGATTCATGTGTAACCACTTTGGCATTTTCGGCATTAAGGGTCACACCCTTGCATTTAACCTGTGTCTGGCCTTGTGTCGTCCTATAAGCATAGCATTTAGGACCCCCCGAAACAAACTGTTATATAGTCCTCTGTAGGGGCCCCGCAGACTTGCTCACTGTTGAGTTCATCAGTTAATTCACCAAGGTAAGGGCCGAGAGGGGGGATCCACTCATCGCCTTGGGTTGTGAAGATAATGCTGTCAGTGTCACAGTACAAAACACGTTCCTGAAGCGTATCCAGCAAATCATATAGTTCCATACGTGCATAGGCGGTGGTCATAGCGCCTATAAAAACATTCACATCTTTTACTCTGGATACTTGACCATCTGTGTATCGCCACTGGACAATAGCTACCTCTGGCGAGATAAATGAGAACTGTCGAACATCAAAAGTATCGCTGAACATGAGCTGCGTGAACCGGGACGGATCTGTTATGAGTTCAGCAGTCGTCATATTGTTACGCATAGCAAAGCGTCCCCACAAGTTGTTCAAAATTGATTTATTGGTATTTCTGACTGCTTTGTTAACACATATCTTGGCTGGATCCAGACGTATGCCTTCGCGTACATAGTAGCCATCTATGTATTTTTTTTTTTCGTCTTCCGTTTTGATATGCCCGGGATATCCTGAAGCCTCTTGCTTGCGTTTAAGAAATGTCTTAACATAGGCTTTAAAAAGCTGGTCCGTTTTTTCTGGGAAATGCCAAACCTCGTCGATTGCAACTATCTTATACCCTTTCGCTATGGCTTTTTGTAATTCAAACGACACCCACACCCCAGACAGCTGTCGCTCTTGGTCGCTATGTGCACACTGGGTTGTCTGATTCATCTGAACGGCACACAGCACATAGAGGGAACATCAGTTTACCGTTACAGTGATACGGCAGTACGGGGTGGTACAGTCCTCTGGGGGGCACAACTGTGCATTTCACAATACCAAAGTATGTGTTTATGTCATCAAAATCCTTGTGTATTATCTGAGGATGGCCTATTGGATAATCTCTTTTGGCCTGAACAGTTGGATACAAACTTGTGAAATCATAGTAGCGAATTTTCTCACCATTTTCTACCTTGTGGTACAGCTTCATAGCATTCGTTCGGCCTCCAAAGAGGGCTTCTCGAGGATTGAGACGCGCTGGCTTTTCATACGTTAACATGAACTCCTTAACGGCCGGGTTATTGCACACATCCTGCCGCCAATCACACTCCCACTTCACCACAACAGTTAGGCCGTACACATTTTTTAGAGTCGTCAGTCTGTTATGGAACTCTATGCGCAGTTCACCCTGTGTTTTTTTTTTGGTGAGAGGGTTGATTTCCGCTTGTGCGTAGCACTTATCACAGCCATGAAAGAAGCATCCGTTAAATTCATAACATGTGTTTGTGGCTTCACAATAGCCATCTGCAAAGAACGGGCCAAATTACTTTTCACCTCTGTTCAGAGCGTGTTGTATGTCAATACCCTCGCTGCTTGCAACATACTCTAACCACTGTATTGAAATGTCAGAATACGTCTTGTTTTGCCTAATGTAAGCACCCTCGTACGTCAGAGCAACTGTGTCTTTGGGTAGGAACAGAGTTTTAAACACGCCCATACAGGAGGAGGCCATTGTCGCATATGCAAACGGATCTAGACCGGTGCACTCATGGAAGGCTTCTCTGTATATCTGGCATGCTTTACGCAAAACTGTCACATCGTTAACACAATAGGTGCGCAGCTCTTTTCGAAAGTCAAAGGGTGTGTCACAGACCGTAGCGTACCAGTCAGTGAACGTTTTCTTACACTCGTCAGTCATAGCATCATAACCATATAGAGCAGGCGGCGGATATGGTCCGATATAATTCTCATTCTCTCGTGTGTTGAAGGCGTGGGGGAAGAACCCCTTCAGAAGATCTGAGAATCCCATGGCAGACGGGGTTTTAGACAGAGGCATTGTTATGAAACTGAATGAGTCTATCCAGCGTTGTTTGTAAGTAGAATCGTACATCAGAAGCACCCTAGAACCTCGCATAGTAATAGTTGGACAAAGTTTCTGGCTCACCATATACTCAAACTATATAACTGTCAAAACCTGATGCATTGTGGGCTATAAAAGTATAGCCTTTGTATTTCTCCCGTCTGTAGTTCTGAATGAATGAAGCGACACAGTTTGAGGTTTCGTAACAGTTTTTGTTACCATACATATCCATAATGCACACAAAATTAGCTTCATGGTGACCCTCAGTACAACGTGTCTCAAAATCGTAAAAGAGATACTTATCACTACTTTCTTCGCGTTTGAGGGGCTGTATAAAGCATTCGTGCGTTGTGCCGACTGCAGGCTCTCTACAATGTAGGCATTTTGGGGTTCTACAGACGTGTGTTTTTTTAGCTGTCCGGTACGTCATGTGACAGGACTCACAATATTTGATCCGCTCGCAGGGTATGAGGCGGTGTTTCGCATCGGGTTTTTTATGGTTTTCAAAACACTGTTGCGATTTGCATATGCGTCTACAGTCTGCACATTTAATAGTTTTATTAGGTGTACAAGCAGTGTAACATACATTACAAAGAAAACTACACCTGTGCTCCAGGGCAGTGTTGTAGGTCTTGTAACAACCGTCGCAAACGTACGGTGCACCGAAGAAAGACGTCTTATTTACAATGAGATAGTAATGCTCGTTATGCAAATACAACCATGCTGTTTTCACATGTTGCTCGTCATGTGTTTTGAAGATCTGTGGTTTTTTACAACCGGCAACATGATGGAATATTACAATTTTCATTTTCAGATGTTTCTGAAATCTGTCAACATCAGAGAATGAAACCATATGCGTATCGTCAAAATCCAAATCCCTATGTAGCTGCTTTGCATAATTTCTCTTTTCACTCGGGGACAATCTACTGTTTACATAATGTGCCAGACAGAGAGCAAAGCAGAGATTGTCATTACCGTCGTTATTCTTGGGATTGTATAAAGCATTACCTTTTACCGACAATATTTGATCGTAACCGATGCTTCCTAGTTTTCGACGGTCCCCAGGATTACCGCCCGACATATTACGAGCTATAGTCACAATTAATTCCAAAGCGTCATCGGTCAGAGAATTATCGTTACTTTGCATAGCTTGTGAGACTTGCTCCAGAAATGTATCTGTGTTGTAGCCATCGTCCGAGTTCAACATTGTTTGAATAGGAACATTCACGGCAGGGCCCCTTAACTCAACATTTAAAACACTGTCCTGTGTAGCATTGTCCAAAGCCCTCTCTATTAAACCTGTTAGGGTGCTATAAACCCTTTCAGGCACACTGCCAATATCTGTCAAATCAATATTTCGTAGGTCGGAATGACGTGTTCGCACAATATTCAAAAAGCTCTTCACCCTGAAACAAGGTGGTACGGTCGGAAAACCCTTGGGTTGAGCAGGGCTCGAAAAGATTGTTAGTAATATAACTACGCTCTGGTTGATTACCCAGGAATGGATCGACACCCTCGAGTATATTTATAGGAATAGTTACAGGGGTATTACTAATGCTACACCAATTATCTGACACAGTTAACGTGGGCTTGTATGTTGGTCTTTGTCTATGTATGACAGGAGTGTCAGGTATACAGTCGTCTTCGTCATTATAGTCACATTCCTCTCTACAAACGGTGTCAAGGAGTACAGCAGAACTCTGTAAAACACCTACATCATATTCAGGGACCGGCGGCGAAGCTCCCCCATTCGTCTGGTGTGTTGTATGAGACGGCTCCGATAGGTGTGTGTCTTCACGCCCTTCTAAGTCTTCTACGGATATGATCGTCTAGGGATGATAACATATTTTAGTTAAATAAAGACACACACACACACACACACACACACTTCAAACAAAACACAAACCTCAACTGCTGTTTTTGGTAAAGGTGTGGCCCTTTGTCCCCTCTCAATAGAGACACCCTGTGGTTGTATTGGCGCCTGGGTACTATGTGTGAAATTCTCCTTCGGGGTCAAATGTAGAGACACCAAGTCTGAAACAGCCTTTAGTTGCTGTCACAAAGGAAAATCCATTTTAACAATATATACATTCTATAAAAATATTTTATAACACTATATAAATATAGTCTGTTAGATACAAATGGTTTTCTTACCTCTGCATCAGTGCTCAGAGAAGGAGAGCCTTGAACAAAGGATGAGCGGGATCTTTTCGGTGGTAAACCTTCAGGGATTTTCTTAGCCTGAAACACAACATTACATTATTAGAACAGACTTTTTTTTAAAAATACAATGCACTATTTTACCGTTCTTTTTAAACCCACCTCAATAGATCTCTTCTTATGTTTAAACCAGAGATCCTTCTTAGGCCTAACTGCTTTCACAGATACGGCTAGCGAAGCACATGGCCCTCTAACACTGTGGATTTCAACAGAATGTCATATTGAGTAGCTATCTACACTCAGGATCCTTTGTTCCGGGGTGGGGTGTCTAGACACAGAAAGCGAATATATATATATATATATATATATATTAGTAGTCTAAAAACACAGTGATAAATTAAATAGTAATAAAAATCACATAGTAAAAGAGATAAATAGACCACTAAATACCTGTTTACAGCTTTCTTATTGCTTTCAGGATGATAATCAACAGCTACCGTAGCAACATTGTCCTGGCTCTTTGGTAGAATCACCTAATGATGCAAACTACATGAAGTATATGCCGCTTAAACGTTTTAATACACGAATGTCTGAATTAATTAAATATCTTACACCATGCTTAAACACGAGATACGCTTTTTATATTTACTCACCAGTTGTAGGCATAGTTGCAAAAGACGAAGTCTCTTTTCTTTCAACAAAAAGAATTAAAAAAGAAAAACACTTCAGAGGTCTTTTGTTGAGGAAGGCTGGGGAAAACGAGGTAAAAGTTAGCTAGCAGACGAGCTAAAACAGTAGGTACGAAAGTGAGCACCCCACCTTGAAACACGCCGTTTTAAACCTACAAGACACACCCAGGATGACGCTTTTACAAAACCGACAATAGCAAACCCCCCCTCCGTAACAGACGACCACGAGGTCAACGTTTTTTAATTTACGAATGGCTGAATAAAATTAAATATCTTACAACATGCTCAAACACAAGATCTGCTTTAAAATGTACTTACCAATTGTAGATGTTGCTGAAAAAAAAACGAATCCTCTTTGCTTTCACAAAAATAGAATTAAAAGCACATTCCAGGAGGGCTTTGTTAGAGGAAAAACGTGATAGCAAGGGAGCTATCAACACAGCTTAAATGGTTTGTTAAAAAAAAGTGAACAAGCTAGCATGCAAAAAGGGGTGCTATTAAAACGATGTAATGTGCTTTGCTGAAAAACGAATCATCTTTGCTTTCACAAGAATAATTAAAAAATCAAAAAAAGAACACCAGCTGGTATGGGTGTGGAAGGTCAAGAAAAAACGTGGTAACAAGTTAGCTAGCTAACAGACAAGCCAGCTAACAGCCTAGCTAAAATGGTTTGTTAAAAAAAGAGCAAAATGTGGAAGGTTGAGAAAAAAAAACGTGGTAACAAACTAGCGAGATAGCTAACAGACTAGTTAAAAATGGGTTGTAGGCATGGTTGCAAAAAAAAAACGAAGTCTCTTTTCTTTCAACAAAAAGAATTAAAAAAGAAAAACACTTCAGAGGTCTTTTGTTGAGGAAGGCTGGGAAAAACGAGGTAAAAGTTAGCTAGCAGACGAGCTAAAACAGTAGGTACGAAAGTGAGCACCCCACCTTGAAACACGCCGTTTTAAACCTACAAGACACACCCAGGATGACGCTTTTACAAAACCGACAATAGCAAACCCCCCCCTCCGTAACAGACGACCACGAGGTCAACGTTTTTTAATTTACGAATGGCTGAATAAAATTAAATATCTTACAACATGCTTAAACACAAGATCTGCTTTAAAATGTACTTACCAATTGTAGATGTTGCTGAAAAAAAACGAATCCTCTTTGCTTTCACAAAAATAGAATTAAAAGCACATTCCAGGAGGGCTTTGTTAGAGGAAAAACGTGATAGCAAGGGAGCTATCAACACAGCTTAAATGGTTTGTTAAAAAAAAGTGAACAAGCTAGCATGCAAAAAGGGGTGCTATTAAAACGATGTAATGTGCTTTGCTGAAAAACGAATCATCTTTGCTTTCACAAGAATAATTAAAAAATCAAAAAAAGAACACTAGCTGGTATGGGTGTGGAAGGTCAAGAAAAAACGTGGTAACAAGTTAGCTAGCTAACAGACACGCCAGCTAACAGCCTAGCTAAAATGGTTTGTTAAAAAAAGAGCAAAATGTGGAAGGTTGAGAAAAAAAACGTGGTAACAAACTAGCGAGATAGCTAACAGACTAGTTAAAAATGGGTTGTAGGCATAGTTGCAAAAAAAAAAACGAAGTCTCTTTTCTTTCAACAAAAAGAATTAAAAAAGAAAAACACTTCAGAGGTCTTTTGTTGAGGAAGGCTGGGAAAAACGAGGTAAAAGTTAGCTAGCAGACGAGCTAAAACAGTAGGTACGAAAGTGAGCACCCCACCTTGAAACACGCCGTTTTAAACCTACAAGACACACCCAGGATGACGCTTTTACAAAACCGACAATAGCAAACCCCCCCCTCCGTAACAGACGACCATGAGGTCAACGTTTTTTAATTTACGAATGGCTGAATAAAATTAAATATCTTACAACATGCTTAAACACAAGATCTGCTTTAAAATGTACTTACCAATTGTAGATGTTGCTGAAAAAAAACGAATCCTCTTTGCTTTCACAAAAATAGAATTAAAAGCACATTCCAGGAGGGCTTTGTTAGAGGAAAAACGTGATAGCAAGGGAGCTATCAACACAGCTTAAATGGTTTGTTAAAAAAAAGTGAACAAGCTAGCATGCAAAAAGGGGTGCTATTAAAACGATGTAATGTGCTTTGCTGAAAAACGAATCATCTTTGCTTTCACAAGAATAATTAAAAAATCAAAAAAAGAACACCAGCTGGTATGGGTGTGGAAGGTCAAGAAAAAACGTGGTAACAAGTTAGCTAGCTAACAGACACGCCAGCTAACAGCCTAGCTAAAATGGTTTGTTAAAAAAAGAGCAAAATGTGGAAGGTTGAGAAAAAAAACGTGGTAACAAACTAGCGAGATAGCTAACAGACTAGTTAAAAATGGGTTGTAGGCATAGTTGCAAAAAAAAAAACGAAGTCTCTTTTCTTTCAACAAAAAGAATTAAAAAAGAAAAACACTTCAGAGGTCTTTTGTTGAGGAAGGCTGGGAAAAACGAGGTAAAAGTTAGCTAGCAGACGAGCTAAAACAGTAGGTACGAAAGTGAGCACCCCACCTTGAAACACGCCGTTTTAAACCTACAAGACACACCCAGGATGACGCTTTTACAAAACCGACAATAGCAACCCCCCCCCCCCCCTCCGTAACAGACGACCACGAGGTCAACGTTTTTTAATTTACGAATGGCTGAATAAAATTAAATATCTTACAACATGCTTAAACACAAGATCTGCTTTAAAATGTACTTACCAATTGTAGATGTTGCTGAAAAAAAAACGAATCCTCTTTGCTTTCACAAAAATAGAATTAAAAGCACATTCCAGGAGGGCTTTGTTAGAGGAAAAACGTGATAGCAAGGGAGCTATCAACACAGCTTAAATGGTTTGTTAAAAAAAAGTGAACAAGCTAGCATGCAAAAAGGGGTGCTATTAAAACGATGTAATGTGCTTTGCTGAAAAACGAATCATCTTTGCTTTCACAAGAATAATTAAAAAATCAAAAAAAGAACACCAGCTGGTATGGGTGTGGAAGGTCAAGAAAAAACGTGGTAACAAGTTAGCTAGCTAACAGACACGCCAGCTAACAGCCTAGCTAAAATGGTTTGTTAAAAAAAGAGCAAAATGTGGAAGGTTGAGAAAAAAAACGTGGTAACAAACTAGCGAGATAGCTAACAGACTAGTTAAAAATGGGTTGTAGGCATAGTTGCAAAAAAAAAAACGAAGTCTCTTTTCTTTCAACAAAAAGAATTAAAAAAGAAAAACACTTCAGAGGTCTTTTGTTGAGGAAGGCTGGGAAAAACGAGGTAAAAGTTAGCTAGCAGACGAGCTAAAACAGTAGGTACGAAAGTGAGCACCCCACCTTGAAACACGCCGTTTTAAACCTACAAGACACACCCAGGATGACGCTTTTACAAAACCGACAATAGCAAACCCCCCCCTCCGTAACAGACGACCACGAGGTCAACGTTTTTTAATTTACGAATGGCTGAATAAAATTAAATATCTTACAACATGCTTAAACACAAGATCTGCTTTAAAATGTACTTACCAATTGTAGATGTTGCTGAAAAATAACGAATCCTCTTTGCTTTCACAAAAATAGAATTAAAAGCACATTCCAGGAGGGCTTTGTTAGAGGAAAAACGTGATAGCAAGGGAGCTATCAACACAGCTTAAATGGTTTGTTAAAAAAAAGTGAACAAGCTAGCATGCAAAAAGGGGTGCTATTAAAACGATGTAATGTGCTTTGCTGAAAAACGAATCATCTTTGCTTTCACAAGAATAATTAAAAAATCAAAAAAAGAACACCAGCTGGTATGGGTGTGGAAGGTCAAGAAAAAACGTGGTAACAAGTTAGCTAGCTAACAGACACGCCAGCTAACAGCCTAGCTAAAATGGTTTGTTAAAAAAAGAGCAAAATGTGGAAGGTTGAGAAAAAAAACGTGGTAACAAACTAGCGAGATAGCTAACAGACTAGTTAAAAATGGGTTGTAGGCATAGTTGCAAAAAAAAAAACGAAGTCTCTTTTCTTTCAACAAAAAGAATTAAAAAAGAAAAACACTTCAGAGGTCTTTTGTTGAGGAAGGCTGGGAAAAACGAGGTAAAAGTTAGCTAGCAGACGAGCTAAAACAGTAGGTACGAAAGTGAGCACCCCACCTTGAAACACGCCGTTTTAAACCTACAAGACACACCCAGGATGACGCTTTTACAAAACCGACAATAGCAACCCCCCCCCTCCGTAACAGACGACCACGAGGTCAACGTTTTTTAATTTACGAATGGCTGAATAAAATTAAATATCTTACAACATGCTTAAACACAAGATCTGCTTTAAAATGTACTTACCAATTGTAGATGTTGCTGAAAAAAAAACGAATCCTCTTTGCTTTCACAAAAATAGAATTAAAAGCACATTCCAGGAGGGCTTTGTTAGAGGAAAAACGTGATAGCAAGGGAGCTATCAACACAGCTTAAATGGTTTGTTAAAAAAAAGTGAACAAGCTAGCATGCAAAAAGGGGTGCTATTAAAACGATGTAATGTGCTTTGCTGAAAAACGAATCATCTTTGCTTTCACAAGAATAATTAAAAAATCAAAAAAAGAACACCAGCTGGTATGGGTGTGGAAGGTCAAGAAAAAACGTGGTAACAAGTTAGCTAGCTAACAGACACGCCAGCTAACAGCCTAGCTAAAATGGTTTGTTAAAAAAAGAGCAAAATGTGGAAGGTTGAGAAAAAAAACGTGGTAACAAACTAGCGAGATAGCTAACAGACTAGTTAAAAATGGGTTGTAGGCATAGTTGCAAAAAAAAAAACGAAGTCTCTTTTCTTTCAACAAAAAGAATTAAAAAAGAAAAACACTTCAGAGGTCTTTTGTTGAGGAAGGCTGGGAAAAACGAGGTAAAAGTTAGCTAGCAGACGAGCTAAAACAGTAGGTACGAAAGTGAGCACCCCACCTTGAAACACGCCGTTTTAAACCTACAAGACACACCCAGGATGACGCTTTTACAAAACCGACAATAGCAACCCCCCCCCTCCGTAACAGACGACCACGAGGTCAACGTTTTTTAATTTACGAATGGCTGAATAAAATTAAATATCTTACAACATGCTTAAACACAAGATCTGCTTTAAAATGTACTTACCAATTGTAGATGTTGCTGAAAAAAAAACGAATCCTCTTTGCTTTCACAAAAATAGAATTAAAAGCACATTCCAGGAGGGCTTTGTTAGAGGAAAAACGTGATAGCAAGGGAGCTATCAACACAGCTTAAATGGTTTATTAAAAAAAGTGAACAAGCTAGCATGCAAAAAGGGGTGCTATTAAAACGATGTAATGTGCTTTGCTGAAAAACGAATCATCTTTGCTTTCACAAGAATAATTAAAAAATCAAAAAAAGAACACTAGCTGGTATGGGTGTGGAAGGTCAAGAAAAAACGTGGTAACAAGTTAGCTAGCTAACAGACACGCCAGCTAACAGCCTAGCTAAAATGGTTTGTTAAAAAAAGAGCAAAATGTGGAAGGTTGAGAAAAAAAACGTGGTAACAAACTAGCGAGATAGCTAACAGACTAGTTAAAAATGGGTTGTAGGCATAGTTGCAAAAAAAAAAACGAAGTCTCTTTTCTTTCAACAAAAAGAATTAAAAAAGAAAAACACTTCAGAGGTCTTTTGTTGAGGAAGGCTGGGAAAAACGAGGTAAAAGTTAGCTAGCAGACGAGCTAAAACAGTAGGTACGAAAGTGAGCACCCCACCTTGAAACACGCCGTTTTAAACCTACAAGACACACCCAGGATGACGCTTTTACAAAACCGACAATAGCAAACCCCCCCCCCCTCCGTAACAGACGACCACGAGGTCAACGTTTTTTAATTTACGAATGGCTGAATAAAATTAAATATCTTACAACATGCTTAAACACAAGATCTGCTTTAAAATGTACTTACCAATTGTAGATGTTGCTGAAAAAAAAACGAATCCTCTTTTCTTTCACAAAAATAGAATTAAAAGCACATTCCAGGAGGGTTTTGTTAGAGGAAAAACGTGATAGCAAGGGAGCTATCAACACAGCTTAAATGGTTTGTTAAAAAAAGAGCAAAATGTGGAAGGTTGAGAAAAAAAAAACGTGGTAACAAACTAGCGAGATAGCTAACAGACTAGTTAAAAATGGTTTGTTAACAAGTGAGCAAACTACCCAAACAGTACGACAGAGTGAGCACGGTCGATCCGTCTGCTAGACGCCACAGCTCCCACGGTCACTAGAGGTCCTCACGCACACACACAGACAGCCGTCCCGCGAGATGTGCTCCCGGCATTACGAACGCTAGAGGCGATCCCAGGTTCGACCGCTAGAGAGACGGCATGACTTTTTCAGACATGTTGAGACATAGCCTAACCCTAACGCTTCTACACAATACAAACTCCACCATACAACGACAGGACACTCTGTGCAGTTATGGCTACGGTTCTCACGGACTTCCCTTCACCCTCAGGGGGCACTACAAACCGGACGATATCAATTTAATTTATTTTTAGGCGTTTTAAAAAAAAATATTTTTTTATATTTTTATTTTTTTATTTTTTTATATTTTTATTTTTTCCCTTGCTGCGCGCGCAGCTCGAGCGCCCGACCAATCACAACACTAGAAAGACACGCGCGTAACAATCAATGGGGGTACGTGCACGCGTGTGCACGTGACAACATCACATGACCTCACGTGCACGCGCAAACCTGTACCCTATACGTGCACGCGCAAACCTGTCCCTTGTATACTACTGAGCACTGTGAGAGTCATGTTCTTTGACTTCTCCAGTGCTTTCAACACCATACGTCCGGCTCTACTAGGTGAGAAGATGACTGCGATGCAGGTGGAGGCCCCCATCGTGTCCTGGATTGTTGATTACCTGACGGGCAGACCACAGTACGTACGTCTAAAGAACTGTGTGTCTGACAGGGTGGTCAGCAACACTGGGGCTCCACAGGGGACTGTCCTCTCTCCCTTCCTCTTCACCCTCTTCACCTCGGACTTCAACTATTGCACTGAGTCCTGCCACCTTCAGAAGTTTTCTGATGACTCAGCAATAGTTGGCTGCATAGAAAAGGGTGATGAGAGTGAATACAGGACTGTTGTGGGCAACTTTGTCACTTGGAGTGAGCGGAACCATCTGCAGCTCAATGTGACAAAAACGAAGGAGCTCGTAGTGGATCTGAGGAGGACGAAATCACCAGTGACCCCTGTTTCCATCCAGGGGGTCTCTGTGGATACTGTTGAGGAGTACAAGTACCTGGGGGTGTACTTAAACAACAAGCTGGACTGGACTAGACACGCCGAGGCTGTCTACAAAAAGGGCCAAAGTCGACTCTTTTTCCTGAGGAGGCTGAGGTCCTTTAACATCTGCCGGACGATGCTGAGGATGTTCTATCAGTCTGTTGTGGCCAGTGCTATCTTCTTTGCTGTCACATGCTGGGGCAGTGGGATGAAGGTCGCAGACACCAACAGACTGAACAAACTGATCAGGAGGGCTGGTGATGTCGTGGGGGAGGAGCTGGACACATTGACGAACGTGGCTGAGAGGAGGATGCTGTTCAGGCTTCAGTCCATCTTGGATAACGTCTCACACCCTCTCTACGACACACTGGCCCAGCAGAGGAGCACCTTCAGCAGAAGACTCCTCTCACCCAGATGCACCACAGAGCGCCACAGGAAATCTTTCCTGCCTGTGGTCATTAGACTTTACAACGCCTCCCTCAGAGAGTCACACACCCCCTCTCTGTAAATCATCTCATCTCAAATATAGACAATCAGCTCTATTTTCTATTGCACTATAATCATATCTCTCTTTTTATCTCAACATAGACAATCATCTCTCTTTTATTGCACTATTTGCACATTAACACTGTACATTTCATATTTCATATTTTATTTATTATTACTGTATTTTGTTTTTATTATATATGTAAATAGTCGGGATAATATATGTTGTTTGTATATGTTCTTTGTATACCTGGAGTGGTAACAAAAATAATTTCCCCCTGGGATTATTAAAGTATTTCTGATTCTGATTCTGATTCTGATGCCAAGCCTGTCCATATCTACCCTGGAGTTATTGAGAAATCCCAGCTCCAACCAAATCATGATTATTGACAATTCTATTGCTAAAGTTCCTTGACTTTCCACTGGCCCCAAATGGCCAAATTTGGCTCCCCATTGAATTTTAAAGCTCTTTCACATACTACAGATACTACACATCCCATCGATGCCCAGCCTGTCCATATCTACCCTGGAGTTATGGAGAAATCCCAACTCCAACCAAATCATGATTATTGACAATTCTATTGCTTAAGTGCCTGACTTTGCACTATCCCCAAATGGCCAAATATGGCTCCCCGTTGAATTTCAAAGCTGACTCACATAATACAGATACTAATTTCCCATTGATGCCCAGCCTGTTCATATCTACCCGGAGTTATGGAGAAAACCCAGCTCCAACCAAATCATGATTATTGACAATTCTATTGTTAAAGTTCCTGACTTTGCACTGGCCCCAAATGGCCAAATATGGCTCAACATTGGATTGTACAGTTGATTAACATACTACAGATACAACATTTCCCAATGATGCCCAGCCTGTCAATATCTAACCTGCAGTTATGGAGAAAACCCAGCTCCAACCAAATCATGATTATTGACAGTTCTATTGCTAAAGTGCCTGAATTTCCACTAGCCCCAAATGGCCTGAAGTATCTAATGATTTACAACTTTGACTTAAGTTTAATTACGCCTGCATATTTTAATTCAAATGTATTCCATATAATAATGTGTTACTGAAGTCATGGTGGGAAGGAGAGGCCCTATACAGGAAAGAGTTCGAGGAGGATACAGATGTGGAGTCTAAGAGAATAACAGGAAAAGGGCCCTAAAACAAAAGAGACTCTGTTTCTTCTAGTCCATGTATAGGACACTCGTGGTTGACCTTTATCTCAACTCATATATACAGCCTCCCACTAAATGCACAGTATATATACCATGTGTTAACTGCAGAACTTCAGAACGACTTATTGGAAGAATTGGGCTGGTTGTTCTCCAAGCTCTCTGCAGGAGTTTGTTAAAAGGATGCTGAAAATCTTGAATTGTAATAAAACCTTTTATAATCAAGAACAGTGTCGGCGGATTCCTCTTCATACAGCATCACAGCATTACTATTAAAAGTCACCACAGGCCAAATATTGCTCCCGGTTGAATTTTAAAGCTGATTCACATACTACAGATGCTACATTTCCCATTGATGCCCAGCCTGTCCATATCTTCCCTGGAGTTATGGAAAAAAAAAACAGCTCCAACCACATCATGATTATTGACAATTATATTGCTAAAGTGCCCGACTTTGCACTGGTCCATATCTACCCTGAGGTTATGGAGGAAACCCAGCTTCTACCAAATCATCATTATTGACAATTCTATTGCTAAAATGCCTGACTTTGCACTGGCCCCAAATGGCCAAATATGGCTCCACGTTGAATTGTAAAGCTGATTCACATACTACAGATATTACATTTCCCATTGATTGGGCATCAATGGGAAATATCGTATCTGTAGTATTTGAATCAGCTGTCCATATCTACCCTGGAGTTATGGAGAAAACCCAGCTCCAACCAAATCATGATTATTGACAATTCTATTGCTAAAGTGCCTGACTTTGCACTGGCCCCAATTGGCCAAATATGGATCCCCGTTGCATTTTAAAGCTGATTCAAATAATACAGGTACTTCAACTGCCTGTTGTCTCATCATGGGGCACTGCCGGACTGACTCCCGCTTCATTGGCCGGTTTCTGAGGTGAGCTTTTTCACAACTTTGAGCGCTGGTCAGTTCGTGTGTGTGGCTCTGTGTGTGCATTGAGGGGTTGCACCGAGTCGAACCTGTGTGTGCTGTGCTGTGATTGCCGTATGGTGGAGGTTCTGTTCTAAATTTGTTTGCGTTGTAATCACCGCAAACAGGGGGGAGTATGAGCATAATAAGGGAAGATAGAGAAGTAAGAGTAAATAAGAGGAAATAAAAGAAATAAAAACAATAAAAGGAAAATAAAGCAACGGCTTATGATAAAGCAAAGGCTTAATATAAAGTGAAGGCAAGATAGAGAAAGAAGAGGAAAAGGGAAAAAAGAAAAACTGATTATTTAGAACGCCGCTTATGAGGAATAACGCCCTCAAAGAAACTGACAACTTGAGGCCATGGTGAGGACGTTGGTGTGTCAGGGCCTTCTAGATGGGCCGATTAAATCCTGGAAATTCATTAGGTGCGATTTTGAGGTCCGAAAAAGGAGCTAGGAAGTTCCAGGACATTAGGTGCGCTTTCAAGGACGCGTTAGGAGCTAGGAAGTTCCAGGACGCGTTAGGAGCTAGGAAGTTCCAGGACGCGTTAGGAGCTAGGAAGTTCCAGGACGTTGAGAGTTTGTAGAATAAAATTCAATTGTAGGCTCACACTCGATTCATGGTTGACGAATTATGTTCGAAGCAGCCTTTCATTGATATCTACTACTCAGGTAACAAAAAGCCAGCACAAGAAATTATACAGAAAATAAGGAAAAGGAGCGGCGGAGAAGCAGGCCTTTAGGGAAAATAGTATGAATGAAGGATCCAGAGAGAGTGTGTGCGTGGAGAGCGGTGTTTTTGCTGTGTGTGGCTGTGCATGCGTGATTTGTCATAAGGATATCCTATGTTAGATATATATATATATATATATATATATATATATATATATATATATATATATATATATATATATATATATATATATAATATGTTTTGGTTGAGAACAGGAGTCTTAGTTATCTGTGAGGAAAGATATTCTGTTCATTATGGCTAAAACTATGAGTCTCTGTTTGAAGAGAACGTTTTCAAAAGTGTTAAATGGATATGAGCCTCTTAGGAAGGACTTTGTTTAATAAGGTATGATTCTCTGTTGGGAGAACGTTTTCAAAAATTGCTAACAACCTATGAGCTTCCTTTGGAGGACGTGAGAATAGATTAGGCTATAGTAAGAATAAGAAGTTTCAAAACTAGGTTTTGTGTTGCATGTTTTGTGTGAGTTTGTGCGTCTTGTCTCGTGCTGCTGTCTTACTGAGTTGTGGGTGTGATTTGGAGAGCTCCTCTCACTGTGAAATCACACTGCTGACTGATCTGCGCATGTCCAAGAATTCTAGGAATTCAAGTTTTCACAAAAAGTTTTAGCCACTCCCTGTCTGCACTGGGGTGCTGCAGCCTGTAGATCTGTGCTGTGAAGATGAGAAAGGGGGAGACTTGTCTTGCAGAGGTGCAGCTTGAGATGAGTGTGAGGTGCTGTAATTGCTTTGAGCTGCAGCTTCGCACAGGAGTTTAGGCTTTTTTACGCCTGTCTGCACTGGGGGCTGTTAGGTGCAGAGGCAGAGAAGATTAGAAGAAGGGTGGAGTTTTTGAGTGTAGCCCAGAAAATCTTTGGTTACAGTTGTTTGACTATGTAACTATTGGACTGAAATTCATTAAAATTTATAAATGAGTTATGTTGACCGATAAAAAAGAAAATGTTATTATCTTGAAAGTAAATACAGGTATGTTTAAAAAGATAGGGAAAATATATTGCAATTACTCAAATAGTTAACGACTGTATTTTCAAAAAGGACGATGTTAATTTTAGTTGATGATATAAATAATTAATCAATATGCAAGGTTGAATGAGTTTGTATGAAGCAAGTGTGTTCAATAAGACATTGAATCTTTAATCTTTCATTTATATCTGTACATGAGTACTAAAGAGGTAGTTGGAACTGAGTTTGTCAGTTCCTGAGGAGAATTGGTGTAGTTGCCGAAACCATTAAAGTAAAAGAAAAAGATAAAAGAAGAATAAAATAAAGACAAAAAAAAAAAAAAAGAAAGAGATTAATAGCTGGCATAAGTGATTTGCTGGAACCCACATCAGTGATTGATCACCCTGGATTAAGAAAAGTCCAGCCTCTGTACCTCTATTGAAAGTAAGAGATGAGAGGACTGATGGATGGGCTTCAGGATGGTCACCTCTGCCATTCTAAAATGTTGGACCACTTGTTTTGAGTGGCGAGGCATCTAAAATGATTTTACTTTGAATAAACTAAATTCAAAATTTGATAATGTTATAAGGTTTTTGACTTTGCTAAGGTTCTCCACTGTCACATGTAGTCACGTTATTGTGCCAAGGAAATGAGTGACATTTGTGAAGGTGGAAAACAGAACGAATGAATCCGATTCCTGTGAAGAAACAGTGAGTTAATCCAATCCTAATGAAACATTAGACTGAGTTAATTCATATACTTTGTATATTAAATGGGTAACAATTGTTACAAAAGATAGTCGGAAAGTTGAGAGAAGATGATGGTAAGTGTATGCTGTAGAAAGGGAAAGGAAAGTTTTATGAGACAATGGGAAGAAAAAAGGACATGACTTTAAGGGAAGTTAAGGGTACAAGAGTGTACTAAGTTGGTTAAAGACAGAAAGAGAGTGTTGTGAAAGTGACAGAAATGACAAAGAAAGAGATAAATGACAAAGAAAGAGATAAATGTACTTTTGAATTAGGATAATGGAGTTCATATTAATATTGTTGTTACAGAGACAACTGTAACATTTGTGTTACAATCTAAAGGAAGGTAAACGTCTAGATGAGAATAGTAAAAAACTGCTATATCACAAGCACCGAAACTTAGGAGAAAGAGATAAATTATGTAATTTTCAGGAATGACTAATGGTAATTTACAAGACGAATTGTTCTTAGATATTATTGTGATCTGATATATCATAAATAAATAAAAAAAATGAATTAGGATTTGTGCAGAACAAACATATGTTTCTAGTTGAAATGATTAGCTGCTTAAATACTTAGTGGATTGATAGAACTACGGTGATCATTTCCAGTTTAAAATGAGGGGACTTTTCTGTGTTGTTACTTTTAGTACTTGAAGTATATATTTTATGATACTTTTCTTACTTAGGTAATATTAATTTGATAGTAACATTTTGAATTAATGATGTTATAGGTTAGAATCAAGAAAACTAAAATGAGTATGATCAAAGAGAAGTAATGCTTCTTGGAGGTGTTGTGTTTTGTGTTTATTTAGTGTGCCTCGGTGGATGTCGGAGCAGACCTGTCTCACTCACCCTACAAGCTGCGAGACCGGTGATGGACAGTACCAGATCCTGAACTACATCAGTCCAAAACAACAGACATAGTATTCAGCGTTCCATTCTGTAGGCAACTTTGGCCCCATCCCCCACACACTTGCACCAGAAAGCATCTGGAGCTGGAGCAGCCGAGAAGGAGGGGCAACAGATTTACAACTGTCCATGATTGAGTGTTTGAAGTGGACACCCAGATGGTTTTTAGGGCATGATCAGAGACTGACATTAAAGAAGCAACGTTACACATGCCTACAAAGTACTTTGGTGAAACATTCACAGATGAACTAATAATTGAGAGAGGACAAGCTGAAACGACTATAAAGATGAATCCAAGCTCCAAAAGTAAAAAGAAAATGAAACGCCTGGAACCTAAGAGCAGACAGAGGTTCAGGAGGATGGAATTTGAAGATGATGATGATGATCAGAGTGAATCAGAAGAGATCATGGGAGGATATGACCCTGCGATCAGACGAGTGCTTTCTAGAGCAGAAAAGAGAGGTGATGAAAAATGGAAGAGACAAAAAGACATAAGAGATCAGACCTCTGATGAAAGTGAAGATGGAGACAACGATGAAGATTTGGAGAGTAGAGGAGCTACAGGATTTCATCCTGCAGCGATTAGCATAGAAGAGATTGAAAGAGACATGGAGCGATGCATGTCATACTTTGAGAAGCTGAAGATACAGAGGGACAAATTGCTGAAAAAAGGATCCCAGAAAGTGGAGAAGAAATATACATTGCGCTCAAGAAAAGGAAAAGCAAGCGGGAAGATGCTTCCAGTGATTATTCAAGGACAGAATTTGGAGTATAAACCTTTACAGAACACAGAGATGTCAGATATTCTTGATAAGTTGCCTACTCTCCAAGAGGGAGCACATCCTTGGATTGCAAAGTTGGAAGAAATGTCGACAGGGACACAGTATGCCATCGGAGATATTAAGAGACTTTTGACTAATCTCATTGGGATTCCGGCTATGGAAGAAATTCTACAGAAAGCTGGACTTAATCGATGTATGGGGACTTCTGTGTATGATCCTGAGTTGTTGGCTGCAAGTAGAGGTCGACTGCGGAAAGCGCTGAGAGATGAGTTTCCGACAAATGTGGATCCAAACAACATTTTGATTGAACCATTGGTACAAGAAGAAAACCCGAGAGCCTATGTGTCGAGAGTTTATCAGGTGTGGAGGAATGTTACAGGAAATGATCCAGATGCAAGTCAAATGGAGCAGTCAGTTTTGCGAACCAAGTTACAGAAGGGACTGCCCCTACCAGTAAGGAGTAAACTGGCAGAAGTGATTGGACTTGGAACGATGGAAAAAACTGTCTATACAAATCATATAGTCCATCAAGTGGAGCAATATAGAAATGAGCAGAAAGAACAAGACCAAGAAACTCCCAGAAAACTAAATCAAATACAACTGGTGGAGAATGAGAAGAAGGAGAAAAATCAGGCTTTGCCTATGCATAATCAGTCTTCACCAAATCAACAACGTCCACTAGTGATTCCAGTTGTTTTATATCCACAGCCAGTTTTTGGACAGATACAGAACTGGAGAGGAAGAGGAAGAGGAAGAAGATATGATCCGTATTTTCAGCCTTCTTCAGAGTGTTTTAATTGTGGAGAGGATGGACACTTTGCCCGTGATTGCAATAGACCAGGAGGAAACTCCAGAGGAAACTACAGAGGAGGATACAGGTGCCAAAGGTCATCTGGAGGACTGCTGAACCCTTATAGGAGCCTGGAGCCAGGATTCTAGAGATGCCCAGAAGACCTGAAAGGGGGGTGTCATCAGGGCTGTAAAGAAATCCAACAATTGAGCTCAAGGACAAGGACAGTCACAAGTTGGTACAGATCTCCATAGAAGAGCGTTGATGTCAGCTGACCAGAGAAGGAGGGAGTGAGAGAGACTGGATTTGCTCTGACGCATCGACGCATCGACGCAGTGACGCATTGACACATAAAAAGGAGGTAATGTACCGACAAGCACACATTTTGAAAAAACACATACTCTAAACAAGTAATTATTTCTACTTTTTAAAATAGAGTTACTCCTATGTGAATACACCTATATGAAGGGTTGAGACATGCATCTAAATTAAGCAACTTGGTATGAAAACCTTAACTTTTGTCAGTACCTGGTGATATATATTCTGTTAAATCTGTAATGACTTTCCTGTGACAGCTTCTAACAAGACTAGTGACAAATATGTTACTTCAGCTGGTGTGTCAGGAAATGTTAAAGGAACATTTCACTGTTTTATTTTTGTGCTCTAATGACAGGCAACTTTTGAACAGGCTTCTATTATTTGAGTGCTGCCTAGATAATTTATTGGGAAGTGATCTCAGGTACAAATTTGAATAAGATAAATGTAAAGTTGTTACAAACAGCAGATTGAGAGTGCTGTTCTCAGAATTTTGTTAAAAAAAGCTTAGAACAATTGTGTGACTATTCGTAAAAATAGCCTGATATTAACATCAGTAAACTGTTCTTAGATGTAGTTTGTAAACACACTTTTATCTTTAACAACAAAGAAAGGCAAGGTGTATTACAAGTGTCATTATGACCATATGGAGTGCATTAAAAAGTGGTGATGGTAATGGGGAAAAACAACAACAACAAAAAACAAGAAAAGCTGTAATCAGAGATATATTTTAGTCAAATGAAAAGTTTTTTGCATTGGTTAATTTGTTGTTTACAGTGTACTAGTGATCTGTTCGTGTCATTCTCTCTAAGTACAGATTCGCGAACGAAAATCAGTTATTATAGCCCAATGATGGATCAGCATCTTTTGTCATTTATATAGAGATTTAGAAAATTTGATTTGAATTTCACTATTCTGCATAAGTTGCAGTGGTGTTATTGAAGGCTGTAAATGTTAAAGGGTAAAATAATTTACAAAGACTCTAGAGTGAAGCTATGCAAATCATTGAATTTTGATAGTGATTACAAATTTGGTTTATTAATTACAGGAACAACTTAATGGAGAGGAACGATTGTTCTGCACAATTACATTTGCAAGTAGACTTGGTTTGTCTTGTGTTCAGAATGAACATGTAAAGGATGTTAAATGTGAAGAGTTTAGGATCATTTTCACAAGTTTAGGATGTTTACACCGATATGTTGAGATGTTAGTTTAAGTATCAGTTTAAATTTCAATGAGTGCTTGCATTGGGCAATTGAGAATTCAGTATTGACTAACATATGCATGGTTATAATTTTATTATGTGGCAAAGTGGCTGCATTGCTTTATGCTAGTATGCTACTTTTCAGCCTTTGTTCAGTTTATACAGGAATGTCAAATAAATTAGGTTGGAAAAGGGGATGTTGAACATAAGGAGATTTATTACACCTACTATCTGGTAAACAAACAGTGAACAGAGACTTTTGTGTGGTACTTTGTAGAAAGCGAGTAATTACATGCTACAAAATGATTGGCTTTTAAAATAAATTTGTTCTTCTCTATCCCCAATTGGCTACATCCATACGTGTTAAAGAAGGGATGTTTATGATCTGGTCGATTTGTTTGATTCAATTTGTTAAAGGTGCAGAATCTGTTTGAAGAATCAGTTTGGGAGGAAAATGTTTCATTATGGTTAAAGCAAAGTTGGGAGATTAGGTTCAACTTCGATGTTAATGTCCTAAGTGGAACAATGTCCTAGGTGATAGTAGTCCTTCTGTGTGGAAAGACAAGCAGGATAGAAAATAGCCACAAAAGGATTTGAGGTGTCTTTCAATTAGAGGAAGTATTTTTATACTTAATGAAAGAAAGTGGGTAAATGTTAGTTAAGAGGATTTAGGGAATATACATGTAGTTTTCTTGGTTCATCTTTGCAGTACATGCCAGAGCACTGTAATGAAAAAATTACCTTTGACAATGAAATTAATTATATTCTTTTAAATTTATGTCTAAATTTAGAAGAAACAGCTGAAGCCATATAAAACCTTGAGGAGACAGAAGGTTTTTTATTTAGGGCCTCTTTCAGCCTTCTGTTTTGTGACTTTGAGAGATAAAGTCAGATTGGTAATCGTAAACAGTGTGAACTGTGTCGTGGGACAGGCAGTCTTCCTGTCTCTGGCATCTGAGATTAACAGGTGTAGTGTGTTCTTTTAAAACAAGAGCAGAAACCACAGTTGTAAAGAACATTCTAAGCTGTTCATGATATTTTAACTGATGGTTCTTGTTAAAAGTAAGAAATTTGAGAATACTATGATCTCATCTACTGAAGAACCATTAAGTGTGAGGATTATTTATGTGTATAATTCCCAGCAGGAGGATCAAGGGGAATATGTGTGTACTTATTCAGAGCCGGAGTTTCAAATTATTCCGTTTCAAAATCATTGGATAGCAGGTCATGTGACTCGTAAAGTGACGCTTATGAGGAAAGATTTAGAGCATGATGAAGTTTCTACAGTCACAAAGGAGTTCAGGAATAATATACTACAGTAATCACTTCGAGAGTAACTAATACACAGAGGACATTTGTCACTTTGCCCTCAGAAACAATTGAGAGTGTTAATACATCGACTGAAGCAGCGACACCGAGTACGACTTTTCCTCTTTGCCGGTTGTTGTGATATTTAGTGTCTCCTTATTAATCAAAGGGGGGAAATGGAATGTGATTTATGTTATACAATTTTTGGTTATACAATTTTTGATACTTGATTCTTATTTTTATTTTTAATTGATGTTTTCATTTTCATGTGTTGTTTTGCAAAAAGATACTGGTCAGTGTTTTCTTTTCTTCCAGAACATATGGGGGAATGTGCAGAAGAGGTTCAGATATAAATATGCACCAAACATGGACAATATGAATGGACTGAGAACTCTGAACTAGGACGGTGTGGAAGTGTTCAGATTTCATCACATCAATACTGCATTGATAATCAACACTGCTGAGAAGCTGCGGTGTAGTGGACTACATTCCTGTGTTTGTCTGATATATATACATGTTTGCATGACATACTTTGTATCATATTCTTGCATTAATTGTTTGAAGAATGATGTTTTCTGTCATGGAGTGAATATATGAGGACCTCAGATGTTTCTTTTTTTGACGGTTAGGGAAATGGTGTCTAGGCAGGGCGAAGAAAGTACTTTTTCAGCTCTGAAGGGTTGACCTGCCTGAATTTGGACATGTTTGATTTTATTTCACTTTCTGATGTTTTCACATGTATTTGCTCAAACCATATCTCTACATAAATTCATAAAGATTTATTTTCTAATTGATCTGGAATACTGAGGTGGTCGCCTAGGGCAGAGGGGCCGTGAGAGAATTTTCCTATCGTGAATGATTGATGGCTATTTTGAAAGAAAGCTGCCAGATGGGTTTTTCGCTCTTGCACTCCATAAATTAAGTTTTGTTACACTCTATAAATTTGTTTACACCCCAAAAGGTTATACTATAAGGAACCTGATGTAACGAGAGGTGCTATTTTGTGGTAATCTTATTCTTTTTGTTTAGGAGACTTTATTAAGTCTTGAAGGGGGGAAATATGAAGTATCTAATGATTTACAACTTTGACTTAAGTTTAATTACGCCTGCATATTTTAATTCAAATGTATTCCATACAATAATGTGTTACTGAAGTCATGGTGGGAAGGAGAGGCCCTATACAGGAAAGAGTTCGAGGAGGATACAGATGTGGAGTCTAAGAGAATAACAGGAAAAGGGCCCTAAAACAAAAGAGACTGTTTCTTCTAGTCCATGTATAGGACACTCGTGGTTGACCTTTATCTCAACTCATATATACATCCTCCCACTAAATGCACAGTATATATACCATGTGTTAACTGCAGAACTTCAGAACGACTTATTGGAAGAATTGGGTTGGTTGTTCTCCATGCTCTCTGCAGGAGTTTGTTAAAAGGATGCTGAAAATCTTGAATTGTAATAAAACCTTTTATAATCAAGAACAGTGTCGGCGGATTCCTCTTCATACAGCATCACAGCATTACTATTAAAAGTCACCACATGCCAAATATTGCTCCCGGTTGAATTTTAAAGCTGATTCACATACTACAGATGCTACATTTCCCATTGATGCCCAGCCTGTCCATATCTTCCCTGGAGTTATGGAAAAAAAAAACAGTGCCCGACTTTGCACTGGTCCATATCTATCCTGGGGTTATGGAGGAAACCCAGCTTCTACCAAATCATCATTATTGACAATTCTATTGCTAAAATGCCTGACTTTGCACTGGCCCCAAATGGCCAAATATGGCTCCACCTTGAATTGTAAAGCTGATTCACATACTACAGATATTACATTTCCCATTGATTGGGCATCAATGGGAAATATAGTATCTGTAGTATTTGAATCAGCTGTCCATATCTACCCTGGAGTTATGGAGAGAACCCAGCTCCAACCAAATCATGATTATTGACAATTCTATTGCTAAAGTGCCTGACTTTGCACTGGCCCCAATTGGCCAAATATGGATCCCCGATGCATTTTAAAGCTTATTCACATAATACAGGTACTTCAATTCCCATTGATGCCGAGCCTCTCCATATCTTCCCTGGAGTTATGGAGAAAACCCAGCTCCAACCAAATCATGATTATTGACAATTCTATTGCTAAAGTGCCTGACTTTCCACTGGCCCCAAATAGCCAAATTTGGCTCCTGGTTGAATTTTAAAGCTGATTCACATACTACAGATACTACACATCCCATCGATGCCCAGCCTGTTCATATCTACCCTGGAGTTATGGAGAAATCCCAGCACTAACCAAATAATGATTATTGACAATTCTATTGCTAAAATGCCTGACTTTCCACTGGCCCCAAATGACCAACTTTGGCTCCCCATTGAATTTTAAAGCTGATTCACATACTACAGATAATAAACATCCAATCGATGCCCAGCCTGTCCATATCTACCCTGGAGTTATGGAGAAATCCCAGCTCCAACCAAATCATGATTATTGACAATTCTATTGCTAAAGTGCCTGACTTTGCACTAGCCCCAAATGGCCAAATATGGCTCCCCGTTGAATTTTAAAGCTGACTCACATACTACAGATACTAATTTCCCATTGATGCCCAGCCTGTTCATATCTACCCTGGAGTTATGGAGAAAACCCAGCTCCAACCAAATCATGATTATTGACAATTCTATTGCTAAAGTGCCCGACTTTCCACTGGCCCCAAATGGCCAAATATGGCTACCGGTTGAATTTTAAAGCTGATTCACATACTACAGATACTACACATCCCATCGATGCCCAACCTGTCCATTTCTACCCTGGAGTTATGGAGAAATCCCAGCTCCAACCAAATTATGATTATTGACAATTCTATTGCTAAAGTGCCTGACTTTGCACTAGCCCCAAATGGCCAAATATGGCTCCCAGTTGAATTTTAAAGCTGACTCACATACTAGAGATTCTTTAATTTCCCATTGATGCCCAGCCTGTCCACATCTTCCCTGGAGTTATGGAGGAAACCCAGCTTGAACCAAATCATCATTATTGACAATTCTATTGCTAAAATGCCTGACTTTGCACTGGCCCCAAATGGCCAAATATGGCTCCCCATTGAATTTTAAAGCTGATTCACATACTACAGATATTACATTTCCCATTGATTGGGCATCAATGGGAAATATAGTATCTGTTGTATGTGAATCAGCTGTCCATATCTACCCTGGAGTTATGGAGAAAACCCAGCTCCAACCAAATCATGATTATTTACAATTCTATTGCTAAAGTGCCTGACTTTGCACTGGCCCCAAATGGCCAAATATGGCTCAACATTGAATTGTACAGTTGATTAACATACTACAGATACGACATTTCCCATTGATGCCCAGCCTGTCAATATCTACCCTGCAGTTATGGAGATAACCCAGCTCCAAACCAAATCATGATTATTGACAATTCTATTGCTAAAGTGCCTGACTTTGCACTGGACCCAAATGGCCAAATATGGCTCCCCGTTGAATTTTAAAGCTGATTTACATATTACAGATACTACACTTCCCATTGATGCCCAGCCTGTCGATATCTACCCTGGAGTTATGGAAAAAACCAAGCTCCAACCAAATCATGATTATTGACAATTCTATTGCTAAAGTGCCTGACTTTGCACTGGCCCCAATTGGCCAAATATGGATCCCCGTTGCATTTTAAAGCTGATTTACATACTACAGATTCTTTAATTTCCCATTGATGCACAGCCTGTCCATATCTACCCTGGAGTTATGGAGAAAACCCAGCTCCAAACAAATCATGATCATTGACAATTCTATTGCTAAAGTGCTTCACTTTGCACTGGCCCCAAATGGCCAAATTTGGCTCACAGGTTGATTTTTAAAGCTGATTCACATACTACAGATACTACACATCCCATCGATGCCCAGCGTGTCCATATCTACCCTGGAGTTATGGAGAAATCCCAGCTCCAACCAAATCATGATTATTGACAATTCTATTGCCGCAAGTAAAACGCAGTGTGAGAGTGTGGAGGGGAGAAAAGAAAAGACTGACGGAGGAAAATAGTGTTATTTCGAGATAAATGTTGTACTATTTGCTTAGTTTTTTTTTGTTTCTTTTAGCCCCCTGGTAGCCCTTAGTCTCTAGAACGGGCCAGCATCTACGCAAATCTACGCACCTGTGCGTGGAGGATCGCACTTGTTCTACGAGTAGTAGCTAGCTAAACATTAGCTTCAGGCTAACACCAGCCCCATGGCTACCTCCAGACCTTGCGAGCCCCCACCTCCCCACAGGATTTCCTCGTTGCTTGAAAATGCAAACAAAGAAATCGATGACCTTAGGGAAGAAGTTCGCCGGCTCTCCGAGGACTTGAAAACCAAAGATGCCCTGTTGACCTCCTACCTGGACGTTGCTCAAAACCAGTCGCTTCGCATCACAACTCTCTCGGCGGCACTCCAGGATACTGGAATTTGGGACACATCCGCCTGTCCACACCCATCAAGTTCGACACCGACCACTAGGGCATCCTGAACTGAAGTGGTCTGTGGCCGAAAGAGAGCCTCTCCAGTTGCTTCGATGCCCTGTCGAAACCGAATGTTCCCCCGGTAACGGCCAACGTGGTTACCCGGGCTCGCCCCGCTTCAAAGCCGACGGACCTGCAGGCGTCAACGAGGAGCACCGCTGCCTCGCGACGACAATTTCTGAGGGATGCGGTAGTCAGACGGTCCGGTGGCCTCCCTTGCCTGAACCAGCCAAATGACAACGTTCCTCAAAAACAATCTCCACCACCGAATGAAGGTAAGCAATATTCCTCTTCTTTTCCTTGTCCATCTGAATCCAATACTGGCTGTTTTGTTCCTATCACCGGCCATTCACGCCCCCCCCACTCCTCTTCTGCTCTTCACCCCAACCACAATAATTATCAGCGACTCCATCACCCGGAATATACGTTTTTTTAATGCTGTCACACACTGCTTTCCTGGAGCCAAAGTTGCAGACATCCTGCCTAAAGTTGTGGACCTGATACCCTCACTCCCGACCTCTATTAAACACATCGTGGTCCATTGCGGACATAGCGACATGTCCTATCAGCAGAGTGAGCGCACAAAGAAAGACTTTGGCAACCTCATTGAAGCTTTAATAAGCACTGGGAAGTCAGTTTTTATTTCGGGCCCACTTCCATCTCGAGGTCGTGGAGTAGGCCTTTTTAGCAGACTACTCATCCTCAACACCTGGCTCCAGCATGCATGCAGCATTCACAAGATAGGTTTTATTGACAATTTTAATCTGTTTTGGAAACATGACTCCCTGTTCAGCAGGGATGGGATTCATCCCAATAGACGCGGCAGCCAGGTGCTATGTGAGAACTTGCGACACGCCGTGCAGACCCAGACCTGGGTGCAGACTCGGACCTTAGATTGACTGTTTACACCCCGTAAAGACACGCACAGGCGCACCTCCCAATCACACTTACCCATAATGTCAGGTTGAGGAACAGAACTCAAACGCAGAGCTGGAGTTATGAAAACAAAAATATTTATTTAAAACAAAAGAACTCTGGGTTGGTGAGGAACTGGTCCGTAGTGAAAGAAACTGGTGGTTGAGAACGGAGGTGTGGTCGAGGTTTGAAGAAGCTGGAGACTGGAGTGGAGCTGACTGGGTCCGGGATCTGGTGATGACTGAAGGTGAGTATTATCTTCTAGGACACGGAAAACAGACAGGTTAGATTGAAGCAAGTATACTGAACTGGTGATCATCAGCGAAAGCAGCAAGATACTCGTACTCAGGGTAAGTAACAATCCAGCGTCAAGCAGAAAGTCACACAGCTATTTAAAGGAGGCTGATGAGCTGATGAGTAGCAGGTGAGTTGATAGCGAATAGGAATCAGGTGTGGAAAGAGGGCAGCAGGAGGAGGCGTGTCCGCACACTGTCAAAAATGAAGGTAAAGCAGGAGAGAAACAAAAACACACCAACCACACTACAAGCAACCAAACGAGAAAAATAAAACAAAAACACAGTCACACCAAACCAGAGAGTCACCGGGTCGTGACACATAAGCTCTCACTCCTTACAAATAACTCTGCTAACCCACAGACCAGCTATATCATTCCAGTAAGAGTCAGTAATAATATTACTCAAAGGTACAGCGCTACACGCTCCTCTGTGCACCAACGAGGTGCTATACTTAACAACCTAATTGGAAATAAAACAACCACTGCAACGATAGAACAGAATAGGAGAATCAAATGTGGACTATTAAATATCAGATCTCTGGCTTCTAAAGCATTACTGGTAAACAATTTGATATCAGATAATCAACTTGATTTATTCTGTCTTACTGAAACATGGCTGGGCCATGAAGAATATGTTAGTCTAAATGAAGCCACTCCTCCCAGTCATGTTAATACTCACATTCCTAGAGGCTCAGGCCGAGGAGGAGGAATTGCAGCCATGTTTGACTCAAATCTGTTAATTAATCCTAAACCTAAACTAAATTATAACTCGTTTGAAAGTCTTGTTCTTAGTCTTCAACATCCAACATGGAAATCATTGAAGCCAATCATATTTGTTGTTGTTTACCGAGCGCCAGGCCCATATTCTGAATTTTTATCTGAATTCTCAGAGTTTTTGTCATGTATTGTCCTAAAATCAGATAAAATAATTTTTGTAGGTGAGTTTAATATCCATGTGGACGTTGACAGTAATAGCCTTAGTACTGCCTTCAACTCATTACTAGATTCAATTGGTTTCAGTCAGAGTGTGCATAAGGCCACGCACTGTTTTAACCACACCCTCGACCTTGTGCTGTCATATGGCATCAAAATTGAAGATTTAATAGTATTTCCACAGAATTCTTTATTATCAGACCATTTTTTAATAACTTTCGAATTCTTACTACCAGACTATATGAAATTAAATAAAACCTTCTACACTAGATGCCTATCTGACAGTGCTATAGCTAAATTTAAGGAAGATATTCCAACAGCAATTAACTCAATGTCGTCCTTTAATATAACGGAGGACCTTTATGCTAATTTTAGTCCTTCCCAAATTGATAATTTTGTAGGCAGTGCTACGACCTGCCTACAGACGACTTTAGACTATGTTGCTCCTCTCAAAAAGAAGATGATGAAGCAAAGGAAACTAGCACCTTGGTATAACTCCCAAACTCGCAAATTAAAATAAATCTCACGAAAACGTGAAACTAAATGGCGTTCCTCCAAACTGGAAGAATCTCGTTTAGATTGGCAAGACAGTTTAAAAACCTATAGTAGGGCCCTCAGAAATGCCAGATCAGACAATTACTCATCATTAATAGAAGAAAATAAGAACAACCCAAAGTTTCTTTTCAGCACTGTAGCCAGGCTGACAGAGAGCCACAGCTCTACTGAGCCAACTATTCCCCTAGCTCTTAGTAGTGACAACTTCATGAGTTTATTTAATGATAAAATCATTACAATTAGGGATGGAATTCATTACCTTTTGCCCTCACCTTCTAACGGTTTACCTTTTGATACAGGAGTGCCAGAAAGAACGACAAGACCTGACATATACTTTGACTCCTTTTTTCCTATAGACCTTCAACAATTAATGCTAAAGGTCTCTTCAGCAAAGCCTTCTACCTGTCTCTTAGACCCCATCCCAACGTGGCTACTTAAAGAAGCGTTACCCGTGGTTAACACTTCATTACTAGATATTATCAATATGTCTTTATTAACAGGTTATGTACTGCAGTCATTTAAAATAGCTGTGATAAAACCTCTTCTGAAAAAACCCACCCTCAATCCTAAGGTCTTAGCCAACTATAGACCTATATTGAACCTTCCCTTTCTCTCCAGGATCCTTGAGAAGGTAGTCGCTAATCAGTTATGTGACTTTTTACATAGGTATAGTCTATTTGAGGACTTTCAGTCAAGATTTAGAAAGCATCATAGCACAGAGACGGCACTGGTGAAAATTACAAACGACTTTCTAACTGCTGCTGATAAAGGACATGTCTCCATACTTGTGTTATTAGATCTTAGTGCTGCATTTGACACTATTGACCATACAATCCTTTTACAGAGACTGGAACACTTAGTTGGCATTAAAGGAATCACACTAAGCTGTTTTAAGTCCTATTTCTCTGATCAATCTCAATTTGTTAATATCAACGATAAATCCTCCAGGTACGCTAAAGTTAGCAATGGGGTTCCTCAAGGCTCAGTGCTTGGACCAATTCTATTCTCCTTATATATGCTTCCTCTAGGCAATATTATTAGGAAACACTCAATTAACTTTCATTGTTATGTGGATGACACCCAATTATACTTATCAATCAAGCCAGACGAAACCAGTCAGTTAGCTAAACTGCAAGTGTGCATTAAAGATATAAAATCATGGATGACCAACAATTTCCTGAAGTTGAACTCGAACAAAACTGAGGTTATTGTGCTGGGCACTAAACACCTCCAAACTTCATTATCTGAAGATATAATTACTCTGGACGGCATTGTCATGGCTTCCAGCACTACTGTCAGAAATCTAGGAGTTATTTTTGATCAGGATTTATCCTTTAACGCCCACTTAAAACAAACCTCAAGAACAGCTTTTTTTCACCTTCGTAACATTGCCAAAATTACGAACATCCTGTCTCAAAATGATGCTGAAAAACTAGTCCATGCATTTGTTACTTCCAGGCTGGACTACTGTAATTCCCTATTATCAGGATGCTCAAATAAAACTCTTAAGACTCTCCAGCTGATCCAGAATGCTGCAGCGCGTGTTCTGACAAGAACTAAGAAAAGAGATCATATTTCTCCTGTATTAGCTTCTCTGCATTGGCTTCCAGTAAAATCCAGGATTGAATTTAAAATCCTTCTCCTGACCTACAAAGCTCTAAATGGTCAAGCACCTACATATCTTGAAGCGCTCTTAGTACCTTATTGTCCCACTAGAGCACTACGCTCCCAGAATGCAGAGTTACTTGTGGTTCCCAGAGTCTCTAAAAGTAGAATGGGAGCCAGAGCCTTCAGCTATCAGGCTCCTCTCCTGTGGAACCAGCTCCCAGTCTGGGTTCGGGAGGCAGACACGTCACCACTTTTAAGAGTAAACTTAAAACTCTCCTCTTCGATAAAGCTTATAGTTAGGAAGTTAGGAGTTGCAGCATTCGCCTGGACCAGTGGGGGAAGGTGTGTAGCCACAGTCATGACGCTGCTCCTCCATATCTCTGCTTCTCTTCATAGAAAGCTTACTATATTTAGGGTATGAGGAGTTGCAGCGTGCGCCTAGACCGGCGGGGGTGGGTGTGTAGCCTCAGTCATGGCGCACCCCCATCCTATCACTGCTTCTCCCCATAGAAAGCTTACGCATACTTAAGGAGTAAGGTGTCGCAGCGTTAGCCTAGACCGGCAGGGGAAGGTGTGTAGCCACAATCGTCGAACACAGCCTCCCTATGCGGTTATAGTTCTAGACTACCGGGGTACCTCCTTTGACACACTAAGCTCCTCTCTCCTCTCTCTTTCCATCTGTGTGTATTCATGTTCCAGAAATGCTTGTTATTAACCTAGCTCCGGGGAGCTTCCACGGAGTCCGTATGTTCTTTGTCCCCCCAGCACCATCATCTTGGATCATGATGGCACCTACTATGACCTGCTGTGCCCCATTACACCCTGCAATGCCCGGCGTCGACTTGCTATGTCCGGCCAACGCCCTGCCACGCCCTATTACGCCCTGCTGTGCTCTATGACACCATGAACTATTACAACTACTCTAGTCATTATCTTAATTGTGACTTTTTTATTGCCATTGTTCATCAAATCCCCAACCGGCATCGTCAGACACCGCCTACCAAGAGCCTGGGTCTGTCCGAGGTTTCTTCCTGAAAGGGAGTTTTTCCTTGCCACTGTCTCACTTACACATTCATGCATGCTCTTGGGGGAATCACTGGAATTGTTGGGTCCTTGAAAATTACAGTGTGGTCTAGGTAGCCATGGGGCTGGTGTTAGCCTGAAGCTAATGTTTAGCTAGCTAATACTCGTAGAAAAAGTGCGGTCCCCCACGCACAGGTACGTAGATTATGACGCAAAATGACGATTTTTGTGTCATAAGAGGCTTTTTTCCAGACCCACAATACAGAGATCTCCCCTCTCAGGGGGACATGAGGGAAGTATCCCTTTAAGGACAAAAGTGCTTCACAGGGGCAGAAAACAGGAACCATAACATAGTCTATACCCACGACGTTCCACTTCGAGGAATGTTCCGGTGCCGCTGGATGTCCCTGATTTGGGCCGCATGTCCGTTACTTTCCTCTTCCTCTGTGTTGGCGTTGTAAACTCTGGTGTTTTATGAGGACTGTGGTTAACCGCTCCTCAGATCTCTGCAGTGTTAGGGTTCCAGCAGCTGGAAATCATTGTCTTAAAGGGGTGGTTCAGAATTTTGGACATAGGACCTCATTTCCAAGTTAGCCAGTGTGTTATTTATCAGTGGAGACCAGGGACCTCACTAGGATTGAAAGACAAGGGGGGGCTTAGCCCCGAGGCTATGCAAAACTTTCCCTTGCAAAATCTTAATTACAAACTCTAAAGTTAGCTTTTAGATACATCAAAGCTGCATGGGGAGATTTGCTTAGGCCAGACTGTGCTCCTGCTGAGTTCTTCTTTAGGCTAAGACTTAACCGTTATCTATCTGCCTGTGTAAATGTGTGGTAAAGTAATACCATACCTAATCCCTCTCTTTATTAGATAAGTTGCAGGTCAAAATGAGACTATTTCATTATTAGGGGTGTAACGATACACGTATTCGTATTGAACCGTTCGGTATGAGGCTTTTGGTTAGGTGCGCATTACAAACCGAACGATTCGTTAGACTAATCCTATGTCATTTTTTTTAAAAAGAGCTTAAATTATGTGAAATAAAATGTTCTCAGTGCCGCTGCACTCAACAAGGCAGCCCAAATGACGAAACAGGCAACATGCTGTCTGCCCTTCTCACTCCTAAAGAAAAACACACTATCCAGTCAGGCATGATACGCTGAACTAGCTCGTTGCAATATGGTTGACCAGGATTTAAAGTATGTCTGAATTTAATAACCTGATGGCGAGATGAATAAAAGTTTGAGTATGTATGTATCGTATGTATGTATGCTCATATATAGCCTAGTCTACATGTAGGCAACATCTACATACTTGTTTAATTTATTACAGCAAAGGAATGCAGAAAGGTAAGTTGGTCAGAATCAAGCATATATAATAAATATCATGAAATAATTTAGTTTAAGCTAAGCCTTGGTGCCTCTCTCTCTCTCTCTCTCTCTCTCTCTCTCTCTCTCTCTCTCTCTCTCTCTCTCTCTCTCTCTCTCTCTATGCTAAACTATCTTCCAGTGTCCATTTGTTCAATGAATTGAAGGATATACTGGTACAATAGCATTAACAGTGACACTATGATATTTAGGGAATGATATCATTTCTAATACTATAGAGATAGCAGGCTATATTAATGGTAAAGAATAGAGAGCTTCGGATACCTTACTAGGCGAGCTATTTCTTGTATTTCACCCGTTTACACTAGCTAGAAATTGGTACTGAAAATCTTGAATTAGAATAAAACCTTTTATAATCAAGAACAGTGTCGGCGGATTCCTCTTCATACAGCATCACAGCATTACTATCAAAAGTCACCACAAATTTGGCGACGAGGATGTGCGACGTGTTGCAGGCCTGTTGTCTCATTGTTTCATCACGGGGCACTGCCGGACTGACTCCCGCTTCGTTGGCCGGTTTCTGAGGTGAGCTTTTTCACAACTTTGAGCGCTGGTCAGTTCGTGTGTGTGTCTCTGTGTGGGCATTGTGGGGTTGCACCGTGTCGAACCTGTGTGTGCTGTGCTGTGATTGCCGTATGGTGGAGGTTCTGTTCTAAATTTGTTTGCGTTGTGATCACCGCAAACGGGGGAGTATGAGCATAATAAGGGAAGATAGAGAAGTAAGAGGAAATAAAAAGAGGAAATAAAAGAAATAAAAAGAATAAAAGGAAAATAAAGCAAAGGCTTAAAATAAAGCAAAGGCTTAAAATAAAGCAAAGGCTTAATATAAAGCAAAGGCTTAATATAAAGCGAAGGCTTAAGGAAGATAAAGAAAGAAGAGGATAAGAGGAAAAAGAAAAACTGATTATTTAGGATGCCGCTTATGAGGAATAACGCCCTCAAAGAAACTGACAACTTGAGGCCATGGTGAGGACGTTGGTGTGTCAGATGGGCCTTCTAGATGGGCCGAGTAAATCTTGGAAATTCATTAGGTGCGATTTTGAGGTCCACATTGGAGCTAGGAAGTTCCAGGACACTAGGTGCGCTTTCGAGGACGCGTTAGGAGCTAGGAAGTTCTAGGACGTTGAGAGTTTGTAAAATAAAATTCATTGTAGGCTCACACTCGATTCATGGTTGATGAATTATGTCCGAAGTGGCCTTTCATTGATATCTACTACTCAGGTAACAGAAAGCGAGCACAAGAAATGATACAGGAAAGAAGGAAAAGGAGCGGCGAAGAAGCGGGCCTTTAGGGAAAATAGTATGAATGAAGGATCCAGAGAGAGTGTGTGCGTGGAGAGTGGTGTTTTTGCTGTGTGTGGCTGTGCATGCGTGATTTGTCATAAGGATATCCTATGTTAGATATATATATATATATATATATATATATATATATATATATATATATATATATATATATATATATATATATATATATATATATGTTTTGGTTGAGAACAGGAGTCTTAGTTATCTGTGAGGAAAGATATTCTGTTCATTATGGCTAAAACTATGAGTCTCTGTTTGAAGAGAATGTTTTCAAAAGTGTTAAATGGATATGAGCCTCTTAGGAAGGACTTTGTTTAAAAAGGTATGAGTCTTCTTTAGAGGAGAACGTTTTCAAAATTGCTAACAACCTATGAGCTTCCTTTGGAGGACGTGAGAATAGATTAGGCTATAGTAAGAATAAGAAGTTTCAAAACTAGGTTTTGTGTTGCATGTTTTGTGTGAGTTTGTGCGTCTTGTCTCGTGCTGCTGTCTTACTGAGTTGTGGGTGTGATTTGGAGAGCTCCTCTCACTGGGAAATCACACTGCTGACTGATCTGCGCATGTCCAAGAATTCTAGGAATTCAAGTTTTCACAAAAAGTTTTAGCCACTCCCTGTCTGCACTGGGGTGCTGCAGCCTGTAGATCTGTGCTGTGAAGATGAGAAAGGGGGAGACTTGTCTTGCAGAGGTGCAGCTTGAGATGAGTGTGAGGTGCTGTAATTGCTTTGAGCTGCAGCTTCGCACAGGAGTTTAGGCTTTTTTACGCCTCTGTCTGCACTGGGGGCTGTTAGGTGCAGAGGCAGAGAAGATTAGAAGAAGGGTGGAGTTTTTGAGTGTAGCCCAGAAAATCTTTGGTTACAGTTGTTTGACTATGTAACTATTGGACTGAACGTCATTCAATTTATAAATGAGAGTTATGTTGACCGATAAAAAAGAAAATGTTATTATCTTGAAAGTAAATACAGGTATGTTTAAAAAGATAGGGAAAATATATTGTAATTACTCAAATAGTCAACAACTGTATTTTCAAAAAAGATATGGTTAATTGTAGTTGATGATATAAATAATTAATCAATATGCAAGGTTGAATGAGTTTGTATGAAGCAAATATGTTCAACAAGACATTGAATCTTTAATCTTTCATTTATATCTGTACATGAGTACTAAAGAGGTAGTTGGAACTGAGTTTGTCAGTTCCTGAGGAGAATTGGTGTCGTTGCCGAAACCATTAAAGTAAAAGAAAAAGATAAAAGAAGAATAAAATAAAGACAAAAAAAAAAAAAAAGAAAGAGATTAATAGCTGGCATAAGTGATTTGCTGGAACCCACATCAGTGATTGATCACCCTGGATTAAGAAAAGTCCAGCCTCTGTACCTCTATTGAAAGTAAGAGATGAGAGGACTGATGGATGGGCTTCAGGATTGTCACCTCTGCCATTCTAAAATGTTGGACCACTTGTTTTGAGTGGCGAGGCATCTAAAAGGATTTTACTTTGAATAAACTACTTCAAAATTTGATAATTTTATAAGGTTTTTGACTTTGCTAAGGTTCTCCACTGTCACATGTGGTCACTTCATTGTGCCAAGGAAATGAGTTGCATTTGTGAAGGTGGAAAACAGAACGAATGAATCTGATTCCTGTGAAGAAACAGTGAGTTAATTTAATCCTAATGAAACATTAGACTGAGTTAATTCATATACTTTGTATATTAAATGGGTAACAACTGTTACAAAAGATAGTCAGGAAAGTTGAGAGAAGATGGTAAGTGTATGCTGTAGAAAGGGAAAAGAAAGTTTTATGAGACAATGGGAAAAAAAGGGCATGACTTTAAGGGAAGTTAAGGGTACAAGAGTGTACTAAGTTGGTTAAAGACAGAAAGAGAGTGTTGTGAAAGTGACGGAACTGACAAAGAAAGAGATAAATGACAAAGAAAGAGATGAATGTACTTTTGAGATAGTATAATGGAGTTCATATTAATATTGTTGTTACAGAGACAACTGTAACATTTGGGTTACAATCTAAAGGAAGGTAAACGTCTAGATGAGAATAGTAAAAAACTGCTATATCACAAGCACCGAAACTTAGGAGAAAGAGATAAATTATGTAATTTTCAGGAATGACTAATGGTAATTTACAAGACAAATTGTTTTTAGATATTATTGTGATCTGATATATCATAAATAAAAAAAATGAATTAGGATTTGTGCAGAACAAACATATGTTTCTAGTTGAAATGATTAGCTGCTTAAATACTTAGTGGATTGATAGAACTACGGTGATCATTTCCAGTTTTCTGTGTTGTTACTTTTAGTACTTGAAGTATATATTTTATGATACTTTTCTTATTTAGGTAATATTAATTTGATAGTAACATTTTGAATTAATGATGTTATAGGTTAGAATCAAGAAAACTAAAATGAGTATGATCAAAGAGAAGTAATGCTTCTTGGAGGTGTTGTGTTTTGTGTTTATTCAGTGTGCCTCGGTGGATGTCAGAGCAGACCTGTCTCACTCTCCCTACAAGCTGCGAGACTGATGGACAGTACCAGATCCTGAACTACATCAGTCCAAACCAACAGACATGGTATCCAGCGTTCCATTCTGTAGGCAACTTTGGCCCCATCCCCCACACACTTGCATCAGGAAGCATCTGGAGCTGGAGCAGCTGAGAAGGAGGGGCGACAGATTTACAACTGCCCATGATTGAGTGTTTGAAGTGGACACCCAGATGGTTTTCAGGGCATGATCAGAGACTGACATTAAAGAAGCAACGTTACACATGCCTACAAAGTACTTTGGTGAAACATTCACAGATGAACTAATAATTGAGAGAGGACAAGCTGAAACGACTATAAAGATGAATCCAAACTCCAAAAGTGAGAAGAAAACAAAACGTCTGGAAACTAAGAGCAGACTGAGGTTTAGAAAGACGAATGATGATGATGATGATGATGATGATGATGATGATGATGATGATGATGATGATGATGATGATGATGATGATCAGAGTGAATCAGAAGAGATCATGGGAGGATATGACCCTGCGATCAGACGAGTGCTTTCTAGAGCGGAAAGAGAGGTGATGAAAAATGGAAGAGACAAAAAGACATAAGAGATCAGACCTCTGATGAAAGTGAAGATGGAAACAGCGATGAAGATTTGGAGAGTAGAGGAGCTACAGGATTTCATCCTGCAGCGATTAGCATAGAAGAGATTGAAAGAGACATGGAGCGATGCGTGTCATACTTTGAGAAGCTGAAGATACAGAGGGACGAACTGCGGAAGAAAGAATCCCGAAAAGTGGAGAAGAAATACACATTGCGCTCAAGAAAAGGAAAAGCAAGCGGGAAGATGCTTCCAGTGATCATTCCATGACAGAATTTGGAGTATAAACCTTTACAGAACGCAGAGATGTCAGATATTCTTGATAAGATGCCTACTCTCCAAGAGGGAGCACATCCTTGGATTGCAAAGTTGGAAGAAATGTCGACAGGGACACAGTATGCCATCGGAGATATTAAGAGACTTTTGGCTAATCTCATTGGGGTTCCATCTATGGAAGAAGTTTTTCAAAAAGCTGGACTTAATCGATGTATGGGGACTTCTGTGTATGATCCTGAGTTGTTGGCTGCAAGTAGAGGTCGATTGTGGAGAGCGCTGAGAGATGAGTTTCCGACAAATGTGGATCCAGACAACATTTTGATTGAACCATTGGGACAAGAAGAAAATCCGAGAGCCTATGTGTCGAGAGTTTATCAGGTGTGGAGGAATGTTACAGGAAATGATCCAGATGCAAGTCAACTGGAGCAGTCAGTTTTGCGAACCAAGTTACAGAAGGGACTGCCCCTACCAGTAAGGAGTAAACTGGCAGAAGTGATTGGACTTGGAACGATGGAAAAAACTGTCTATACAAATCATATAGTCCATCAAGTGGAGCAATATAGAAATGAGCAGAAAGAACAAGACCAAGAAACTCCCAGAAAACTCAATCAAATACAACTGGTGGAGAATAAGAAGAAGGAGAAAAAGCAGGCTTTGCCTATGCAAAATCAGTGTTCACCAAATCAACAACGTCCACTAGTGATTCCAGTTGTTTCATATCCACAGCCAGTTTTTGGACAGATACAGAACTGGAGAGCAAGAGGACAAGGAAGTTTAGGCAGAGGAAGAGGAGGAAGATGTAATCCATACTTTATGCAATCTCCACAAGCGTGTTTTAATTGTGGACAGGATGGACACTTTGCCCGTGATTGCAATAGACCAGGAGGAAACTACAGAGGAAACTACAGAGGAGGATACAGGTGCCAAAGGTCATCTGGAGGACTGCTGAACCCTTATAGGAGCCTGGAGCCAGGATTCTAGAGATGCCCAGAAGACCTGAAAGGGGGGTGTCATCAGGGCTGTAAAGAAATCCAACAATTGAGCTCAAGGACAAGGACAGTCACAAGTTGGTACAGATCTCCATAGATGAGTGTTGATGTCAGCTGACCAGAGAAGGAGGGAGTGAGAGAGACTGGATTTGCTCTGACGCATTGACGCATCGACGCATTGACACATAAAAAGGAGGTAATGTACCGACAAACACACAATTTGAAAAAACACATACTCTAAACAAGTAATTATTTCTACTTTTTAAAATAGAGTTACTCCTATGTGAATACACCTATATGAAGGGTTGAGACATGCATCTAAATTAAGCAACTTGGTATGAAAAGCTTAACTTTTGTCAGTACCTGGTGATATATATTCTGTTAAATCTGTAATGACTTTCCTGTGACAGCTTCTAACAAGACTAGTGACAAATATGTTACTTCAGCTGGTGTGTCAGGAAATGTTAAAGGAACATTTCACTGTTTTATTTTTGTTCTCTAATGACATAGGCAACTTTTGAACAGGCTTCTATTATTTGAGTGCTGCCTAGATAATTTATTGGGAAGTGATCTCAGTTACAAATTGGTATTGGATTGATGTAAAGTTGTTACAAACAGCAGATTGAGAGTGCTGTTCTCAGAATTTTGTTAAAAAAGCTTAGAACAATTGTGTGACTATTAGTAAAAATAGTCTGATATTAACATCAGTAAACTGTTCTTGGATGTAGTTTGTAAACACACTTTTATCTTTAACAACAAATAAAAGCAAGGTGTATTACAAGTGTCATTATGACCATATGGAGTGCATTAAAAAGTGGTGATGGTAATGGTGAAAAACAACAACAACAACAAAAAAAAAAACAAGAAAAGCTGTAATCAGAGATATATTTTAGTCAAATGAAAAGTTTTTTGCATTGGTTAATTTGTTGTTTACAGTGTACTAGACATCTGTTTGTGTCATTCTCTAAGTACAGATTCGCGAACGAAAATCAGTTATTACAGCCCAATGATGGATCAGCATCTTTTGTCATTTATATAGAGATTTAGAAAATTTGATTTGAATTTCACTATTCTGCATAAGTTGCAGTGGTGTTATTGAAGGCTGTAAATGTTAAAGGGTAAAATAATTTACAAAGACTCTAGAGTGAAGCTGTGCAAATCATTGAATCTTGATAGTGATTACAATTTTGGCTTATTAATTACAGAAACAACTTAATGGAGAGGAACGATTGTTCTGCACAATTACATTCGCAAGTAGACTTGGTTTGTCTTGTGTTCAGAATGAAAATGTAAAAGATGTTAAATGTGAAGAGTTTAGGATAATTTTCACAGTTTAAGATGTTTACACTTATGTGTTGAGATGTTAGTTTAAGTGTCAGTTTAAAACAGGAGTAGAAGTCACAGTTGTAAAGAACATTTTAAGCTGTTTATGATATTTTAACTGATGGTTCTTTTTAAAAGTAAGAAATTTGAGAATACTATGATCTCATCTACTGAAGAACCATTAAGTGTGAGGATTACCAAGGATTCATTTATTAAGACTCAGACGAATAGCATGACAATTGACTATGATACTTTTGATAATAGTTGGACATAAACTGAGAAGACTGAAGATTAAAGGTGATTGCAGTATTTATGTGTATAATTCCCAGCAGGAGGATCAAGGGGAATATGTGTGTACTTATTCAGAGCCGGAGTTTCAAATTATTCCGTTTCAAAATCATTGGATAGCAGGTCATGTGACTCATAAAGTGACGCTTATGAGGAAAGATTTAGAGCATGATGAAGTTCCTACAGTCACAAAGGAGTTCAGGAATAACATACTACAGTAATCACTTCGAGAGTAACTAATACACAGAGGACATTTGTCACTTTGCCCTCAGAAACAATTGAGAGTGTTAATACATCGACTGAAGCAGCGACACCGAGTACGACTTTTCCTCTTTGCCGGTTGTTGGGATGTTTAGTGTCTTCTTGTTAATCAAATGGGGGAAATGGAATGTGATTTATGTTATACAATTTTTGATATTTGATTCATATTTTTCTTGATTCATATTTTTATTTTTAATTGATGTTTTAATTTTTGTGTGTTGTTTTGCAAAAAGATACCGGTCAGTGTTTTCTTTTCTTCCAGAACATATGGGGGAATGTGCAGAAGAGGTTCAGATACAAATATGGACCAAACATGGACAATATGAATGGACTGAGAACTCTGAACTAGGACGGTGTGGAAGTGTTCAGATTTCATCACATCAATACTGCATTGATAATCAACACTGCTGAGAAGCTGCGGTGTAGTGGACTACATTCCTGTGTTTGTCTGATATATATACATGTTTGCATGAGTAACACATACTTTGTATCATATTCTTGCATTAATTGTTTGAAGAATGATGTTTTCTGTCATGGAGTGAATATATGGGGACCTCAGATGTTTTTTTCTTTTTTTTGACGGTTAGGGAAATGGTGTCTAGGCAGGGCGAAGAAAGTCCTTTTTCAGGTTGACCTGCCTGAATTTGGACATTTTTGGTTTTATTTCACTTTCAGAGGTTTTCACATGTATTTGCTCAAACCATAGCTCTACATAAATTGATAAAGATTTATTTTCTAATTGATCTGGAGTACTGAGGTGGTCGCCTAGGGCAGAGGGGCCGTGAGAGAATTTTCCTATCGTGAATGATTGATGGCTATTTTGAAAGAAAGCTGCCAGATGGGTTTTTCGCTCTCACACTCCATAAATTGAATTTTGTTACACTCTATCTATTTGTGTATACCCCAAAAGGTTATACTATAAGGAAGCTGATGTAATGAGAGGTGCTATTTTGTGGTAATCTTATTCTTTTTGTTTTCGAGACTTTATTAAGTCTCGAAGGGGGGAAATATGAAGTATCTGATGATTTACAACTTTGACTTAAGTTTAATTACGCCTGCATATTTTAATTCAAATGTATTCCATACAATAATGTGTTACTGAAGTCATGGTGGGAAGGAGAGGCCCTATACAGGAAAGAGTTCGAGGAGGATACAGATGTGGAGTCTAAGAGAATAACAGGAAAAGGGCCCTAAAACAAAAGAGACTCTGTTTCTTCTAGTCCATAGATAGGACACTCGTGGTTGACCTTTATCTCAACTCATATATACACCCTCCCACTAAATGCACAGTATATATACCATGTGTTAACTGCAGAACTTCAGAACGACTTATTGGAAGAATTGGGTTGGTCGTTCTCCAAGCTCTCTGCAGGAGTTTGTTTAAATTGGTACTGAAAATCTTGAATTAGAATAAAACCTTTTATAATCAAGAACAGTGTCGGCGGATTCCTCTTCATACAGCATCACAGCATTACTATCAAAAGTCACCACACTACTCTAGCTGATAAAGCTAGCCCTTTCATAACGTTAGCCTAGCTGCTACTGATAGATTGAGACGGACAACGTTAGTGGAGATAACATTACAGTTCAATGCATTGTGGAGAGTGACAACGTTAGCTAACGTTATAGATACACTCTTGGTAGATACTTGGCTGGGCTAACCGCTTACTTTAGGTAATTGCTGACAGAAAATTCATGTAAGCACGGACAGTTTACATGCAAATTGCAGCGGCAGGTAAATAAAGTGTGATTGTCATGGAAACTGGCTTTCTCAGTAGCCTAGGTAATATCACTCCGCTGCTGCTGTAGCCTATGCTACCAACTACAGGGAACAAAGTATAACTATTGCAATGCGATGCAAGGGTAGTTTTTATTTCTAACATTATTCTATCAACACAGACATTTACATCAATAGTCTGGCGTTATAATTTATTTGCCTCGGGTGTACTGTGGAGTGGATAAGACTGTTTTTAGTGGCAGGCTAGCAGATACTGTTGACTTGCGCTAGCCTAGCACCAGCAAACTCTGCAACTGGAAGGACTGGATGAAAAGTGTTGAAAACAGTCTCCACTGATAAATAACACACTGGCTAACTTGGAAATGAGGTCTTATGTCAAAATTCTGAACCACCCCTTTAAACCACTGAGCTATCTGATCTGACAAATCGGTCTATGTTTGTCTTTTTCTCACTGCAATATATACGATTTGAACACAAAACTTTCAGTCTCCCAATCACTCTCTAATCACCCTGATCTATCTCACTTAGTACGGTGTGTTTAAAAAGTCACAGTTAAGTATGTTGAAAAGAGACATAAAAAAGACGTAGTATAGTATGTTGTCAAAGTAAAATAAAAGTCATAGTATAGTACGTTGTATAGTATAGTACAGGCCATAAAATGCACATAAAACAAAAAATGGCACCAAATAAAACAAATAAAAACAAATGTGTATACATTTATAGTTTCATATCCTATTTCACTTCTTCGTTTTGGGTTTTAGACCTAAGAATTCAATGCTGCTCATCAGGTATGAACCTACAACCTTCAATCCACATACATACATTTTTGTTTTTTAATCGTTTTGCTGTATATAATATGTATTTGTATGTGTTATGTTATGTTTTTTTCTCTCTTTTGTATTACGTAAGGAGCAACTATCAAACAGCATATTTGTTCCCTTCTTGTCCTTTGGAAGGCACCTGGATGACACACCTAAATATGACTCAGAATCCAAATTAAATTCACAATTACTCAGCGACTCCAAACCAAAGAACAAAAACGGAATGACTCAGCTCGTATATACCAAATGATGCAATTATTGATCAATCAGCTGATTGTCAAAAGGGTTTGACGATACGCCACGTACCAAGACCAATTAACACACCACTATACTAAAAATATTTTTAACCATGTATTTTATTATTTAACATATGAGTTACCTAATAGTTTTAAAAATAATGATTACAAATGATTATAATATTGAATTATATGAACCTGCTCAAAACATTCATTTCATTCAAAAAAGCTGTACACGGTGTGTGTGTGTGTGTGTGTGTGTGTGTGTGTGTGTGTGTGTGTGTGTGTGTGTGTGTGTGTGTGTGTGTGTGTGAGAGAGAGAGAGAGAGAGAGAGAGAAAGAGATAGAAAGACTGAATGTTTGTGCATAGTGTCTGTGTGCATGAAACATATAGCTTATCAATCACGTTGTGTGCATTAGACATTAAAATGCTACCATCATAAACAGTTAAAAACACAAGTGTAACATCATAACCATAATCACACAGGCTACTTAAAAACAGGCTAGACATAACTAACATGTGTTACATAAACAACAACAGTAAAAAACTGTTATAACATATTATGTTCATCAACCATAACCACAATAACCTTGTGGGAGTGTGAACCGCTCTTTAGCAAAAATACAAAACAGATAACTAGATCATATACAATCAGAACAGATAACCATATCATAAACAAACTGTATATGGATTGTTTGAGTTAATGTGTGTCAAATGGACTCAACTCATTGCAATTTTCTAACCTATCAAATGACTGGAGCAGTTACTTATCAACTATCTGGCAAATTCCCTGCCAGGCAGTAGCACTGATTTGAACATGGCGTTTAGTCACTGGCGCAGGCTCAGGGATGAGACCAAGAACATTGTCTGGTTCGTACCAGATTACGCCATCACGCATCGCCCAGAAGAACCGATTACTGCCTATACCACTCATTGTTTTAACGAGGACACAGCTGTCAGTTGCATCCACCTCCTGGATGATGCCTGGAAATGCATCTCCATCATATATGACGACACACCAGTTTCCAGTCAGGCTGTCATTGACCTCTTCAATGCGCTGCAGCACATTGGTGGTTGTGTTGTGCTGTGCTGATGGGACTTGTGAGAGGGCAACCGATCCTTTCTTCTGGAAGGTCACAACTTTTTTTTTTTCTGTAGTCTGGCAAACCTTTTCTTATATTTTCTGACTTTTCTCAAGGCATCACCCAGCTGTATATTAACACAAAGCTTTGATCTATCTCTCCTCACTTTCTTCCTACCCCTGGATGTAGATATTACCAATATGCGGGGAGTGTCTGGGGATGTGTTTGGTGGCGTTTGCAGTGGCTATATGTCGTCACCGGTTTCGCTGATTGATCTTCCACTGTTTTCTTTTTCTTTCCTTCTCCTTACTGGAGACCTCTAAGATTGGTTTTACTATTCCACTTTCTTTTTTTCCTGCGATATCTTTCTCTGTCTTTTTCTAGTTTCTGTTGATATTTAACTGGATCGGCTTTTATTCTGTCCCTGTATTCCTGTGACTTCTTGGCCATCGACTTTGGCATCTTAAATATAAATATGGATAAATAAAAATAAATATAGAGTGTACTGGAATGATGATATATAACTTTCTCAGTCCAAAAGCAGAAATATGTCATGAGAACATGCAATAGCGCACAAAAACGGCATATATCATGTCCAAAGCTACGCCTGTAATTTCTCAGAGGTGGAAATGACGGAGGTGGAAATTACATTTTAGCAGTTTTTCTGCAATATTAGCACACCATCATGTCAGGCTTAGCTACTTTTGGACTTAGCATATTGTTTACTCGTAATAAACATAAATACATTATTTTCATATTTGTTGTAAATAATTCAACCGACTACAGCCAAGGTGGAAATGACGCGTGAGACACGTTCCCTGTGCCCCGAATACTAGCGTTGTAAGCTAATCGGCGGTCCGCGCTAGCGTCTTGCAAGTTAAAAACTCATTCGATTAGCATGAAAACATGTCCCAGAGAGCGACAGAGTGGGTACACATCTGTTAATAACATGATGGCATGAAAATTTCATTTTATATGGTTTTTTATATTTTTTATATGGCAAAGTGGCAGTTGGTCAAGGCCACACCCCCACCATCCACACGCCCCCCCCCCCTCTCCTCCTCAGTAGCTACAGACACAGAAATGGCACATACTAAGGAAAGCTCATTGTGGGACTAGTGGCTGTAATTCTGCACCAAGGCTGAATTTCGGGAATGAGACTTCAGATACAGTATTAGGGGACCACTAAGGTCTATATAAAAGAGACTTCAGATACAGTATTAGGGGACCACTAAGGCCTATATAAAAGAGACTTCAGATACAGTATTAGGGGACCACTAAGGTCTATATAAAGAGACTTCAGATACAGTATTAGGGGACCACTAAGGTCTATATAAAAGAGACTTCAGATACAGTATTAGGGGACCACTAAGGTCTATATAAAAGAGACTTCAGATACAGTATTAGGGGACCACTAAGGTCTATATAAAAGAGACTTCAGATACAGTATTAGGAGACCACTAAGGCCTATATAAAAGAGACTTCAGATACAGTATTAGGGGACCACTAAGGTCTATATAAAAGCATCCAAAGAGCACCATGTCATGGGACCTTTAATTTTGGGAAAGAGACTTCAGATACAGCATTAGGGGACTACTAAGGTCTATATAAAAGCATCGAAAGAGCACCATATCATGGGACCTTTAAAACATATTTTTAAATCGATCCTTTAATATAATTTTTTAACATTCAAAGAGGGCCAGTCTGGGTTAGGGACATAAGCATAAAATGGCAAAATCTGCTCATAAACAGCAGATTTTGACAAATACATTGTCATAATGACAATGTATTTGTGCATAGTTTGTTTATTTATTTACAAAAAAAGGCCAAGGACACATAAGTGCCTGCAGTTGGAGAATCACTGATAAACGTTAGGAGTAGTGAAAGATAAATCACATAGAATATGTCGTTTTTTTGAAGACTCTTTGTTTAATCTACATTATGCTCCTGGGCTAACTGGTGTTTACATTGAAACATTAATGGGGCAAATTAAGTGATTACAAGCATTGCTTTCTTCTTTAGTTTTCATTAGACTTACATGGTTACTGGCATCCTTAACATCACATTTGGCAATATAACATGACCCGTAGTTCTTACAAGAGTAGGCACTATTTCAGACTTTGATTACTTATGCGTGTTATGTGTCCGTTATTACAATATCACAAGGACTTTGAAGGCAGCATTTCGTCACGTGACCAGTGCACAGCTGAAGGATGCTGAGGCTTGCCCGTTGCTAGCCTGTTAGCCATTAGCCGTGTCCAGTAATCCTGCCAGAAACAGCAGTTTCTTTTCACCTTTTCGAAGAAAATCAGCCGGGGGAGATATGCTACAAGCCATGGAGAGGATACAGCGCATGTGGCCGTCTTCTGTATCCCCTCATATCATCAGCTTTTGGTTAGATGTCAATGTCATCATTTGTAGCTAGAGCTGTCCAGTTAGCTCAGCTAGCTTGTGTCTGGTTAACGCAGGACCAAGGCCAAGCGAGAAAAGGGAGGCCGTCGGGTGAGTACATTTACGCTAACATCTGTTTTTCACCTATTTTACCAACTTTTCTCTATAACCAACATCACATCGCAGCTTGTTGCTTCACAGCTGTTCAACTGCTTTGCGTGTTTTTCTAGTATTGAGATGAATTGTGCCTTTGTTGGCGGTTGTAATGTTACAGGAACGACACTATCAATCATGTATATCGGACTTAATCATCGAAAAATAGAAACGTTAGACAGTGGAGATTAACGGTGCTGACAGTTCAAAGTTTTATTTTCTTGACGTGTATTATGATGATAACATTGCTAAAATACACGATTTAGTTAGATCGCAACGACAAGAGGTGGAGCCAGACGTTGTAAACATTAGGGGCTAACCCTAGCCCAAACCTAGGGGGGTCCAGCGGCATGCTGGCCCGGGTGATTTCTTCCCAAGCCATTTCATAATAGAATGCCTAATAATCTGTACATCGTTTGGGGAAAAACATGATCCTGTAGGGCCTTCATCCTATTTTGTATCTTATTATTCTCCAACTGTCTTTATCATTCTTAAACCAGAACACAAAAAGAGCACACTTACAAAGTGTAAATAATAGCATTACTAATCTTAAAAGCCATTTTTGTTTTACTATGCTGGAGTAGACTAGAGTTCACAGAATTAATGTTGCAAATCTGCTACATTTGAATCATAATCCCATAATAATCTGAGCTACTCTAGTTGCAAATCAAGGATCCCCATAAATGCCAACTAAATGTGGTCTTCAATGCTCTGATTTGAAAATTAGGCCAACAAAAGGACATGTAGCTACTCAATTATATTATATTTATTTGGGGAATAGCATAGTAGTAGACTAGTAGTAGTAGTAGTAGCATAGAACAGTTATTTAAAGTTATTTTAAAAACCTAAAAGATTTGGGACTTTTGACTTTTGAGAAATCTCCGCCCCTGGCAATGACATTAGTTTGGTTCCTTTTTGTGGCTTTAGATACACCAATATGCTTCTATACATGTATTATTATAATGCTTCTTTTTCATAGAAGTTGTTTAATGTGACGGTGTCGGTCTGAAGGGCATGTTGCAGGGACTGGTAGGGTTACACAGTTTCTTCACTTCACTGAGACTTATATAGAATCTTACGACATCATGTTGTACTTATGTTGTCATTTCAAGTCGCCCATACTTTCTGGCTTGTTTGTAATCCACCAGGCAGTTGCTGTGTAGGTGGACGGAGGAGGAGAGGAGTAGGACGTTGGCCCTGGATCAGACAGTCTGAAGTCACCTCCTCTGTGGCCTTGGTCACCGTCACCCTCAGCTGAGCAATGTCTTCGTCAGGGTGCTGCCACCTACCTGGCTCCCTTTGTGATTACTCGGGGAACGCCGAAACTGATGCCTCCAAGGATTCGGAGGAGTCCGATTCTACCGCACAGGCCCAGTACATCGCCAAGGTGACGGCTAAAGATGGCCGCCCACTCTCCACCGTTGTCAAAGCGGTGAGCTTGCAGAGGTAAGAGAGGGAGGAACTCACATGGGGGCCCTAATGAATATACCGTAATTACATTGTGCTTTGGTTGATCATCCCATTGTTGTCTTCTCTGCTTTGCTCCACAGTGACGTGGGCATGTGTCGGATCTGTCATGAGGGAGCCGGAGGGGAGACACTGCTCTCCCCCTGCGACTGCACTGGCACTCTGGGTAAAGTGCACAAGAGCTGCTTGGAGAAGTGGCTGTCCTCCTCCAACACCAGCTACTGTGAACTGTGTCACACAGAATTCACTATTGAACGACGACCACAACCACTCACACAGGTTAGTGGGTTATTTGCTGCAAGGATAAATGTTTTTACTGTCTTTTTTGTTTTTACAAAAAGAGGTGGAAATGAGCAAGACTAATTCGTCCAGAGCAATGGAGACTATTTTCCTTAGGCCTTGGACTCATATTTTAAGTATTTTCTAAGTGTCTGTTATATTAATTTTAAGCCATGTATAAAGCTGCAAAGATTAATCGCCAACTTTCTTGATAATCAATTAATGTTAATTAAAAATAAAATTAAAAATTCTTTGATTCCTGCTTTTTAAATTGTGAGAATGTTTTGGTTTCTTTTCTCCTTTGTGACAGAAAACTGAATATCTTCAAGTTGTAGACAAAACAAGACATTTGAGGCTGACAACTAATTAACTAACAACTAATTGGGAAAATATAATAATAAAACATATTAATTGACAATGAACATAATCGTTAGTTTCCGCCCAAGCCATTTAGTGTGTGCAAACAAGTAGCATCTCCAGGATATGAGATGATTTGCTCATATTGATAATATGGTCGCCTGACCTTGTAACAAAAGCAAAAGCATAAGTTCTAAAAAGCATTAATGCATCTATGTCACTATATCCATATCAGTTATGCAGGAAACTCTCACCTTTTTAATTCTCATTTACTTAGCAAAATGTAGGTGTAATAGTCATTGCAAACTGAGATGCCTCAATCAATCAAATCAACACTAAAACCGCCAACACCTAGCCTGACAAGCCAGACCCACATCAAGGGAACTCACCATTGGCAGGGCTCAATCCGAGGGGCGGGATAAACGGTTGTCTTTCAAATTCCCTCTGCATGCAATAGGATAGCGCGACAACCAACCAGAGCAACGAAGAAGGTAGAAGAGCTAGTTGATAGATTCAACTTTTGCTGTATCCGGTCGGCAAAATGAACACATCTTCCTTTTTTAAGAATGAGTTCAGTGCCGTTCTTTGTTAATTTCTCAAAGAAAAGCTTAACTCCAAGTCTTCCAGAGTCACAGCCAAAGCTGATTCGAAAGACCGCTGTTCGCCAGCGGCAGCAGCCATAAGGCCACCCGCCGACTCTATACACGAAGTGATTGGCCCGGCCAGAGTTTTGTTTTTCCAGCTCTCAAGCCAACGGAGAGTTGCTAGACGATCCTGGCTGCAAATTACATTTGGAATGCGTCTAGATTTCTAGGCTAGCCTATACGTGATCCACGGTAAAATCGTTCTACGCTGGCCGTTCCATTGTTTTCCTATGGGGAGAGCGGTGCCGCCCAACTAGGCACAGCACCATCCTTGGCGTCGTGCACCGCTCAAACTTCAAATTATTTAAACTTTGACCTAGTTGCCGCTGACCTTATTAAGGTGCAACCAATTCCAGAATTTTGCTGCGCTGCCTCTTTGCTCTGCGCCCTACCTTGCGGTTTTGCCGCGGATCATGTGTAGGCAGCTTAAGGCGATACTGTAGCAAGCTCATTTTCAGTTGAACCAAATGAACTCTTGATTTTGCTCTCGCCCAGTGGCTGAAGGACCCAGGCCCTCGCAGTGAGAAGCGCACGCTGCTGTGCGACATGGCGTGTTTCCTTCTCATCACGCCCCTGGCAGCCATCTCTGGCTGGCTGTGTCTGAGGGGAGCCCAGGACCACCTGCAACTGAAGAGCAGACTGGAGGCTGTTGGCCTCATCGCCCTCACCATCGCCCTCTTCACCATCTACATCCTCTGGACACTGGTAACTAAGGCATTACTTAGCTTATTCTCTGAGAAAACATGTTTATGAAGTCTATGTACTTCTGTTGAGGTGCTGGCACAGAATTTTTTTTTTTTTCTCTGCCATCTTCACACTCTTGTGGGGTGTGAAGATGGCAGAGAAAAATACTAGCTGCTTCTAGTATATATTTTTTTCTTGGCGTCCCAGACAGATTTGACAAAACAAATCAGAAAAGGATTTATTGCTAAGTAAGTAGCACTTATGAGGAATTTGCCTTGGTTGTTGGTGCATACATAAACATATTAAACATGAATATGAAATAAACAAACAATAAATACAGGACTAAATAACACATACATATAACCATTTAACATTAAGAAAAAAAAAAGAGGCTGTATGGAAGCTGTGTGAACCGGCATACAGACACAATACAAAGACAACCACAGCCACAGATCTATGTTCTGCTGTTGGTTATTGTTGAAATTATGGGACTGTTTTCTGGTCCCATTGGGACATTGAATAGCACCTGAACAAAGTAAAAGCACATTAGGGCATGTGCAACTTGATAATCTCTGGCACAGAGCACTCATTTGTTTGAAAGTTGGCCAGATAGTTCATGAAGGCTCATACATTTTAATCTGTACCTATCCTTAACTGAATGTAACTGGATTACATACTTTAAAAGAGGATGTATTGTGAAAACTTCAGAAACCCATCCTTTTACCTTCAGCAAAACAATCATTCAAAATACAAAATTGTGAATGATTAGTCCTTTTGCTCCCAGTTTGTGTAGCAGACGCAGTTTCAGTTAGCATATTGTTGCAGGCGTACTACTCTGGCTCAAATATCTTGGTGTCAGTTTTATTGACGTCTGTCTATTCCTCCCTGTGTCACCGCTTGTCTTGACCCCCTCCCACTTTTCTTCCATCCAATCTCAGGTTTCATTTCGGTATCACTGTCAGTTGTACTCAGAGTGGAGGAGGACCAATCAAAAAGTGCGCCTGCTCATGCCCGATATGAAAGGGGCCCACACCACCCAGCGTTCTGTGCCGACCAAGTCGACCAAGAAAATGACTGACGAGACCATCGTATGAGTGCATAGCAGTGGCAAGAGGAATATTTAAAATAACGCCCGCCCACTGAAGCACTCTCTAAAACAAAACAAAAAGTAATCGTATTAATAAACTTTTGCACTTCATAAGGACCATTTTGAGAGGGGAGAGCTACTTTCTCCTCATGTTTTTCCTTTGTTGAAGCACTTGATGTAAACTACTACAGTATTGGCCGACCACAAAAGTGGTTTTGGGGAAGAACTCATTCCGGAGTCAAAGTCGATGTCGGAAACACGGACAGCCAGCGCTGGGATGTGAACGACTGAACGCACAGATACCGGACTACCCAGCCCAACTGTGTGTCCCTGATACAAACTTAAGAAATATTAAGACACAAGCTAATGTAGCAGGATATTACTGATTCAGCATGCTACTACAGTATAATATGAAACATATTCACTACCTATAATCCCCCCCCCCCCCCCCCCCATGGCCCTTCACAATGTATTTAGCTGTGTTTTTGAACAATGGGCAGCCAATAATAGCCCAGCAGAAGGATAATAATAGCCTAAAACCTAAAAAAACACGATTGACAAAGTCTGTCTGTGAATATTCTTCAAGTCGAGGTCGACAGTCACTCATACCAACGTTGTTGTCTACAATCTGAACCCCTTTAGAGTTTCCTGGTAAAGCTTTATCATTGCTGTGTGATGGTGGAAATCAAATATTTTTTTCCTTGTTTAGACAACAGCTAAGGCATCACATATTTGTCAAACTTGTCCCAGGGGTCAGTGAAGATTGTACTACATGGGATAACACTAACTGCAGCCATTAAACGGCAGTGCAGTAATGTATAGGGAAATAGTATTGAAGGTGTGGTAAAAGTTTTTACGTTCTAATTTGGGTAACGTCTCTACTATTGTCATAAAAGTGCATTAGCAAACAGCCCCGCTCCCCTTGTAAATGCACCATTCATTAATTGAGATACCTAGCAATGACCAGTAGTTATGTCCTACATCACAAGAGATTCGATTGAAATTAGAAGAGACCCAGTGTTCACAATAGTGAGACTATAGACTTTTGTCCTTTATAAAAACACAGAGATGTACCAGAGCAGGCTGGTACTCAGTAAAAGGTACAAAAGAGAAATGTGTTTTCAGATGTCAATCAGTGTATGCACCATATGCTATACAAAGTATTTTGTGTTATTGTAGTCTTCCTGCTGCATCCCCCCACCCCTGGAAAGTTGGGTTATTGTGCAATAAAACATGAGGGACTCCTGGACTAAATCAACGTGAAATGTGACTTGTCTGTTGGTTTTAGGTAGTCAATGACTGTGGGGGTCATGCCCTGAGATTTCATAACCATCTTAATAATTGTCGTTTAATATGTTTGAGCTGGGAGACCTTGATCATTCATTATTTCTAAGATGGTCATGGTGTATACCAGTGATTCCTAACCAGCGGTACTTCAGGGAGTACTTCTGCAGTTGCCATGGGGTACGTGTATAGATTGGAGAGTAGCTCATCTAATTTGAAAAAAAAAAAATCAAAATTATGATGATTCAAATATATACAAATTAGCCAACTCGGTGTCCTTTTGCACTCTAAGCTGTCTCCATCTTTCAAATACATCTCCAATATTTACCCAGGGTTTGTTACGTCTCTGGTCACGCAACTGTTTTTTTTTAGGTTGGGTAGACTCTATCTCCATTGATCCTGTTTGTTTGTTTGCTGCTTTCATGGCTGTACTAACGTTACAGCTGTAGCGTGCTGGGTTTACGTTTTTACAGGTATATCTGGCAACCCGGCCTGGCTGTCAAACTGGGCAGTTGATAACAAGACACAAACAGAAAAGGAGAAAATACTGGCATTAGCATTGCTGTCAGAAAAGATAGTATTTCAATTTAGCATGTTTCCTTAATATCTGATGACGCATTGAGGTCATTTTTGGATTTATTACAGTAAATATATTACATATTGGACCTGTAAGTAAACTGCAACACCTGGAAACTACATGTTGCAGTTCTGTAAGAGTGTATGAAAACTACAGAAAAGTTTTAAAGAGGTAGCCAAAAGTAATGACTTAACGGTTCAAATTAGCTAAAAGTAATGGGGAAAAGGTTCAAATATTTAGCTAAAAGTAACGTTAATGGATAAATGGTTGAAACATTCAGCTTCACTCTACTGTACATTGACAGTTCAATTGGATGAAAAAAATGAACAATATACACTTTTATATAATTTATATTGAAGTGTTTGGAACATACATTGGGAATCGATGACTGAGTAGGTGAGTTCATCTGACAGGGCTGTGGGAGTACCTCACACCAAAGAGATTGGGAACCCCTGGTGTATACAACAGATATGACATTCACTCAATCACTGTATTAAGTACAATTTCAGGTACTTGTACTGTACTTCCATTTTAGTCTTTTTTTATACTTTACTGCTACATTTCAGAGGGAAAGTGCACTACAATTACTTTACAAAAATAGTTTTTCGTTACTTTTTAGATTAAGGTTTCACATGAAACATATGAGTTTATAAAATTCAATACATTGCTAATACATACAAAATAATGGTTTCCCCTGCTTCTCAGATGGTTTCATTTCAACTGTCCGAGGCCTAAAGAGATCAAATGATCCAATACTTCACAAAAAGGAGCAACGATTCTGTTCAATGTCTAAATATGTATAAAAAAATAGTTTTACCTACCCCATTAATCATCTCGCAACTCCCCCACATTATCTTGTGACCCTAACCAGGGGCAGAGTGATGGGGTGGCTTCTGGGGCTCCAGCCCCGAATGTTTTTTACTGTCTTTCACAGGCTGTAGCGGGTTCCGTCTTTAAGTGAAGCTAGATATTGGTATCATATGCAGGTAAATAACACTCCAAAGTTAGGCAAAATTTTGGGCGAGAGAAAAACTGGCATGGCTTTTTTTTTCAAAGGGGTCCCTTGACCTCTAGTCTATATCCTTGATGTTCCACTTCTGGGATTGCTCCGTTGCCGCCGGAAAATCTGCCGGATTTCACTCATTTAGGCCGGATATCCGTTGCCTTGGGCTTCCTTTGTGTTGGCATTTTAAACTCCAGTGGATTTATAAGGACTATGATTAACTGCTTCTCAGGTCTCTGCAGTGTAAATCCAGACAGCTAGCTAGACTATCTGTCCAATCTGAGTTTTCTGTTGCACGACTGAAACAACTTTTAAACATACACTTTCCACCAAAACAAGTTCCTTCCAAGCCTATTTTGCAGTGGCACCGCTGCTTTTCTTCAGTGCTTAGCACCGCCCAAGACGATTGTGATTGGTTTAAAGAAATGCAAATAAACCAGAGCATGTTTTCCTCCCATCCCCGAATGCTATGTGGAGTAGCCAGACCCTCCTCCAGCGCGCTTTGGAGGAGGGTCTGGCAAAGCAAGAATACTTGACCTCTCACCTCCAGATATCTAAATGATAATGGGTTCTATGTGTATCCACGAGTCTCCCCTGTACAGACATGCTCACTTTATTCTGTTTTTTTTTGTCAACTATCATGTTTTCACAAATGGTTTACAGAGGTTTAGGCCTTCTATTAGCACAATGCTTGAAAAATAGTGCAAATAGCTGCTGCTGAGCTCTGAATGTTTACAACATCTGACTGTGCCCCTGGGCCTGACACCTATAGGATGGCACCTAAAGAGATAAAATGATCTGTGTATAAAGTAGATAAAACTAGCTCCACCTTGACCTGAAACAAGAGTAAAATGCTGCTTATGCATTGATGCATCAACCTAATATAAAGAAAGATACCAGTTGGCTTTACCAAGTGGTCCAGGGTCACTGTGCAGGTACAGTATGTAATTTGTGTACAGTATGTGTTGCTAAAACGAGCGAGAGAGAGAAAGCACACCACAACATTAATAATATTGTAAAATTTAATTTCATGGCATTAATATAATGTATGTGAGCGGACAAGCTATCAAAACAAAACAAAAAGAATATATTTTACACAAAATGAAATAAGCATCAGCAGCGTCATAACCACTTTTGAGATGATGACTGAACGAGGAGGAGGAAAGCCCAAAAACAGGACTGCTGGTACGACTGAAACAGGAAGGATTCAAACCCAGGCCTCCAACACGCGGCAGGACCCGTCTACCAGGGAGACGTCTAATCTTAAAAGGTCTCAGGCAAAGCTATTCTGCTACGCTATCATGGGTAACTGTGGCAGCTACATACTGTATGCAGTACCGTCAGTCCTGTTTTTGCACTGGGATGTAGCAGATTGTACCTGGGTCAGATTACCATTTGAAATCAAGTCAAACACTTCTTTCTGGAATTGATCGTTTGTGGCATAACGGAACTGACTCCACTGATCTAAAAAAGTGCAGATTCAGACAATATTGCACCCCAGGCAGATGGAAACATTGTGGATTTCAATGAATAATCGACCCAGGTGAGGAGGGATGTTTGCCACGGGTTACAGGTTCTGACAGCACTGCAGTTTGCTCCCCCTCTGGCCGTCCGTGGTGGGTGGCACACTGATGTCCACCACGTTGTTTCCCGGGGACTCGTCATGGGCGGACCGCTCAGCAATCTGTTTCTGCGAGACGATGCGGTAGATTTCTGTTTTTTTGAAAAGATAGAATAGAAACCAAATCATCCATTTTCACCCTAAATTTCTTTTGTTGTTTTGGGTACACACTGACAATCCCTGGTGGAAGAAGTATTCAGATCCTTTACTAAACTAAAAGTACTAATACCACACTGTAAAAAATACTCTGCACACTTACAAGTAAAGGTCTTGCATTGATAATTTTACTTAAATAATAGTATGTTAAGTATCATCAGGAAAATGTACTTAAAGTAATAAAGTAAAAGTACTCAATGCAGAAAAATCCTCACATTTTAGAAACTGGAAACGATCAAAACTGTTCTGTCAATCAACTAACTGTTTAAAGGAACACGCCGACGTATTGGAACTTTAGCTTATTCACCGTATCCCCCAGAGTTAGATTAGTCCATTGCAAGTTGCAAATAATTTCTATAAGCAGGTAATTTTTGGGGGCTTTTCCCTTTATTTGAAAGTGACAGTGGATAGACAGGAAAGGTGGGAGAGAGGGACGACACGCAGCAAAGCGCCACAGGTTGGACTCGAACCCGGGCCGCTGCAGAGGACCTACATGGGGCGCACGCTCTTACTGGGTGAGCTAGAGGTCGTCCCTCAGCAGCTACTTTTTGAACGGACTTCAGGTTTTTGTTTAGTACCTGAACACATCTTAAAGCGTGTGAGGTACAATCTTAAGCAACACAGTTACAGCTTACTGGTGTGTAAGCTGGTGTGTTATCAGAACAAGGTTTGGGAATGATTGGCGTATGAGAAGTTAAGTTGACCTTTAAAAAGCACCTTTCATTTCTTATCATTCAAGTGCAATATTAACAGTGTAGCTCTGACGTCCCACCTCTGTTCACATACCTGTAAGGATATTCTTGAAGGCTTCTTCAACGTTTGTTGAGTCCAAGGCTGACGTTTCTATGAAGGACAGATTGTTCTTCTCTGAGGGGAAAGAAAGAAAACAGCAACAGAAGCAGCAGCATCAGAATTGGCAAGAGGAGAACCAAAGATTGTGACGTTTCATACACATTTTCTGTTTTTGCCACCTTCAAACAAAATTTCTACAATGTTCTCTAATCCTAATTTATCACACGGAAGATAATACAGAGATCCGATTGAATGTATTACAAGGTTTTCCCAACCATTATAAGGCCTCCTGCACACTGGCTGCGTGGCAATAAGCGTGGCGTTTCTGTTGCTTGGCAGCTGTGTGGCGTTTTCTGTCTTTGCACACCAGAAATGTGTCTGACGCAGCACTGCTGCTGCTGCTAGCCTTGTCTGTACACATGTATGTTTTACATTGATTGGAAATGTACTGCACTCAATCAGTAGTATACTTCATGTTAAACATAAATATATACTGATTTGATTACAGCAAAGACAACGTCGGCAGTATTGATGGCAAAATAGGCTACAGAATATTTTGTTCTTTATTGACAGGTGCAATATTTGAAAATCGATAATTTTTTATTTTTTTTTTAAATACATTTATATCTGCATTTATGTCAAAACCTTGAGACATTCAAACATCAAAATGCCATTTATTAAATGTATTCATGTCAAAATGACATATAAACATCTTTTCCTATTCTATTTTGCCTGGAAACGTTTTTTTGCGTGTCGCGTGAAAAATAAAACAGGCGTCGGTCCTATTTCTAGCATGCACGTGTTTTCTCGAGACGCGCCTGAGACGTGCGTGTCACGCAGGCAGTGTGCAAGCTCTAACCTGTTAACATGGGAGCCAAAATAAAAAACGGACACGCCACGCAGCTGACACGCTCACGCAGCCGGTGTGAAGGAGGCCTAAAGTTTAGGTGTAGCACCCAGGTCATTTTGAGCACTACCTAAGCTGAATTCATGTCAAATCAATGTGAGCAACAAAACTAACTAAACAAAATGACTTTCCTCAGATTTAATGATTGTAGTCTGTCCCCAGTGGACTTCTCTAGCAAGTGGTTTAAAAATGATCCGTTTCATTCTGAAAAGTACGCTTTTTTAGAACCGACATGGCTCAGTTAAAAATGTTGTTTCAAAACAAAACTTCTCCTCGCTCTTAATGACTGACATCAGATGATTTACCACCATTGTACTTCATAGTGAGATTTGTTCAAACAGAGAGAAACTGAAGTATTGTCTGTCACTGGATTTAAACTGATGCCTTCCGTCTTTAAGCTTTTTGTATTATTTATTTATTATCTGCCCTAGCTTTTTAAGTTTTAGACACAGATATGGTAGTAGTAATAATGGTCCAAAATGATGTGAAATTGCATTTATTTTGTATTGAAAAACATAACATTTTGTTGTGGGAGGACCCCTAAACTCCCCCACTAAATACGTGCACCTTAAACGTGCAGTATACTCGCCATTCCCGACCTGTCGCGTGACAGTGTGACGTCATGGGAGCGCCTTAACTATTTATACTCGCGCGTGGTGGTCGCGACACTAGTTGCAGTCTTTTCCTGAACAGAGGTGTCGCAACTGAGGAAAGGCTACCGACTTTGCTATTTTTACGGACTAGAAGAAGAAGAAAAAGGTAAACAATGGCAGAACTGGCAGCATCATTGACGTCAATGTCAACAGTGGCTAAGATGATATTGGAGTCAATGGATGAGGAAGAACAGCTGCTTTTGAGCCTGCTTGCAAAGAAACAAAGAAAAAGAAGGTGGAATGTTCGTCCTTTGAATACGGCCAGACATAAATATGGTGAGTTCAATATCTTCGTGAAACAAATGAGGATGATAGACGAAGAGAAGCACTTTGAATACTTCAGAATGTCTGCACAACGATTCGATGACCTACTTCGTCGGATCAAGCCTTTCATTCACCATAAAAGAACTCATCTTAACCCAGTAAGTTTACAAGAGAGAACACGTCCATGCTTCCTGTTTGCGCTTTGTCGTGCGCCGCTGAAAAAAATTGAGTGGTGCACGACCTCTGGTCACGCAATTTAAATCCGATCTATGTCATTTTGACATCACATTGTCGCGCGATAGGTCTGGACCGGCGAATGTAATAAGGCCTTAAGTCTTCCACAAACCCAGAGAAAACACCATTAAATGTCTAAAACTATAACCACAATTTAAAAAAATGTCTATAACTTTAAAAAAAAAGACACATTCTATAGCGATCCCTCTCCACATTCCAATATTTAGCCTTTCCTGTGCCTTTTTGTAAGTTCCAGTACCTGCGAAGGCCCGGGCCTCATCTGTTGGCACGGCCCTGAGGTGGCGCAGGTCGCTCTTGTTGCCAACCAGCATGATGACGATGTTGTTGTCGGCGTGGTCTCTCAGCTCCTTCAGCCAGCGCTCCACATTCTCGTAGGTCAGGTGTTTGGCGATGTCATACACTAAGAGCGCCCCCACCGCTCCCCTGTAGTATCTGTAACAAGACCAAGGACAACACGGTAACCACACATTTCACTGGTGATGACCGCCGGAAACGTCTGCAGGGCCATAAAAAAGGTTGTTTTTTTCTGGTTTAGTCTTAAAAATCATTCTAGGCATTCAGTTTTTGTTTTTCATGACAAATATCTTTCTGTTGCTTTTACAGTGACTAATCCAGAATATACAGTAGTTAGTACAATCTGCATTCTGCATGCACATTCTACTATATGTAAGGGTCTTAAATGGAATTCTATGTGAGATATTACGGTTAAAGTGAAACTTTGCTCTTTGATACTCTTGATTTATATTTATATTTATATTTATTCAGCAGATCTAAGGGCAGTTTGATAAACTGCATCAAATGGCTTCAATGTAGAGGGAGCCGCATTCATGCATATAAATGATATCCTCGTAATCTAAACCTGATAGAAATGTAGCCTGAACAATCTGTTTCCTACAACTTTTGCTGCAAGATTTATTCCCACAAATATAAAAGAATGCCAGTTTTGGCTTCAATTTCTTTATAAGTTCAGTTTTGTGTGTTTTGAAAGACAGCTTATCATCCACCCAAATGCCCAGATACTTGTAACAGGAAACTTTTCCAATGTGTGTCCCATCAAAAGTGGAGATGGCTCTTTTAGTTAAAACAGTAGATACATTTTTTACAAAATCATATACTTTGTGCCATTTAACATGTTTAACATTTATGAGATGCACTTAATGTACAGAGGGCATTGAGAGGGCTGCCTGGAGTTCTGTGTCTAACTCAAGAAGATTAAGCAGTACCCATGCTTTAATCATTGTTAAAATGTGCCATCTACCTCTTTAACTAAATGTTGTAGAACATATCCAAACATGGGCCATATTTTAGGGGATCTAGTCTGAAGGATAAAGTATTTGCCCACGCTGAGGCAGGACTATCTGCAGCTCTCAGACATGGACTCACGCCGAGGTGATGGCTCTATAGCGCTCCTGTCCTGCTGTGTCCCAGATCTGAGCCTTTATCGTCTTGCCGTCCACCTGAATGCTGCGCGTGGCGAACTCCACCCCGATGGTGCTCTTACTCTCTAGGTTGAACTCATTCCGTGTGAAGCGAGAGAGAAGGTTGCTCTTCCCTACGCCCGAGTCCCCAATCAACACAACTGGGGAGGGAAAGAGGATGAGACAAGTGTGTTAGGATACTGTATGTGTGATGGGAGAGGTAGGAGCCATATATATTAATAGAGCCAAGAAATGTTGATATTGCATAAAACAGTGCCTATAAACGCTAGTTTGAACAGAACCCAGGGGCTTCGTGTTTGTGCATGTGTGATTTATGGGCAGGGGTGTCAGAGTGGGGGTTGAAATGGGCCCTTATGTGAGGAGGGCCCAAAAAGATGCTAGAATGAATAGCTGTGGTAGTGGGGAGGGGCCCATAGAGAATGCCTTTTTTACAAGGCCCAGAATTTGTGCTACGTCCCTGTTTATGGGATATGAAAAACACAGATTCCTACTGTAAAGTAGAAGTGTAACAAATTACAAAAAACAAGACTTGAGTCAATACAGAACATTAGTGTTACAACCCAATAGTGCTTGAGAATATGCCTTTTTCATTTTAAATTTACTACAGTCTTTGGAATGAAATAAATGAGTTTTTTCCCTGATCCATTCCAAGTAGTTTCTCAGCAGCAACACAAAAAGCAGCTACAGCACAGCATTGTTTAACAGACAAAATGAATGGTGATTTGTTTGATAAGTCATGTGTATTATGCTGTAATACTGTATCAAACTGTATGTCTGATACATTCATCCTTCCTCTTACGTTTTGTCTGACTAATAATTAACCACATAAACAACCATTCTTTTAGCTGAACTGTTATACAGCCTGTTTTGGGTGTTACCGTAAAGAGAACCACTGGCATAGAGGCAAAGCTACAGGGCAGAGCAGCTAAAGAAATGTGTCCATTAGAGGCCAACCACCATGAAGACATATGGTCATTTCATCCATGCCATCAAATAACCAAAACAAGAATTTAAGCCTTGCATTGTGTACCTAAAGGATTACCCACTACATAAAGAGGTGCTGAATAAAGGAGGGTTTTGCTGTTCATCCTGCATCTTTAATATATACTCTATACGCTTGACCTATCAAAATAAGAGTTTGGCCTCATATTGCTTCTTCTTCCGAGAGCAGGTACAGAGGCTTTAAGCTGATGTCAATTTTGTTTACGAACCCTCATTCAAAACTTTCTTTATACCTCCTAGATTCATAAGCCATCTACAGAAAAAACTAAAGGAATGTGACACCAAAACTGTGAGTGAGTATAAATATGGGACTTTTATATTGAAAGCTTCAGAAAGTCAGGACTGTGGAGATCCAGCTGTGGGTCTGAATAGCTCCTGTAGCCTACTGTTGAGCATCCATAAAGTGACGGCATGGATTGATTATTAACAGGCCTTCCTTGTGTAGTCAGAGGACAGTGATTGATCAGGCATGGATCAGGGCTGAGCCGGGCTCCAGAGGTGGAGCCTTTTGTTTTCTCTCTCCCATAGCTCGACAAAAAGGAAATAGAGCCAAACTTTGTCCCTGTCGACATCGCGCTGGTTCCGGGCTGCAGGAAGCCGATAACAGGCTTCATCAAAACCTGAATCGACAGTTTCAGTCCGCCTTACCCTTCCTGTTTCGGCTGGGTACAGAGAGACAGACGGGGGGAGAGAGAGAGAGAGAGAGAGAGAGAGAGAGAGAGAGAGAGAGAGAGAGAGAACTCGCCTCCGGCAGATGCCCTATTCATCCCACAGAGGATACTTTGTTACATCTAAATGGCCCTTTGGCTTCCACAGGCCCAGGATGTTAATGTGCCACATGAGCTGATATCACGATCAAAGGAAGTCATTCTGGATCCGACTAGGTTCTACAGCCTATAAACACGGACCTGGGTCTGGTACCGCTTCAATCTGACGCAACTGATCAAGCCAATTGATAGTCATAATGACACTGATACACAAAGTTATGAGTTGCATCATTTTCAGTCAATAAGAGCATGCAGGCTGAGTAACACTTCTCATCGGAGGATGGATAGTGTTGATCAGGAGAGGTAGAGGCTAATAACAGGCCTTTTATCGACCTCATAAGGCGAAATAAAAAAACATCAAATGTCATTCAATAAAGCAGGAAAGTGTTCACTCAAACGCCCAATCCTGCTCTATACGAGTTGATGAAAGTTTAATGTAAAGGCTGAGCACGGATAGGGTGTTGCATCCCATACCTATAAATATAGCTGCAGGCGCTGTAATGTTACAATGACAGCATTATGTTGTACCAACAGATTATCATCCGGGCAGTTTCAGAGAGAAACATTTAGTCTGTTTGCTTAGAAAATGCGCACATCTATAGTCTGCGAAAATGACACAATAGGAGATGTAAAGGCATATCCAAAGCTCTGTCGGTGTGAGCCTAAAGGGGGAATGCAGTCATCTTTTTATTTATTTATTTATTTTACCTTTGAACAAGAAATCGTATTCGTCGTCTCGGTTCCCCATTCTAGACGAGGCCGCTCCAACGCTTGTCTCCGGAAGAGGATGTGTGAAAAGTGTGCGTATGAATTGTCGTTATATATACCAGAAAAAAATATGGTAAAGGTTTGCGCTGAGACTCTGCGCCAGTGTTGGCTGTCAAGGCGAGCTGGCCGCAAAAAGGGAGATCTCCCAACTCTGCAGCGGGAGGGGAGGAGTCCCTGCGCTTCACATACCTTCCTCAGGGGGGCGCGCTTTACTCGCATGCCAGCAGATAGGCCTACCATGACTATCCAGCTGGAGACACGCAGTGGTTTACTTAGAAGTATTTTGTTAGAAGGATAACCCCTTGAGATGAATCATCTCATGTTCGAGGGGGTCCTTAAAACAATTAAACAGAAACAAAACACATTCACACAGCACTCCAAAGCCTGACTACTCCAACACCAACTGATTCCCCCATATAAAAATTCTAGAAACACACACACACACAGTATATATATATATATATATATATATATATATATATATATATATATATATATATATATATATATATATATATATACCTGTCTGTATATGGAGGTGTTTATAGTGTATAGCACTATTACTCGTATTCCTATTTTTCTATTGTATTTCTATTTAAGACATTTAGAGAGGATTTTTTTTTACTCTCAATTCTTGTTATTTTGGTGCTGGTGATTTTCTTTTGGCGCTGGCTTAAACCACTTTGGGGGGGGGGGGGGGGGGGCACCAAAAAATCCTCTATGCAGGAAAAAACCTGCCAATGGGATCAATAAAGTCTATCTTATATTATATTATAATATAAAACTACAACATATATACTCTGGGGTACTTTCCATAAAATCATCTCTCAATGCCAGTCTCTAGGTATGGTGAAGGGGATGTGATGATGTGGGGCTATTTTAATTCCAAAGGCCAAGAGAACTTTATCAGGATGTATAGTATCCTGGATCCATGAAATAACTGGCCTTTAAAAATAAACATCTGCCTGCCTCTATGGGAATTTAACTTAGGGGTGTACTGACTTATGACCCCTGTATTTTAAGGAAGAACATTTATTTATTTACGATACATTATTCATTCACAAAGAATTGGTATCCTTAAAGGTTGTATTTTTCCTCATTTTTTTAATTAAGGCATTAAGATCAATTTCCAAAAGATGATTTTTTTTTTTTATTCCTCTTTTTAGTCAATTTTAGCATGGGTGTGCTAAATTCTGCACATGACTGTGTGTGTGTGTGTGTGTGTGTGTGTGTGTGTACACACACACACATACATACATATATATATATATATATATACATATATATATATATATATATATATATATATATATATATATATATATATACATATGTCCATATATACACATATATACATATACACATATATATATATAAACATACATACATATACACATATATATATATATATATATATATATATATATATATATATATATATATATATATATATACATATACACATATATATATATATATATAAACATACATACATATATATATATATATATATATATATATATATATATATATATATATATACACACACACATACATATATACATACATATATATATATACACAGTGAGGAAAATAAGTATTTGAACACCCTGCTATTTTGCAGGTTCTCCCACTTGGAAATCATGGAGGGGTCTGAAATTGTCATCGTAGGTGCATGTCCACTGTGAGAGACATAATCTAAAAAAAAAAAATCCAGAAATCACAAAGTATGATTTTTTAACTATTTATTTGTATGATACAGCTGCAAATAAGTATTGGAACACCTGAGAAAATCAATGTTAATATTTGGTACAGTAGCCTTTGTTTGCAATTACAGAGGTCAAACGTTTCCTGTAGTTTTTCACCAGGTTTGCACACACTGCAGGAGGGAGTTTGGCCCACTCCTCCACACAGATCTTCTCTAGATCAGTCAGGTTTCTGGGCTGTCGCTGAGAAACATGGAGTTTGAGCTCCCTCCAAAGATTCTCTATTGGGTTTAGGTCTGGAGACTGGCTAGGCCACGCCAGAACCTTGATATGCTTCTTACAGAGCCACTCCTTGGTTATCCTGGCTGTGTGCTTCGGGTCATTGTCATGTTGGAAGACCCAGCCTCGACCCATCTTCAATGCTCTAACTGAGGGAAGGAGGTTGTTCCCCAAAATCTCGCAATACATGGCCCCGGTCATCCTCCGGTATATATATATATATATATATATATATATATATACACACACACATATATATATATACATATATATACACATATATATACACATATATACACATACATATACATACATATATATACACATACATACATATATATATACACATACATATACATACATATACATATATACACATATATATACATACATATATATATATATATATATATATATATATATATATATATATATATATATATATATATATATATATATATATATATACATACATACATACATACATACATACATACATACATACATACATACATACATATATATATATATATATATATATTTTTTTTTTTTTTTTTTTTTTATTAAGTTAGATAAGCTAGATTTCCTCACTGACAGGGCAGACTGGTCTTTTCTAATTACAATTACAAACAGTATCTTTTTAAAATTAAGGAGGAAATACGAACTAAAAAAATACAATAACATTGTAACTTTTTTTTATTGTACTCACTGTAGTAATATCCTGATAATGTCTACTCTGTTTTGTAACAAGAGAATAAGACCTGTAACAGTGAGCAACTCCAAGGACACAAAGGCGCCAATTGTGATTTATTTAGTGAGCTCAAATGAAACCCATTCAGATGTAATGTTCTACATTAAATGATTTTATCATATTACATTAGATTCAACTTTATTGTCATAGCACAGTAGAGCCTACAGGCATAGGCTACTGAAGGAAGGGCAAAGTATAGGCCTACAGAATAAAGAATGTGAAAATCTGTGATATTTTGTTTAGGTAGACAGTTGGGTTTGTGTATAATGTTATTTAATTGTATCATTATAAAAGCCCAATCTTTTTTCTTTTTAGGGTGGATTTTCCGTTTTATGTCGTGCTGACAGCTGGCTCCGCCCTCAGCCTACCAGCTCTGCTCCTATTGGTTTAGCGGAAGGTCAGCTGCTGCAGCAGGGACCCACGTGCAGCTACGCGCATTTCAAGATCAAGATGGCAGCCTCCGTGTGTCGATGCTACGAGGTTAGACAACCATTCATGTCCTTTATTACAGCTCTTACGTCTCCAGTAGATAATTTGGTGAAGAGTGTATCTAGACATAAACGGTTTGTTGTTAGTCTTTTCACGTGAAGTTATGTTTGGGGGGGTTCCGTAGGGTGTTTTTTATGCAACAAAAGCTCGAGATGTCCGAGAGAAAGGCCTTGTTGCATCAGACTGACCGGCAGATTTCTTAATGTTCTTGTTTACCTATCAACGTCTAAAATTAACGTTCTGTTTTAGGTTTGTTGGTGAAAAGATGTCTGTGTATATTTGCTTTAAACCGGTCGTATTTGGTTAAATGCATGGGGAGATAAAGCTCGCAGAATCCGTGAACTCTTAATCACTTCTTAAAACCCATTTTATAGACTTACTTTGTGTGATACCGTCCCTTTTAACAATATTTTTACTGCTCTTTATTTTTATTTATTTTATTTTATTTTATTTGCACTTTTTTAATTGCCGTTTATTTTTAAGGTGCTATTTATTATTATTTTTTATTCATAAATAGTAAGCCGTTTAGACTCCTACATAGCCAGGCAATGACGCATTAATAAAAACAGGCGTAACAAGATTAATAATAGTGGTATAATCTCTTCTATAAGTAATACTGGTGTTACAACATATTCTGTGACTCATCAGATTCTGCCACCTGACTAGGCATTTCAGCTATCTTGTCAGTGCAAATGGTTTTATCATCACATACTTTAGTTTGACAGCTATTACTACATGTGGTGTCCCTATAGCATCAACATGTGTGACCCTTTCTAGCAGTGACAAAATATGTGACTATTTGAGTCACATAGGTGTTCACAGAAATGTTTCCACTCATAATTAAACCCACTACCCATGCAGATACAGAGAGGTGACAAATTAAAGGAAAAGCTGAATGTTGACTGACAAGCATAACAAATGCATATTCTTCTAAACAGGTGTACTGTATGAAATAACCAAGCATCCTGTTGTTCCCTGGGACATGTATGAAAATGCTGCGCTGGCCTTCTTTAGAATTGCTTTTTGGATCGAGATTGCAAGAGGAAAACCTTTTTTTTCAATGTCCTGCCATTTTCCTATTGTAAATCCTTGCTCATTACTCTGAGGGCATGACTCCTTAGTTTCCCATTAACCACTTGTCACTCATTCTCCATCCATTGCAGTGCCATGGCACAGTCAAGGTTTGTTACTAACAGTGGCTCTCTCTCTCCATTTCCAGCTGGTTGGCAGACGAGCCTTGGCCCTCTGCCCTCGGCCTCTGGTCTCTCCAGCGTGGAGAGGAGATGCCTACACGTTACATCGGAGCTCAGCTGCAAACGTGCAGGTACACGCTGACAGCTCCCATTTATCAGTTGTTTGTGTAACTTTAGAAGAATGAATTTCAGTTAGAAATGTTTTACTTATCTGTTTTGTCCCGTTTTTAAGGTTGCCTTCTTTCATACTCTCTCTCTTCTAGGGTTGGGTGTAAATAATCGATTAAAATGAATTAAAATTAAAATTGGTCTTTGTTTGAGTGATCTGATATTGATTAATAAAATCCCGAAATCAATCTTTTAATATGCTTTTCACCATAGATGTGAAAAAATGTACCCCCTTTTTGGGTATACATTATCTGAGAATCTCTTTTATGTCCAACAAAAATTTGTATTGTAACTGAAGTTTTAATTATATTAAATCGGAACCTTGTGGTTCAAAATCAAATTGTTTCTGGAAATCCTTGCCGATACCCAGTCCTACTAAATAGTACATGGACTCTGGTTTATTCCTTCTTTCAATGCCACAGACAGATAAAGAAAAATGTGAATAATCTGTTCACACGTCCGTCCAACTAAAATCCTGCATTCTGTTCTATCTCAATAGGTGCGATATGCTTCAGGGCGTAAAGGTTTCCTGGGAGAGTTTGTGGATAATCTGCGTCAGGAATTCAATAAGAATCAGGAGATGAAAGAGAACATAAAGAAGTTCAGAGAAGAGGCCAAGAGGCTTGAGGAGTCCGATGCTCTGCAACAAGCTCGCAGAAAATATGTAAGAACATGATTTGGTTTGTAGCCTTGGGGATTTTTATATTAGACAATATCTCTTTGAATAATGATTGATTTGTTTTGCATTAATGTGATTTATCTGCATCAACCAGGATTCGCTTTACAAAATGGTTTTATTTTTGTAACGTGCACACATTAGTTATTTTTTATTTCCTTCAATAGAAATCTATAGAGTCTGAGACAGTGAAGACTTCAGAGGTGTTTAAGAAGACCTTTGGCTCCCTGTCAGAGACAGTCAAGGAGGTAAGGTATCAGCAGCACTTTGTCTGGTTTACCAATAAACCAGTCATACTTCTACACTGTGTGTGTAAAAAAGATCACAGCCTCAAATTTGAAATGAAAAAAAAAGTTCTTATAAAGTCTTCTTGGTTTCTGGAAAAGCCACATACTGTATATTTTATCATGTTATCTTACTAATTGCATCTATCTTGTGCGTGTGCATGTATTGGCATAATGGCCATAGGGTCTTGAGGAGGTGAGTCGTACTGACATCGGGAAGAAGATCAAGGAAAGTGTGGAGGAGGCTGCCAAGACAGCCATACACTCTGCTGAGACCGTCTCCAAAGGGGGAGAAAAACTGGGCAGAACCGGCGCATTCAGGGCCATCTCACAGGTCAGAAGAGAAAACATAATATCCATATATTTCCAAGCTTTTAAGCTAAAAATGACAGCATGTCTTAGTTAACACTAAGCAGAGGTTCATGGGCCATTATTCTTTCTGTACAAATGAAGTCACTCAAACATTTGCACAGGTCAGTAAGTCAGTGTTCATGTGAAGGAAACAGAATTGCTTATGTGTTCTCTACTTTTCACTCCCGTTAGTTCTGACAATATTTGGCTGATGCTGTTGCAAATGAGTCGACGGGTTGTTTCCAGAGAATATACTTTAATATACTGAGAAACCACTGATTGCAAACGGTGGATGTCGGGGGGGTCTTGTAGTTCTGGCTTGCCAGCTACAGGCGCCTGATTAGCATGGTCAAACAGTCAACAGTTGTCACACTACCACTGTAGTTGGTAGCTGTGGCTTAGGAGACCAAGACACTGAACCCCAAGTTGCTCCCGATGGCAGGCCAGCGCCTTCCGCCACTATCGGTGTATGAATGTGTGTGTGAATGAGAGGTAAAGCGCTTTGTCCGATAAGGTAGAAAGGCGCTATATAAATGCAGACCATTTAGCATTTTATCAAAGCATTCAGGTGAAACTTACTTTTGAATTTAGGTTCCACACAAGACTCAGACTGCAGATATTCAGTTCATATGGTGTACTGACCTGATAGTCCTGTACTGAATGGTTCTGTATATATACACACATGTACTGTTCTTCCCCACTTATAATACAACTGTGTGTGATCTTTGTAGGGTGTGGAGACCATGAAGAAGGAGATAGATGTCGGCGATGCCGGCGCTTACAGAGCTCCCTCGCAGCTAAGGAAGAGAAGCGATTTCTCCTCCAAAGGAGCCGACAGCGACTCCAGAGTGTTTGAGGCCAATGAGTGAGTAGCTGTTAGAACTCAAAAGGTGTTTCCCCTATCACCCCCCCTGTGCTGTAAGAATATATCTTCACCTGGACAATGTATGCTCCCTATTAAAGGTGCAGTAACCGATGCTGCGCAAAGATTGGTGATATTTGAATATTTGAACTCAACTGCCAAACAAATACAACCCTTCCTTTAGAAGCTCCGCCCTCCAAATTCACAGACAGATAACTACTGGCCGGCAGGCACATTCACATGCTGACCCCCCACCCCCACCATCAACTGTCATCGCCTGTTGCCGATTGGCTGTAATAGTGTTTTGTGGCTCGTGCACTCCTTTCTGTTTGTTTTCCATTTACACAGCCAGGGCTGTGTATTAACACAGAAAATAGAGATCTAGGTGACCGAGAGGAGATAATAGCTGAATTTGACAAAAAGTGTATTGGAATAACATCACTTACTATACTTTTCCATAGCTGCATTTGTTTGGGGTGGCAGTAGGTCAGTCCGTAGGGAGTTGGGTTAGGAACGGGAGGGTCGCTGGTTCATGTCCGCGTATGGACCGAAGTACGGAGTGTGGACTGGTAGCTGAAAAAAAATAAAAATAAAAATTGTAATCATCTCTAATGTCGTATGTGACTTTTTTTGTATTTTGTGATGCAGAGAGGATACGGGTGTTGTTCTCCACAAGGATTCAAAGTGGTACCAGCAGTGGAAGGAGTTCAAGGACAATAATGTTGTTTTTAACAGTAAGGAAATATTTTAGAATTCATGTTGTATAATAAATCACCTACAGTGCAGTAACTCCTCACTCGGGGGGAGGAGGTAATAGGGTAAAAAGGACAGAACAGGAAGGAAGGGAAGGAGTGGTAGCCACTCACTCTTTCACTGTGCAATTAATTAATTAATTAATTAATTAATCTACTCACATACATACCTGGACACGCTAACTGCTCTTAACTGTTAATTTATGCTAAATGTCTTTTTATTCATTGTATAATAACACAATGCCATACACAGTCCAATATATGCATCTTTATTTATCTGTAGTTTGTTTTTTACTGTTTGTTTACTTTTTGTTTTGTTATTCCTATACGGTATTTTTTCTATACTGTATTTTTTATACCTCTTTATTTTCTATACAAGTGTTTTGTAAGTTGCTGAAATCAGCTGCTGGAAATCTAATTTCCTTGCGGAAGTCATCCCAAAAGGATCAATAAAGAGAAGTCGGAAGAGTCGAAGTTGCACGTGTAATTTCCTTTAAAGGCAGCAGGTGGCCCCAGATTCTTTACAGTAGTGCATTATAAAGTAAGTTAGTTCAGGCATCGGGTGTAGACCATAGTGCCCTCACATGTGCAGCATTCCTCCACCATTAGCACTGGGAAAAAAAAAAAAATCTCGTAAATATTACGTTTGTTTTTGTTAAAACAAGTTCAGAATCAAAATCATAAGAATCACAAAAGGATTTAATGCCAAGTAAAACACTTGCAAGGAATTTGCCTTGGTGGTTGGTTTAACATAAACATAGTAAACATTAATATTGTAGGCTACAATCCGACACTTCATTTCGTCCGCCGAGAGGCTGAGCAGGGGAATAACAACTTGCCAGACGCGCTTAAGGTTCACAATTTAATTTTGCGTTAACACAAACAAGGTTCTGCTTCCAACATTCCATAATCGTGTTACCAACATACATAATTGTTAACTGAAGTCATCAGCAGCATCGAAAGGCGTAAAAACATGCGTAAAAACATGCGTGAAAACAGCGGTCAGCAAAAATATGACTTCCCCCTTTCACCCCCTCTCCTCCTTCCCAAAGCAGAACAGGTGAACAGATATTACCTAGCTTTCTCCGCCCCCACCAGGTGCCTTAATTACCAAAAAAATATCCTTTCAAAATAATGGAACTATACCTGGCTCTTACAAATATAAAATAAACAATACATACATATAGAAACATAAACAAATATATACAGAATAGCTGTTTATCATAAGAACAAGAAAAGAAAAAAAAAAGATCTGTTAAGTGATCCTCACCTCAGTATTTCCTTATTGTTTCCTACAGGATTCTTTGAGATGAAGATGAAATATGATGAAAGTGACAACGCCCTGGTCCGAGCATCCAGAGCTGTGACTGACAGAGTCACCGGCTTCCTAGGTAATGGTCCACCATATTTGGTTTCGATTTGGCAGTGTCCGTCATTGTCGACTGATCTACAGACAATATTATAAACAACCTGTTCCCAAAACAGAATAAAACCCGATATCTCATGTCATTATAAAACAATATGTGAAAATACGTTGGCCATTTAAACAGGTAGTTTTAACAAAACAAGCAGACGTTAACATGTTTGCCCATTTTAACCATGATAGCTATTCATTTCCGAAATAAAACCTGCAAGTTTTAATAAAATGTGTCCAATGTAGAGAAGATTGCATGTTGTTTACAACTGCCGAGTCAAGTTGTGAGTGATGTACCTACACATCTCTGCTTAGAAACAAAAGTGTGTGCTCCATGTTGTGGCCAGGTTTTATAGATAAATGTGGGTATTTCAATGACCTAGGATATAAACTTATATTTGTTAACGTCCCATCTATAGTAGTGACTGATCGGTTTGTTGTGGCTGTTTGTTTTTCAGGTGGTCTTTTCTCTAAAACGGAAATGTCCGAGGTGCTGACAGAGATCGTGAAGGCAGACCCCACCTTTGACAAAGACTCTTTCCTCAAACAGTGTGAGAAAGACATCATCCCTAACATACTGGAGGTAAATAGACTTTTCTACTCTTTCCGTTTGTCCTCAACTCTAACTGTCTTCCTTCACAGTCTTTGCTCAATACCCGCTGTTTTTTTTTTTTTTTACTAAGGAGGCTAAGAAAAGACTTCCAGCTACAGATGAAGGTCATACTTCATTAAAAGTGACATTTTACTCCAGCGTAGATCAGATTAAGTAAATTAATTTGTGTTAGAATTGACAAAGTCAAGCTGGAGCTGTCAGATTTTGAAGCAAGTTCTAAGCAAGCTGAGCAGCAAAAGACATATATGCAATCACTGATGTCAGGATACTCAAAATAATGTGCTGTAATGGAATTAAATCGCTAAGACAATGGAAATAGGCAGAATTTAACAGAATACGTTTGGTTGTCTGGCTCAGTGTGTTCTGTGAAATACCCTTCTGACGTTGTAAACAATAACCAATAACCTGTCCTTTCTGCAGGCCATGATCCGCGGCGAGCTGGATGTATTAAAAGACTGGTGCTATGAAGCTGTAAGTTATATACTGCTGCCTCTACATTTTGCATTCAATCATACTCTAAATAAATAGAGCGTAAAAGGTGAAATGGGTTTTGCATTTGAGTCTGAGATCAGGCCCAGCAGCATCTCTTTGTATTGTTATTAGGGCTGTCAATCAATTCAAATATTTATATTTACATATTAATAACAGGCTGCATTTGAGCATTGAATATTATTTGAATATTAAAAAAAACAAATGAAATTCGAATGGTATTATAGAGGAAGATTGATAGCTCTATTGTCCGTACTCGCGATTAATAAAATTGTATCGTTCTAAATGTACTTTAAAAGAGATATTTTTCAAGTTTCTGCTGAATTTTTTGCAGTTTTTTTTTCATTTTGCAAATGTTGATTATTATTGCAATAATCAAAAACAATAACAAATAATATCTAGAATATTCTCCAGAATAATCTCAAAGGTACTGTGTGCCCCAAAAAAAATATATGCTGAAAGCATAATATGGCAAACTCAAGCCCATCAAGCACCAACAGATAGGCACATTGACCTGAATAACACCAGTGGCACCAGCAGGATTCTATTTTATAATACGCACAATTATTGTCCACCCACTTGTAGGCTAACTTTACAGTTAAGGGTCACAGGCGCGCATTTACTGTACACAGTCTACATAGCGAACGAGTAAGAGGGAGGTATTGGTTCAGGTTATTTGCACTAACGTTACCATCACCAACACCATCAGAACACAATCATCATTGCAGCTCTCAGTAGTTCAAATTTGCAGAAGAGAGAATGCCAAATGCACCACACACAAAAAACGCACACATAATATTTATACAGGCCTACAAAATAATGTAGTCTTTCAACAAAACTAATATATATCTGAATAAGCCACTGAAGGCAAACTTGCTTTCAGACCTGTGTTTTAGGACAAATACCTGCTTATCAACAGTGCCGCCTACTGGTAGAATGCAGCAGACATATAGAGATAGAACATAACAGACCTGTGATCTGGGCTAAAAAAATAACTAATGTCCAGTTAGCTGTATAATTTGGATCCAGCGATCGGTGTATTCAGTTATAAAGGCCTATGCTCACTGTAATGTTCCACTTACAAATTGGAAACAAGTGTAAAGAGCCCCTATTAACCGGTTATTAACGCACTCAAAACAGTGTCGCAATGTCTCACATAAAAAAAAGCACTCTCACGTAACAGCCCAGGTAACAACAACAGATTAAGCTAGGAGTTTGTAGACATACTTTTGAAATACCGTAGGCTAGCTACAGCAAACTACTAAAATGTGTAGCGGTGCGCAGAATGTTTTCACACAGGCTCAATCTGGAGCTACACATTTAATTCAGATTTTCTGCAAAATGCTAAAATATATATACATTGGATAGTCAATCCACAACTCCACAGTGGCAAAGCTCCAGGGATTGATGAGATCCGTCCGGAAATGCTTAAAGCTCTGGGTGTGGAGGGGTTGTCTTGGTTGACACGCCTCTTCAACATTGCGTGGAAGTCTGGGACGGTGCCTAAGGAGTGGCAGACCGGGGTGGTGGTTCCCCTTTTCAAAAAGGGGGACCAGAGGGTGTGTGCCAATTACAGGGGTATCACACTTCTCAGCCTCCCCGGTAAAGTCTACTCCAAGGTGCTGGAAAGGAGGGTTCGGTCGATAGTCGAACCTCAGGTTGAAGAGGAACAATGCGGATTCCGTCCTGGTCGTGGAACAACGGACCAGCTCTTTACTCTCGCAAGGATCCTGGAGGGAGCCTGGGAGTATGCCCAACCGGTCTACATGTGCTTTGTGGATCTGGAGAAGGCGTATGACCGGGTACCCCGGGAGATACTGTGGGAGGTGCTGGGGGAGTATGGGGTGAGGGGGTCCCTTCTCAGGGCCATCCAATCTCTGTACGACCAAAGCGAGAGCTGTGTCCGGGTTCTCGGCAGTAAGTCGGACTCGTTTCAAGTGAGAGTTGGCCTCCGCCAGGGCTGCGCTTTGTCACCAATTCTGTTCGTAGTATTTATGGACAGGATATCGAGGCGTAGTCGGGGTGGAGGGGGGTTGCAGTTCGGTGGGCTGGGGATCTCATCGCTGCTTTTTGCAGATGATGTGGTCCTGATGGCATCATCGGCCTGTGACCTTCAGCACTCACTGGATCGGTTCGCAGCCGAGTGTGAAGCGGCTGGGATGAGGATCAGCACCTCTAAATCGGAGGCCATGGTTCTCAGCAGGAAACCGATGGAGTGCCTTCTCCAGGTAGGGAATGAGTCCTTACCCCAAGTGAAGGAGTTCAAGTACCTTGGGGTCTTGTTCGCGTGTGAGGGGACAATGGAGCGGGAGATTGGCCGGAGAATCTGCGCAGCGGGTGCGGTATTGCATTCAATTTATCGCACCGTTGTGACGAAAAGAGAGCTGAGCCAGAAGGCAAAGCTCTCAATCTACCGGTCAGTTTTCCTTCCTACCCTCACCTATGGTCATGAAGGCTGGGTCATGACCGAAAGAACAAGATCCAGGGTACAAGCGGCCGAAATGGGTTTCCTCAGGAGGGTGGCTGGCGTCTCCCTTAGAGATAGGGTGAGAAGCTCAGTCATCCGTGAGGAGCTCAGAGTAGAGCCGCTGCTCCTTTGCATTGAAAGGAGCCAGTTGAGGTGGTTCGGGCATCTGGTAAGGATGCCCCCTGGGCGCCTCCCTAGGGAGGTGTTCCAGGCACGTCCAGCTGGGAGGAGGCCTCGGGGAAGACCCAGGACTAGGTGGAGGGATTATATCTCTAACCTGGCCTGGGAACGCCTCGGGATCCCCCAGTCGGAGCTGGTTAATGTTGCTCGGGAAAGGGAAGTTTGGGGCCCCCTGCTGGAGCTGCTACCCCCGCGACCCGATACCGGATAAGCGGACGAAGATGGATGGATGGATGGATGGATAGTCAATCGCTATACTTAGTTCATTTTGTACACAGATCATTTGTTGCAGCACGCAGTGGAAACACAGGAATAGCCCAAAGAAACACAAAAGTCGGCATATACAAGAACAGTGCCATTGAGCAGCATCATTATAAGAACAGGCCTATAGATAGTAACACCACTATGCAACAGCAAAACCAAACCAAGTTGCTACAATAAACAATCCGAAAAGCCAGATACAATTAAATATATGAAATACTATCATACCTATTTGAAGTTCATTCTGCGTCTCCCCGTTGCGTCGCAGAATCGCAGAACGGCCTCCGCATTGACTCTTAGTATCATGATCAGGGCTCCAGACTAACTTTTTTCACTAGGAGCACAGTGGCCCCCATAACCAAATATTCACATTTCTACTAATTTCCACTGTATTACTAATAAATACTTTGATAATAGATGCAGAAATTACAATGTGCTGTTTCAAATTCAGTGTCACTTTTGAAGATGCAACATAGAAGGTTAACCGACAACACCATCGTTGTCATGAAAAACTATATATATATATACAGTGAGGAAAATAAGTATTTGAACACCCTGCTATTTTGCAAGTTCTCCCACTTGGAAATCATGGAGGGGTCTGAAATTGTCATCGTAGGTGCATGTCCACTGTGAGAGACATAATCTAAAAACAAAAATCCAGAAATCACAATGTATGAATTTTTAACTATTTATTTGTATGATACAGCTGCAAATAAGTATTTGAACACCTGTCTATCAGCTAGAATTCTGACCCTCAAAGACCTGTTAGTCTGCCTTTAAAATGTCCACCTCCACTCCATTTATTATCCTAAATTAGATGTACCTGTTTGAGGTCGTTAGCTGCATAAAGACACCTGTCCACCCCATACAATCAGTAAGAATCCAACTACTAACATGGCCAAGACCAAAGAGCTGTCCAAAGACACTAGAGACAAAATTGTACACCTCCACAAGGCTGGAAAGGGCTACGGGGAAATTGCCAAGCAGCTTGGTGAAAAAAGGTCCACTGTTGGAGCAATCATTAGAAAATGGAAGAAGCTAAACATGACTGTCAATCTCCCTCGGACTGGGGCTCCATGCAAGATCTCACCTCGTGGGGTCTCAATGATCCTAAGAAAGGTGAGAAATCAGCCCAGGACTACACGGGAGGAGCTGGTCAATGACCTGAAAAGAGCCGGGACCACCGTTTCCAAGGTTACTGTTGGTAATACACTAAGACGTCATGGTTTGAAATCATGCATGGCAGGAAGGTTCCCCTGCTTAAACCAGCACATGTCAAGGCCCGTCTTAAGTTTGCCAATGACCATTTGGATGATCCAGAGGAGTCATGGGAGAAAGTCATGTGGTCAGATGAGACCAAAATAGAACTTTTTGGTCATAATTCCACTAACCGTGTTTGGAGGAAGAAGAATGATGAGTACCATCCCAAGAACACCATCCCTACTGTGAAGCATGGGGGTGGTAGCATCATGCTTTGGGGGTGTTTTTCTGCACATGGGACAGGGCGACTGCACTGTATTAAGGAGAGGATGACCGGGGCCATGTATTGCGAGATTTTGGGGAACAACCTCCTTCCCTCAGTTAGAGCATTGAAGATGGGTCGAGGCTGGGTCTTCCAACATGACAATGACCCGAAGCACACAGCCAGGATAACCAAGGAGTGGCTCTGTAAGAAGCATATCAAGGTTCTGGCGTGGCCTAGCCAGTCTCCAGACCTAAACCCAATAGAGAATCTTTGGAGGGAGCTCAAACTCTGTGTTTCTCAGCGACAGCCCAGAAACCTGACTGATCTAGAGAAGATCTGTGTGGAGGAGTGGGCCAAACTCCCTCCTGCAGTGTGTGCAAACCTGATGAAAAACTACAGGAAACGTTTGACCTCTGTAATTGCAAACAAAGGCTACTGTACCAAATATTAACATTGATTTTCTCAGATGTTCAAATACTTATTTGCAGCTGTATCATACAAATAAATAGTTAAAAAATCATACATTGTGATTTCTGGATTTTTGTTTTTAGATTATGTCTCTCACAGTGGACATGCACCTACGATGACAATTTCAGACCCCTCCATGATTTCCAAGTGGGAGAACCTGCAAAATAGCAGGGTGTTCAAATACTTATTTTCCTCACTGTATATATATATATATATATATATATATATATATATATATATATATATATCAGCTCTAGTCTACAATTACAATGAATTCAACTTAAAATTAAACATGCATTGTTTAGGCTACTACTGAACCAATATTGGTACAGATACCTGAAATTAGGTTCCGGTTACCTTTTTTTTTGGTACTTTCCCTCTATAATTACAAAACAATTATTTCAGTTGTAAAAAATATTGTCAAACCTATTTATCCTATGTACTTAGAACATTATTTTATTAATGAAACAAAATCCTCCTCCTCCCAAACCCATCCCTACAAACTATTAAATTGAATAATTATTAATTTCTTACTCACTTTAACTTTTATTCTTTTATTTGTATATTCTTTTTATTTTCATGACCGTTTTTAATTGCTCTTTAATGTTTCATGTAAAGCAATTTGAATTGCCTTGTTGCTGAAAGCTGCTGTAGAAATCAAGTTGCCTTGTCAGTCAGTCCCCAGGGCACAGAAACCACTGTTGTGCCTGCTTAGGAAGTAACGTCAACAGCACCGCGACCGCTTTCGGCTCTCCATTAATATATCACAGCAAACGCTGTCTGCGTGAAGTTTTGAAAAAATTTAACCACACTTGAAACCACTTTATCGGCATTTCCGTGACTCACTGTGACTTCAACAAAACTGCAGAGCCGACATAGTTTTCACCGTCCGCAGCTATGCGTGTGTGTGTTTGTGTCAGAGCTCCGCTCTCTGTCAATTTTCAGAGAGGACAGATAAGCTTGAGCTTACGCGCTCTCAGGTACCGAAATTTCAACATTTAACGTGTAAAAAAGGGGGCAAATTTACTGGTCGCACATGTGCGACTGGATGTAAAATTCAGTTGCACACTCTCAAATTTTGGTAGCAAAATGCGACCATTTGGTCGCAGTCTGGAGCCCCGATGATGGATGTTCATCATTGTAAATCCACTCAGTCGTTTGTCAGGTATTCCTGGGAGATACGTCTTCAACGGCGGAACGTCATTCAAAGCACGCGGAGCAATCATGTAGCCGGCTGCTAGCTACCGTTAGAGTGTTAATTCTACCGTCTGCAGCACTAACGTTAGCAGCGGATTAAAGGCTCTGCCTTTTGCTGCTCTGCAGAATCTCCACTGCTCTTCGGGGCAGTTTGTTTATTAGGCCTATTTTTAAAAGCTGTTAATTTGTGTTTTTTTTGCTCATTTTAGGCTATGATACCGGTAAACTCAGACGTTGTCAACTTCAAAATCAAGCGGCAGAAATTGTGATTGTGCGCAACCAGTGACGCAACCATTATCATCTTCAAACGTTGCCTCTAACCGTTAGAGGCAACGTTTGAAGATGATAATGGAGTAACAGGAGTGTCAAAAATACGGCCCGTGGGCCAGAACCGGCCCGCCGTAGGGTCCAATCAGTCCCACTGGAGGACTTCTTTGCAAAGTGTGAAAATTGCAGAGAAGTAATTAATTCCAATTCCAAATTTACCACTTTAATCTCAGAGAATATCAGAGTTCTTTTTCTGTAAATATACAACTTTAATCTAAAGTTTGAGTTTTTTCTTGGAATATTACCCATCTCTCCCAGGTCCGTTAAAAAAAAAAAAATGTCTTCATACAATGGCCTTAGAGTGTTGTCGTAGCAGAAGCAACTTGCGTTTGCCAACATCAAGCTGACAAGAAACTCTGTGGCTGATAAAGTTCCTGATCTTTCTGGAGTGGTTTACTGGTCTGGCCCACTTGAGGTCAATTAAGGGGTATGTGGCCAATGAACAAAAATTAGTTTGACAACCCTGCACGGCTTAAGTGAACAAGGATTACGGCTGTCCCACTTTACACTTGTAAAAGTTGACTAAACATCCCATTTTTTTAAGCAGCTCAACACAAAACAATGGAGCTTGTGCATTACAGCAACAGACACATTGACAAGTACATTGGTCAGCTAAATGTAACAATGTAATTGTAAGCGTGGCCTGCCTTTGGCAAGGGGGAGGAGGGTTCTCTGCATCAGCTAGTGGTGTTTGAGACTGGACGTACTTCCGGTTGTAACTCAGTTTACATCGACAGTACATGCAAATAAGTTTGGTGTTGTGGAGAGAAGCATCTGGAAGGGCTTTGAAATGAACTTTCCTTTCATACGATCCTTTTCTTTATCCATTTCTGCTTAAGGAGCTTTGTTTCTTTCAACGTCACTGCTGTATCACTTCCTAATTTCCCAAACTACGGAGCGGTCCAAGGGCCAAATCACCGAACACGTCGCACGTCAAAAATATTCGTGGCGTTAAAAGGGAATTTGCGTTAACTCGTTAGTGTCGTGTTAATTTGGACAGCCCTAATTTTTATATATATATATATATATTTAAAATCTCTCTCAGCCACATTCCACGTCTCTTTGTCAATGTTTTGATGTATTTGCAAATAGACTTTTTCACAAAATGGAAACCCTCACAAACAGGGAACTACTGTTTTGGTCCGTCCACTTTAGGTGGCATACAAGTTTGTGTGAAGCTTCATTTTCATGCCCAATGTGTTATCCTCACATGTCCACAGACGTACAGTCAACTGGCTCACCCCATCCAGCAGGCCAGAGGGCTGGGGCTGCTCTTCCAGTCCAAAATCCTTGACATTGATAACATAGATGTAAGTGCTTTCACACTTGTACACCAGCCATCACACACACACTGCTTCACACTTTACTGTGTTCTCAGATGTCTAAGAAGTGATATCTTTAATTACTTTTTCTTCACTTTTTCTTCTGTATTCAGCTTTTTCCCTCTCATCTAACATTCACTTCACTTACATGCACCAAAGCAGACATCATATGTTGTTTACATGCCAGAAAGTGTAAAAGAATAACCCCTGTTAAGTGTGTTCTTCTCATTTCATTGTTTGTTGATTGTCTCTTGCTGTGTTGTAGCTAGCAATGGGTAAGATGATGGACCAGGGCCCAGTGCTGATCATCACCTTCCAGGCTCAGGTTGTCATGGTGATCCGCAGCCCCAAAGGAGAAATTGTGGAAGGAGATCCGGTCAGTAAACTCATAATTGCTTGCACCAGAATAGTGAATCTGATATAAGTGATAGAACAAGAGTTATTCCAAGGAAGACTCAAATGGCTGAAATTAGATGAGCACTCAATAACACATGTCCCACTCCCTCTCCTTACTGTCTCTTCTGGACTGACCGTCTGCTCTTCTCCTCCCTGAACAGGAGAAGGTGATGAGGATGATGTATGTTTGGGCGTTGTGTCGGGACCAGGAGGAGCTGAACCCTAACGCAGCCTGGAGACTCCTGGACATCTCTGCCTCCAGCACCGAGCAGGCTCTCTAGGAGGAGGCAGAGTGCAGATGAAAAAGGCAGACATGGGACACACCAACTGTAAAGGGCAGAAGATACAGGGATGTGCATGGAACACCTGCACGTACTGACTCACACATACATAAACATCTGAGCGCAGAGTTCACCCATGCTCCTGTGTCATGCCAAAGACTGTATTTGCACACACTCACATTTCCAAAATGCCGCTCAGAGGATTCATCTGCACATGTATATATTCATCCACTCTATGGTGCAAGGATATACATGAACTTAGAGATAAACTACCGGTCTATGATATGTGATAGAAAACGTGTGTTGTCTCTTGCACCGGTCAGCTCGGTGTTTGGGTTTCTAGGTGGAGAGTGAATACAGAACATTTTCGAATGGATGGAACCAAGTTTTTCACAAACTGGCTAAAAACAATTAGCCCGTGCCATTCCTTTCATTGTTTTATCCAATGGTAGAGTCCATCCATACCAGCCTGGTGGCTAGTTTTAAGAAACTAGCAGTGGGAAAAAAATGGACATGGCACCTGTGACTTTGCCCTCTCGTCTCGAGAGAGATATCTGAAGACTAAAACTAGGTTTAATGTGTCAAATGATATAAATAGGAAATACAAATTTCAGTTTACACATGAAGATCGGTTTACTTGTCACAAGGAGTCTACTAGTTATGTATAATGTCATCTGTGGCTCTAGAGGGAGCTTTTGAAAATAAATAAAATGATTTAAAAATATAAAAATAACCCTGATGATGTCATCAGAGTAACCTCAGATTGGGCTTGAGACAGCTAGAAAGGGTCTAACGAAAAATTCCATTTGCATAATGGGAAACAGTGTTTTTCTAGTCTGGCTTACGGGATGTACGGTGCGGGTATAAAGCCTGACGCGCCTGTCCGTGAGGATCTGCCAAAAAATGTGTGTACAATGCAAAAACCTATGCAAAAACCAAATGTAAAAAGAACTGCACGTCCACTTTCTGGAGTATATCTGGTCCTTCACAAACACTTTAAAATCACCAAAAAAAGACACATAATGTGAAATTCAGCGAGACACGGTCTTCAATGTTTTTAGAGAGAAAATGGCTCAAGTTTTTTTTCTAGGCCAAATTCCCATGGACCATTAAATGAAAAGCATCTTAAAAGGGGCTGTACTCGAAATACTGGAGAGTTATTCTCTGCTCAGGACGCCATTACTCCACTTTATCTTTACATAGCAAATATTTGTTTGCTGCTACGTTAATATTCTGACTATCGAGTACAGCCCCTTTTTCTAGCATTGGCTTCAAAATTCGGCTGAGGTGGTTTCTGCTTGGTTCCTGCTGGCTTTCACATCAGAAACTTATCAAAAACATACATAGTACATCAAGTAAGATAAGGATTGACCCATATAATATGGCTCCACGCTGTGATGTGTACTGTAGCTCAAAGCACCCGAGAGAACACAAGTAGCTGGAGAAAACATGTCCTTGTGTTTGTATTTGAAAGGCTGCATAGGTTTTCTCAAGTTGTTGTGCATTGGGCTCCCAGCCACTGTATATTCTGTACACCGTCAATAAGAACAACTGTATTGTATCTACATATTAATATAAGCTCTCAACTCCTTGTAAATATGTTAAATGTCAGGTACTGCTTCTTTGGGACCACATTCAAATATGTCATCATGGCAGCTTTGTTGTTTGAGGATCATTTACCATCTCATGCTGTACATTTTAGTTTGTTTTACTAAAAATGTTTGTTTTGCTGTTATGCATGTGGTTTTCATGAGGTTAGTGCTGAAGATGAAAACTTGAATGAATAAGCACATTACTGTACCCATTGTGTCGACTGTTTTTTGACACTGTGTCCCCCCCGTAGGCTTTTACTCCCGATTGAACACATTTATGATTGTACTGTAACTCTCTTTCCTCAACTACTTAATTCATTTAAAGAAACGTCCCATGATTGTGAAGAGAAGCTGAGCTCCTGGTGAATATCTTTAGTGCCTAAATTTATTATAAGACAGGATTTTTTTTTTTTTGTATAATGTCATTCACGGCCAAAAGCATGTGATGTGAGATGGTCTAACTAGAATTCATGACTTCCTCTGCTGGTCACACCATGCTCAAGTAACATTCCTGGTGTGTGCTGATGATATTTGTCACTCATATATGTCGAATAAAACCCACCAATTATATACACCAATATTTTCAATTAACTAACTTGACCAATATGTGAGCAGACTCATTGATAAACATGCATGACAAGCTGTGAAGGGGGACCTGTGGCAGCAGTAATCACAGCAGTATTCAGCCAGAGCATGGAGCAGCTTTCCCCTGCTTACAGCTGGTCCACAGCATAATATCTCAACATGTATTGGTCAGATTGCCATCTCATATGGTATAGATACAGTGCCTTGCGAAAGTATTCGGCCCCCTTGAACTTTTCGACCTTTTGCCACATTTCAGGCTTCAAACATAAAGATATAAAACTGTAATTTGTTGTGAAGAATCAACAACAAGTGGGACACAATCATAAAGTGGAACGAAATTTATTGGATATTTCAAACTGTTTTAACAGATAAAAAACTGAAAAATTGGGCGTGCAAAATTATTCAGCCCCTTTACTTTCAGTGCAGCAAACTCTCTCCAGAAGTTCAGTGAGGATCTCTGAATGATCCAATGTTGACCTAAATGACTAATGATGAAAAATAGAATCCACCTGTGTGTAATCAAGTCTCCGTATCAATGCACCTGCTCTGTGATAGTCTCAGAGGTCCGTTTAAAGAGCAGAGAGCATCATGAAGAACAAGGAACACACCAGGAAGGTCCCAGATACTGTTGTGGAGAAGTTTAAAGCCGTATTTGGATACAAAAAGATTTCCCAAGCTTTAAACATCCCAAGGAGCACTGTGCAAGCGATAATATTGAAATGGAAGGAGTATCAGACCACTGCAAATCTACGAAGACCCGGCCGTCCCTCTAAACTTTCAGCTCATACAAGGAGAAGACTGATCAGAGATGCAGCCAAGAGGCCCATGATCACTCTGGATGAACTGGAGAGATCTACAGCTGAGGTGGGAGACTCTGTCCATAGGACAACAATCAGTCGTATAGTGCACAAATCTGGCCTTTATGGAAGAGTGGCAAGAAGAAAGCCGTTTCTTAATGATATCCATAAAAAGTGTCATTTAAAGTTTGCCACAAGCCACCTGGGAGACACACCAAACATGTGGAAGAAGGTGCTCTGGTCAGATAAAACCAAAATCAAACTTTTTGGCAACAATGCAAAACGTTATGTTTGGCGTAAAAGCAACACAGCTCATCACCCTGAACACACCATCCCCACTGTCAAACATGGTGGTGGCAGCATCATGGTTTGGGCCTGCTTTTCTTCAGCAGGGACAGGGAAGATGGTTCAAATTGATGGGAAGATGGATGGAGCCAAATACAGGACCATTCTGGAAGAAAACCTGTTGGAGTCTGCAAAAGACCTGAGACTGGGACGGAGATTTGTCTTCCAACAAGACAATGATCCAAAACATAAAGCAAAATCTACAATGGAATGGTTCACAAATAAACATATCCAGGTGTTAGAATGGCCAAGTCAAAGTCCAGACCTGAATCCAATCGAGAATCTGTGGAAAGAACTGAAAACTGCTGTTCACAAACGCTCTCCATCCAACCTCACTGAGGTCCAGCTGTTTTGCAAGGAGGAATGGGCAAAAATTCAGTCTCTCGATGTGCAGAACTGATAGAGACATACCCCAAGCGACTTACAGCTGTAATCGCAGCAAAAGGTGGCGCTACAAAGTATTAACTTAAGGGGGCTGAATAATTTTGCACGCCCAATTTTTCAGTTTTTTGTCTGTTAAAACAGTTTGAAATATCCAATACATTTCGTTCCACTTCATGATTGTGTCCCACTTGTTGTTGATTCTTCACAAAAGATTACAGTTTTATATCTTTATGTTTGAAGCCTGAAATGTGGCAAAAGGTCGAAAAGTTCAAGGGGGCCGAATACTTTCGCAAGGCACTGTATTTATGGTCCCCAGACAATGAAGCTTAATGTTTTTTTTTTCCAATCCTTAACTTTTATCTAGCATCTTTGTTGGGTTCGATCTTTAGCAAATCTTGCATGAAATGTACTGAACTCCTTCTTGGGGCCCAGAGGACAAACTGTCCACTTCATGAGCTTTGCTCTAGTGCCACTATCAGCCAAAATGTCATCTTTGCATATCTCATAATAAAAAATTAACCATTTAAGGAAAACATTTTAAAAGTTATTTTTGCTCTACTAGAAAGGCTCAACAAATCACCACTTTGTTCACTGAACGCTTTCACATTCTTCAGATTGGAATAGATTGGTTTACAACAAGTAACAGCTGACCCAGCTTCCTAACCTGTTAGCATATCTGGAAAATAGTTTGTCAATGGTGTAGAAAAACGACAAGGTTCACTTAAAAACTAGTCTTGCTTTGCCAGACCTTCCTCCACAGTGGAACGTGTACGTTCAAAAGTTGTTTTAGTCTTGCAACAGAAAACTCAAATTGGGCAAGCTAGCTAGCTGTCTGGATTTACCCTGCAGAGATCTGAGGAGCAGTTAACCATAGTCCTCAGAAATCCACCGGAGTTTAGAATGCCAACACAAAGAAAGCAGAAGGTACAGCCAGCTGAAAAGAGTGACATCTGGCAAAATTTCCGAAGGCACTCTAGTAATCCCAGAAGTGAAACGTGAATGTAGACTACTTAAATACCAACCTGGTTGTTGCCACATATTCCCTTGACTATGAGAAATCCCCCATACAGTAAAGGGTATATGCCACCAGGATTTACACATTACATCCATCCTTCAACCTAAAAGTGTTCATATTATGCTCATTTTCAGGTTCGTAATTGTACATATTTAGAGGTTGTACCAGAATAGGTTTATGTGGTTTAATTTTCAGAAAACACAATATTTTTGTTGTACTGCACATTGCTGCAGCTCCTCTTTTCACCCTGTGTGTTGAGCTGTCTGTTTTAGCTACAGAGTGAGACCTCTCACTTCTGTTCCATCTTTGTTGGGAGTCACACATGCACAGTAAGTACTGCTAGTTAGTCAGAAGCAGAGTATGAGGGAGTGCCATGCTAGCAACTAGGCAAGCATTATAATGTGTGTTACAAAGTGGCGCACGTTCATCACGGAAGTAAACACATTCTCACTCACATCTCGTAAAATACGGACACTTGGTCAGAGTGCATTTGTTGTCGTTATTGACACTAAAAGTCTCCTTTAGAGTCATATAACGCGCTTTAACTAAACACGCTTGGTCAGGACTATTGGCGTTCCTTTTGACGCAGTTAGGTTAAGGAAAAGCTCGTGGGTTGGCTTACGTTTCCGTGACTTGTGGGAAGAACGGGACGGTTGAGTTTAGGAAAAGGTTGTGGGTGAGCTGACATTTCCGAAGACTCACGGGAATAACGGGATGGTTAAAGACACACGCGGGACACGAACCCCGGTCTCCTGAGTGAAAGTCCTATGTTTGACCCATCCACCACCCCAACATGGAATTTCCTCCTTACATACTATGCGCTAAACCCCGTGTAGATGCTGCTCTTCCCGGTATGTTCTACAAATACGCTGAAGAGAGCTTTTTTCGTCGCTTCACACGCTGACAGCCACTGTCCAAACGTCCGTATTTTACGAGTTCGGAGTGAGAACGGGTTGCAAAGGCTGGACTACAACAGAGCTGTTTGGAGCAGTTTGTGGAGATGGTAAATCCCTTTGGGTTGGACTTTGGGCTTTTTCACTTTGTAAACCTATAACGTGCACAAAAAAAGATATATAACACAATAAAGGAAAGGGAAAAAGCCAAAAAGCGTAATATGAGCACTTTGAGTTTTAAGTTGACCAATGAAAAAATATATTAATGTTTTCCTATTTTTATCCAGTAATATATGTGGTTCAGAATAAAGAGTGCTGTATTATGATTCACTTTGTCCAAGCTTTTTTAGAGTCAGCAGCTTTGTATGTTTTGTGTGCGTTTGTGCTCACAAGAGAAAATTAAACTCTACGCGTTGTGTGTGTGCTTTGTTTTTCTCATTTCCAAACTGTCACGCTTTGATAGATGTCCATGGATCTGGCCATTGACACTGGTTGATAAACTTATAGATTTGGTAGTATAGGGATGATAGATCAGGCTTTAAATAACACATGCCTGTAGATTCACACACACAGGGCCAATATATAGGAGACCTCATCCCACAGCTGTCTGTTGTGATGAATGACTATAGGGATGTCCTACCACTAACCTCTTTTGGTCCTCCAAAGACTACTTACTTCTCTTGACTGCCACTGAAGCCTACTGAGTGTTGATTCCTCTGTCCTTTAAGTTTTGTTTCTTTCAATGTGCAGCGTGGCAAGATAACACTAAACCCATTTAAATCACAGGATATGTTAAGAGCACTCTTGTGGAAAAAGTCCATGTTTTGCCCCATGAACAAAGAACACTCTTATTGTACCTGAATGAAAGGGGTTGGATGCACCCCAGCAACAGCCTTGAGGCAACACAGCGCTCTCCTTTATCTATTTCTTTTATTTTGTTCCCAGTGGCACACTACCATGTATACACCAAGATGTGCTCATGTCTACATACTGTAATAAAAAGGCTTTCAGTGTAGTGAATGCAGCAACATCAGACCGTTACATAAGCAGATGTTATACATTGTTTAACTGTCATAAAATTCATATCGCTTATTCTGACACATTCACCTTTGTGGTTGTTTTGTTTTGAAACAACATACTTTAAGAACACACTGTGATTGTATTTCCCCAGCAAATTAAACAGTATTTAAAAGGTCTTGAGGGAAAAACTTGACAGTAGCTTGTTACACAGGACAACTTATATCTAAACATATTGCACACTTTTAGGGCTTGCTGCACTGCTCTTATCTTTATATGAACAAAATTGGACGACTTATCAGTACAGGAAAATAATTGCTTAGGAATATGCGATTGGTATTGGTACCACTATAAAAATTGTGACTGTGATATATATTCATGTAATATGTCACTTGTGTATGACCAGTATTCTAAAATGTTTACACCTCGCAGTGAGGTTGCCAGGCAAACAGCAGATACTTCCCCCTGATTCCAGCCTCTATGTCTTAACATAGAGGCTGGATAAGCTAACCGGCTACATACAGCGACCAAATATGAGAGTGGCATCAATCTTCTCATCTAACTCTCTGCAAGAAAGTGAATTAACTTATTTCCCAAAATATCAAACTATTCATGTAATACTGTCAAATGATAATTACTAGAACTTATTGACAGAAAGGGTTAAATATAACTTTGTGCTTTTGTAAAAACTGTTGATAATGATTGATTACAATAGATCAACTCATTTCAATGTTTTATCCCAATACCCATACTACCATACTATTCAGTATGCCAGAAAAATATTTAGCATGTCCCAAATGCAGTATGCATTGGTAACCAGGATGTTCTACTGCATCCGGTCGCATTTTGCAGTATTCAAGCCAGCATGCTTTTTTTTGGCTATCTGACCCACAATCCTTTGCGCTGCAGAAGATACATTGCATTGACTGAGCCGCCGAGAGAGCACAGACAGATGACAGCTCATGGACAGAAGCCTGCGACGGATATATGAGCAGGATGGTCAAAATTTAGGGTGCAATGTATGACAAAATATGTATCAATTGAATGTATACTGCATGCAACAGTACCCACTTTGTAGCAGGTTGGACTTTTAGTCATTGAAATATGTACTCAGGGCATCATTGAATTTTATTGGTTCTCTCAGCCGTCCAATCAGCGACAGCAGGAGGCGGGACATGGAGGCAGGGCTTGGATTATTTGAATTTTTATCTCAGGACTCAGGAGACATCACTCTTCCCAAACAAAAGGAGATTGTTGCAGTCAAGGTATGGTGTAGGTAATGGTATGTTTTATGTTGAACTATATTAGGAAATGTCAAGATTAAAGTATTTGGATTAAATTAAAGCTTGTTTTTCTATCAACCTGTTATTTAACTAGCTAGCTAACTAATGTAAGTAAGCTAGCTCACAACATTAGCTAGCTAGCGCTAAGAAATGACAGGATCATACCTAATGTTATCTTATATTCTATTAATTACTTTAGCCAGATGAAATGTGTAACTTTTACTGGCTATGATAGCAAGTTACGCTGCTGTCATTGCACCTTATGTTAGGTCTAGGGACATTTTTGCTGTGGAATTCTTGCTGCTCTCAGGGCATCTTGTAATAGCTACATGCTAGCTACATGCAACAAAATTATTGGCTGCTCTTAGTGCATTTTTACTGTATAAATTCTAATACTGCACTTAGAGCACCTTGTATCGGCATGCAACATGAATTGGCTGCTCTTAGGGATACTTTACTGCATATATTCTAATACTGCTCTCAGGGCACCTTGTAGTATCTCCATGAAACATGAATTGACTGCTCTTAGGGCAACTTCACTGCATATATTCTAATACTGCTCTCAGGGCACCTTACCGTATCTCCATGCAACATCCATTGGCTGCTCTTAGTGCAATTTTGCTGCATATATTCTAATACTGCTCTTAGAGCACCTTGTCATATTTAAGTGCAACATTCATTGGCTGCTCTTAGGGTAACTTCGCTGCATATATTCTAATACTGCTCTCAGGGCACCTTGTAGTATTTGCATGAAACATTCATTGGCTGCTCTCAGGGCACCTTGTAGTATCTGTGTGAAACATGAATTGGCTGCTCTTACGGCAACTTTGCTGCATATATTCTAATACTGCTCTCAGGGCACCTTGTAGTATTTGCATGAAACATTCATTGGCTGCTCTCAGGGCACCTTGTAGTATCTGTGTGAAACATGAATTGGCTGCTCTTACGGCAACTTTGCTGCATATATTCTAATACTGCTCTCAGGGCACCTTGTAGTATTTGCATGAAACATTCATTGGCTGCTCTTAGGGCATTTTTGTTAGCAAGTCTGATAATAATGTTATTGTAATTAAAATACTAAAACTACACACACATCATGTTACATTCACTTAACATTTATTTATCTTGCTTAAATTCACAGGGTGCACAACCAGGCCCGGGAGAGAAAATGACGGTCACAAAACCAAATCAGAGAAGGGAAGGTAAGATAGTAATGATGTACACCTAATATCTTATGTATTGATGTCTATGAATTTGTCTCAAATAGGAGCACACTATACAAAGACAACAGTGGAGAGTTGCTGGATCTGTCTGTCTCCAAAGTTCCAGAGATCTACAAGGACTTCACCCATTTCTGCACTTTTGCTGCTCTTAGTTTCTGTTTCTGCACCATTAACTGCATAATCCAAGTGATAAAAGAAAGAACAAACTATTGTTTTCTCTGCTTACATGAATAGGTGCCTCAATGTCTGCCGACATATACAATCAATTCAATAAATGTTAAGTATCACTGATATTTCTTAAATCATTGTAGTTTTTCAGAGCAATAAGATACAGATTATTAAAGCCATGTTCATATTTGCAACAAACTAAAACCCTGATCAAGGCAAATTGTTTTTTCATGTTCTGTAACATTTATAAAAAAAAAACCCAGTACAATTAAATTTACCAGAGCCGACACTTGGTAAATGGCTTTAATTAACCTTTTCAAAACAATGAGTAATTCATCACAAACTGCACAATATTTGACACAAAACCTAAAAAGTGTATGGTGCTCCTGTGAAGCAGTACACTTTGCCTGTAGTATTTACTGTAGCAGGAACATTGATATTGGCAAACAGATGACCCAGGTACAGGTGAGTTGTGAGCAGGCTAATGATATGAACTAAAATAAAGATAAGTCTTCACAAGAGGGATAATTCAGGTATTGCATTGCAAATTAACAATAATTAAATTAAATAGGAGGTATATACAACTAGTAGAAGATAAATTAACTATACAAGAGCAATTAAGGCAAAGTTATGAGGTAGTGGCAAGTTAAAAATGATGTATAATCAATAGCAGGGAGTCAAGTCAACAGTGTACACCAGAATAATACATACTGTGAATAAGTAATGACAGTGTTGTCTGTACTAATTTAACAAAACAGAAAAATAATATAGTGTATGATGCAGTATGGAGAACAACCGAGTCCCATATGACCCCAAGAGACTAAGTGCAGCTGTTGACGATGTTCACTACAAAAAAACTTTCAGATGGTTGTAGTCTGTATCCAGCCGTACAGTAGGTAGATCTGGAGCAGATGGTTGTAGTCTGTAGCCAGCTGTACAGTAGGTAAATCTGGAGCAGATGGTTGTAGTCTGTAGCCAGCCATACAGTAGGTAGATCTGGAGCAGATGGTTGTAGTCTGTAGCCAGCCGTACAGTAGGTAGATCTGGAGCAGATGGTTGGAGTATGTAGTCAGCCGTACAGTAGGTAGATCTGGAGCAGATGGTTGGAGTATGTAGTCAGCCGTACAGTAGGTAGATCTGGAGCAGATGGTTGGAGTATGTAGTCAGCCATACAGTAGGTAGACCTGGAGCAGCAGGGTGGCTTCTAGCTTTCATGGGTTGGTGATAAGACACTGTGCTGCTATGATGCAGCAGCTCAACAGTGTTCGAGCCATTCAGCCCCAACTGGAAGAAAAGAAAGTAAAACAAAATACTTTTTCTGTTCAGTTTGCTTTGTATTAATTCAAAAAATAACCGCTATTTAAGGAGCAAATAAGAAAGCATATCATTTCTTTATTATAGTCGTGAAATTGTACATAACGTTAAAACTTTTTAAACAGACATATTAATTCATAAATTTCAGACTAATGTTATATGAAGGAATGAAGACTAAATTCTGATGAACAACACAGTGATGCAAAAACTGACACAAACAATCCAGTTTCTGGTGTTCTTTCAGTTATATTACAGTTTAGGTTTTACCATTGTCTCTATCATAAAATTATCCAAATCCCCAGGAACATGGTTAACCAAACGAGGAAAAAATACAAAGTGGGGTCATCTCATATACACATACTGTTTGTCATATGTCCTTCAATCTAGCTAAACTATAAAGAAAATCTATTTGTTTATGGACATCAAGCTAGGCTATATGCTAGCGCCATATGCTAGTACTGCATTCTAGTATTAGAATGTATGCTGCAAAAATGTCCTTAGAGCAGCCAATTGCAAACCTAATGTCATAAGGTGCCCTAAGCGCAGCATACGAAAATCTGCAACAAATATGCCCTAAGAGCAGCCAATGAATGTTGCCTGGAGATACGGTAAGGTGCCCTGAGAGCAGTATTAGAATATATGCAGCAAAGTTGCCCTAAGAGCAGACAATTCATGTTGCCTGGAGATACGGTAAGGTGCCCTGAGAGCAGTATTAGAATATATGCAGCAAAGTTGCCCTAAGAGCAGACAATTCATGTTTCAAGCAGATACTACAAGGTCACCTGAGAGCAGTATTAGAATATATGCAGCAAAGTTGTCCTTTACACAATGAGATTTTTGATAAAGAATCATGAGTAATGTGGATATAATGACTAAGTGGGTAAAGGCAAATAATAGAACAGTTATAATATAATATCGATATACTGCCCAGCTCTAACGGTAAGGTGCCCTGAGAGCAGTATTAGAATATATGCAGCGAAGTTGCCCTAAGAACAGCCAATTCATGTTTCATGCAGATACTACAAGGTGCCCTGAGAGCAGTATTAGAATATATGCAGCAAAGTTGCCCTAAGAGCAGACAACTCAGGTTTCATTCAGATACCACAAGGTGCCCTGAGAGCAGTATTAGAATATATGCAGCGAAGTTGCCCTAAGAGCAGCCAATTCATGTTTCATGCAAATACTACAAGGTGCCCTGAGAGCAGTATTAGAATATATGCAGCAAAGTTGCCCTAAGAGCAGACAATTCATGTTTCATTTAGATACTACAAGGTGCCCTGAGAGCAGTATTAGAATATATGCAGCGAAGTTGCCCTAAGAGCAGCCAATTCATGTTTCATGCAGATACTACAAGGTGCCCTGAGAGCAGTATTAGAATATATGCAGCAAAGTATCCCCCAGAGCAGCCAATCATGTTGTTGCATGTAGCCAGATCGTGGCTATGACAAGATGCCCTGAGAGCAGCAAGACTACCGCAGCAAAACTGTCCCTAGACCTAACATAAGGTGCAATGAGAGCAGCATAACTTGCTATCATAGCCAGTAAAAGTTACACATTTCATCAGGCTAAGGTTATTAATAGAATATAAGCTAACATTAGCTATGATACTGTCATTTCTTAGAGCTAGCTAGCTAATGTTGCGAGCTAGCTTACTTACATTACTTAGCTAGCTAGTTAAATAACAGGCTGATAGAAAAACAAGCTTTACTTTAATCCAAATACTTTAATATCTTGACATTTTATAATACAGTTCAACATAAAACATACCATTACCTTGACTGCAACGATCTCCTTTTGTTTGCAACGATCTCTTTCAAATAATCCATGTCCCGCCTCCTGCTGGCACTGATTGGATGGATGAGAGAACCAATAAGATGCAATGCTGCCTCCTAAAAAATTCAAATAATCCATGTCCCGCCTCCTGCTGGCACTGATTGGATGGATGAGAGAACCAATAAGATGCAATGCTGCCTCCTAAAAAATTCAAATAATCCATGTCCCGCCTCCTGCTGGCACTGATTGGATGGATGAGAGAACCAATAAGATGCAATGCTGCCCTGAGAACATATTTCAATGACTAAAAGTCCAACCTGCCACTTTGTAAGGGCAGCTGCAGTACAGTAGAAAGTAGAACCAATATGCAATTTGGATCGCAGTCTTGGTAATAATTAGGAAGGTATCAGGCATCACTTTCCACAGTGAGTTGTACCAAACACGTTTAGGTTAGAGTTCCACGACGTTCCACTTCCAGGATTGCTCCGCCCATGACAATTGTGATTGGTTTAAAGAAATGCCAATAAACCAGAGGACGTTTCTCTCCCATCCCTGAATTCTGTGTGGACTAGTCAGACCCTCCTCCGCAGTGAAGGAAGGTCTGGCAATTCAAGACTAGTTTAGAGTAGAATGTACAGTGGAAAAGGTCAAGTTTAGGTTTTTGGCCCTGGTTAAAGCTATAGTGCACAACTATTTTATATAATCAACATCCGTTACATTCAAGCTATTAACAAATGGGTTGCTGAAAAGCTAATTAAGCGTACCAGCTCCACACTGTCTCTCTCTGTATTTCTCAGAATGGCTATGTTTACAGCGTCTGCAGCGTTCAGCTCAGGATATAAAAATAAGATAATTATCACTTCTGAAGAGTCCATAATTTTCTAGTCCTCCGTGTCCTCCTCTATTTGATGGTTAAACACTACTAGCGACTGCGTGGAGGAGGGGTGCGATCACCGAAGGCTTGCGTCATGTGGATGTGCCAACACCAACAGTGTTGTTGTCATTACTTTGCAATAGATTACCAGAAACTAAGTACTATAGCTTTAAGATAAGAGTCTCCCAATCCCAGCCAAAGGAGGTGAGATGTGTCTGTAGTCTTAAAGGAAGGGCTGCTTCAAAGGGCAACAAAGGCTCAAGTGCCCTACACACACATGGTTTTAGTTACTCCGACTTACCTGCTGTCATGGGGTCCAGACATCCTGTAGCGGTGGCCTGCGTCTGCTTCCTGGACCACAGCTTTACCCCTCAGTGTACCATCTGTAACAATAAGGACAGCGATGGAAATGTTGGATTTCATAACCTTGCAGGCTGGAGACTCCTATCAATGAGGACCCCAGTGGGCGGCCTGCTGGAGCACTGCTCGCTGTGATTTGATTATGATCCCCTTCAGGACAGTGTTACAATCCACTGACTATTAATTAAACCTACAGGGAGATCCCATGTGGCCTCACGCAGGGGAGATATGGATGTTTACGGACTGCAATCTGTCCCAGTGTTTGTACAGTTTTAATTGTGCCAATTAATGACTTCTCACAGTCAGTATCTGGAGCTGAGCCACAGGTGCAGTCAGGTTGGCCAACTTGTTTTGATCCACGTCTTGATCATGTCCTTTCTTGCAGGTCAGCAAAACTTGCAATGCAGTCTGACGTAAGACATAACTAAATCATCGTATACCTTTTGCCAAGCACATGCAAACTATAGGTCTTCCTTTGTAAAGCACACTATTAGTATTAATTCATCATCAATCAATGATGATCAATTCATCAACTCTGATAAGCGCTTATTGTTAAGGAGGGTTCAGTTTTAGAGGTTGATCGACATCGTCATGGGGCATTGGTCAGAATGCATGAGTGAGCCACAAAGAAGTGCTGTCCATTCAACGAAGATTTATTTAACAAAAGGGGGTGAGGCAAATGATAATGGATAACATAACAGACACACATGGGTTGGAGAATCTAGGAAGAAACAAATAGAAATCAGAACTTAACAAAATCAATATTCTAACATGTGTATTATAAAGTAACTAGATAAATAAAGCTGTCATTCAAATATAAGAATAAAATATATGTTAAAAATATATGTTATCAAGAAATAAAGTGCAAAGTAAAACTCATCTTAACAGCTGCCGCCCCATGTGAAGGTGTAAAAGAGACAGACTGAGAGGGAGTGCAGTTTTAAATAAGGAGTGACCAGGTGAACTCAATCAGGTAATTAGGGTGGAAACAAAAGCTAATCAGTGGTGAAGACAGCAGATGAAAGGAAGTGAGGTACAGGAAGTGAGGTAGATGTGGAAAGCAAGTGCCAAAATACGTTAAAAAATAGGGCTCTTTTGTACACTTATGATTTTGTCTACTTTTTCCCAAACAAATCAAGTCAACATCTGAAAATATGATCTAGTTTAGTTCCAGTTCTACCTGCACTTTCTACTCTGTTCACATGGTAGGGTATTGCTAAATGAATTTGTGTTCAATAGAATTACACTAAACTCCACACCTGGAGGGTGGTCAGTTGGGGCCCACAGCTCATTCTTACCCCAGGGCCTGTTCGCAGGTTAATTCAGCCATGCATGTTTTCAAACCAAAAATAGCAATTAAAAAAAATACTGAGGTCGTGAGTCTCCCCAACACAACCCAAAGACAATGTGGTATCTGAACAGTTAATCAAGAACAGTGTCGGCGGATTCCTCTTCATACAGCATCACAGCATTACTATTAAAAGTCACCACAACAACAACAACATTGTGTATCAAATCTCTAAAATGTCTTCATTTTGGGGCCTTTTCATAGTTATCTGTTCAAATACATGTTATGCAAGTGGCATCATCACATTTGTCTCATACCTCTTGGCCAAAACTCTATTGTAAGAATGACATTGTATAGTTCACATATACAATATGTATGTAAAGTATAGTCATTTGCTTTTATTAATTTAGCCCAAACTCACTAGAAGTGTGAAACTAGTTATAAATAAGCAAAGTATTAATATACTTACATACAATACATGGTTTTTCTTCGCACCTGTCAACCAACCTTTCGGTGTACAAATGTTTTTTTTTTAAAGAATGTTTTTTGTTTTTTATTCGTATAGGATCATTCTAAGAAAATTAGAGAGGTATTATTTTTGGAGTAAACAAGAATAAAAGAGATACAACTCACACTGGCCTGCATGGCTGCAGGGACCCTGAGTGTCCATGCCCTGGCCCATGTGCTCCTGTTACATAATACAAAAGCCACACACGGTTCCCGGCGCTTTACTCATCCGAACGAACATCTGTGTGCAGTCCATGCAGGGACAGTCATAAGTGGGCAGGACTTAAAGCTCCGGACACAGCAGCAGAGGTGCTGCAGAGTTCAGACCTGGAGCTCCGTGTGCAGGCTCAGCGAGACCGGAGCTTTCCGCGGTGCTGAACCGCTCCTGAGGCTGCTGCTGCTGCCGCTGGATCATCACTCCAAATTTCCCATCACATGTACTCATCTGTGACAACAGCCGGGAAGTAAGTTCTCTAATGTGATCAGTCCTCCAGTTTGTCATTGTGTGAACTTTTGCATGAAGAAGTCATCCTGGAGCTGTGAACATCATGCATGCGTGGCCGGGTGGGTTGCAGGCTATAACTCTGTGCTGTTGTGTAACTTCATGTCCCATTCAATTGGAATAATGTAAAAATCCTTGGTTCAAAAATTCATTACAATTCAATGTTTTAAAAGAAAGAAAAATATTAGGCGGATCCAGGTATGTACAATAGAGACAGCAACAGCATCACAATAAAACAGGGAATATAATTATATTATATGTGCTTTATTAATTCTGTTTTATTTCGTAGACGATGATAAGGCACCAACATGTTAAACTATACTCACGGTATCAGGGCAGAGTTGATTTTGTGCTTGGAGCAAATCTACACAATGTAAAGGCAGATTCACCCACTGTGTGATGTCCATCTTATGACCTGCATGTTTGGAATACAGTGGAGGAGTTTACGTGTCACTTGGTCAAAATTGAAGTTTTATAAGGAGATCATTTAATGAAATCATCTGCTTCTTCCACCTTCTTTTAACAGCAGTGAGACACATTTAAAATACCTGTCTTTAAATCTTTGAACTAATTCCACTGATGTCTGTGTTTAAGAAATAGTTATTTTTTAACCAGAAGAATAAAACCAAATGACAGAAAGTCTTTGGGGTGATATACTCAGAGATCACTACCAGCAGGGATTAAAAAGAGGACACAAAGCAGTGTTGAGTTGCATTATTATTCTTAACATTTTTAGATCTACATTGCTTCAACTAATAGATATTTGGCTCTGTTTAGCCTGGCAAATCCTACATTCAGGGTTTACTTTAGACAACATCATTTCACCCTTTTTAGTTGGAGAAGTCCTTGACATTTTCAAAGCTGCTGTCATAATCCACGGGTATGAATGGGAGGTATTATAGGTATTACAGCCACGTGGGACACCATATGTCACTGCATGTGCTCTGTTCTCAGAAATCATTGGCACAGCTTCTGAGGCTTTCGTGAATCTACTTTACTCTATTTTATTGCTGTTTTAAAATAAAGTGATTTGTCCACATTTTTCTTCCAACCTGTGCTCCAGAACGGCTTTTATTTTCTGTATGTGTAAATCAGTGTGGTCAGGCATCACAGTGTGATTTATCTGCTGCTCGGGAACCAAAGTGTCTCAATAAGGATCGATGAGCCATAAAATTGATGTTGCTCAATTTTTTATATTCTTTAAAGCTGCATTTGTTTTTCTCCTTAATGTCACCGGGGTTTCTATTGTTGTTCTGGGCTCTGTGGTGTTTGTATCTCTTTATGACCTTAGGTAACCTGCACAACATAACTTCCCTGGTCACTTTTTGAAACCCACATATCTGCTGAGTTTGCTTGTGAATAAGGATAACACGTTTGTGATGTTAAAAAAGGTTTTTTTTTTTTTTACTTCCTGACTTGTAAAGCAGGAGGGTCATGGGATAAAAAATGTAGGATGGAGCTGAATTAATGTAACCCTCCCCTATTACATATTCTGCCAATGCAGCATAAAGTAAACTGTCAAGTAGAGTTGCAGTGAGCTGCAAAAATGTTGGTTGTGTTGCGTAACTTGTAAGTATATTTTGACTGTGCAGATACTCAAAAGGATTTAGGAGGGGGAAAAAACCTAATAACTTTAAAATCCAGTCTTGTATAATTTTCTTTCATGTTTTCTGGCAGCAGATAAAAATCAGTCACATCCTAAAAGTATAAAATCCTCCATGCAGGAAGGTTATGCAGTCTTTCGTGGGAAATCACATTATTTGTAGAAGTCATCATACGACATCTAACATCACCTTGTGCAACTATACTATTCTCCAGTTTTTATTAGCAGCCTTGTTGGGAGTGGTTTCCACTGACTGACTCTGACTAATGTGTTGTCTTGTTGTGTAAACTTTGTGTCTACTTCATGGCTTTCTATTGATCTTGAGTCTTGTTCATTTAGCTTCCTTCAATACACGCTGCTACCTGAACTGTCCAGCTTGATGTAACCACATGCCATTTGATAATTGATACTGAGGCAGGCAGTTTTTTTCATTATGCCTTCAAGTCTCCTATTAAAGCTCCGCTTGGCCCTTTAGTCCCATCAACCGGAGAGCAGGGGGGCTATCAACGTGTCTTTGTGAGGATCAGCGGGGTGGTAAGGAGAAAGATGAAGCCTCCTGGAATAGAATCTGCTGACTGGGGAGTGCAGCAGGAAATGTCTCTCCACTCCACGCCATTAAAGAGCCTACGGAGAGTGTTTCTGTGCGAGAGTGCAGCAACTCTCTGAGGATTACCTCCACATTATTCTCTTCCATCATCAGTGTCTGATTTATTTCTCTTGTACCATGCTGTGCCTGAGCTCAGGAGAGGCGTAGTGCTTCAGCCTGGTCTCAGTTATTTTTTTAGAAGATCAGACGAGGAATGTCATTTTTTTCTTTTGTAGTTTTACACAGTTACAAGTTTAACACAAGACTGTTTTGTCTCTTTTTCACTGGCATGTGTACTGGCAGAGGTACTGCTAGGTTTGAAAACCCCTTACTCGGTGCCCTAAAAATCTATAATCCTTGATATGTTCTAGGGCCCCTGTCGAGCTCTGATCCCCGTGAATCAATGGCAACATGGCATCTTGTCTAGGGCTGGGTATCCACAATGATTCCCTGAATCCATTGGATTCCGATTCACAGGGTCCCGATTCTATTACATTTCTGATTTGATTCAACATCAATTAGGTTAGTAAAATTTCAGATTAGAAATTACAATACCAATTTTGCCTGGATATAATAAAGATATTCTCAGAGAACTTCTGCTGTAAATTGTACAAGCAAGAAGCAACCCTCAAATCTTTTTTACAATGCACCAGGTTAATGTTTACACTAAGAATTGACACCCAAAAAGGGGGTCAATTCCGCACATCCATGGTGAAAAGGCATGGCAATGGTTTAAAGATCGATTTCAGGATTTTATTAATCAATATGAGATCACTCAAACAAATATAGATTTTAATTGGAGAATGAATTATTTTAGCCATAATCTTGTCATTTACCCCCCCTCCCCCCCCCCCCCCCTCCTCCCCCCTCAGGTATCTTGATGACTGAATCCCCAAATGAAGACATTCCTGGTGACTCAAGATATGAAAATAGACAACTCACTGCAACACGGCCAAACCATTCAAGTGATTCAATAGCATAACGTTCTCTGAAGCACTAAAACTCAGATTATTTACAGCCTGCGAGCACTTTGATTGATCCATGGAACATCATCTTCAGCCACTCGATTGGGATTTCTACGCCACTTTGTAATCACAACAAATGCCCCTCTAGGGCTGCTACAGGATAACACTGCAAAAATGGACAAATAAACTGAGGATCGTGCCGATGATTTTAAGTTAAAGTGGTGACCTCTGCTTTTGTATTGTTGACTACTCTTGAGAGATCTATTGTAATTAAACACTCACTGAGCATGCCTCGGCTTGCTGCTCGGCCCGCCACAGGGCTTATTCATTTGCACTACTAATTTTAGTTCTGCTGAAACTATTTCTTTGCCCTGTGGCTTGTGGGAAACACTGTGGCCGAGTTCAAACTGTTGACATCGGCCACATTTTCAACATGTGATGTCCTTCTGGGTTTAGAAATCAAACTCGCTATAACAAAGGTGACCCTGCAGAGCCATGCATGTTCCTCATCTCTTCTGACTGCAAAATAAAACCTACACAGTAAACGATTTCAACCTTCAAAACATTCCTTCACTTCCATGATGAGTGACACAAGCTACTGGGTTGTGGACTATGAAGTCTCCTCTACTGCTTCTCCCGGGTTCCCCAGGGGCCCGGCGGTGCTGCAGCCCACGGCAGGGCACCCCGAGCAGGGAACGGCCCTGTGTTTCGTTGGCCTCCTCGTGCTGCTGCTGCTCTTTCTGGTTGTCCGCTGCATCCGTATCTTATTAGACCCGTACAGCAGCATGCCGGCATCCTCGTGGACGGACCATAAGGAGGGGCTGGACAGAGGACAGTTTGATTATGCACTGGTGTGAAGATAAGGGGTGATCGGGAGATGGAGAGAGGGATGAATTTGGAGATATGTAAAGGTTCTTTTGAGGGACTTTTGATGGATGATGTTTGTTCCGTGCCCTGTTCAAAGCTTCCATTTCCAAAGTTTTCAGCTCCTGAAAATGAAAGAAACTGCATGTTGGTTGTTTGGATGGGGTACTGGAATGCAATGCTGTAAAGATAACAGCATAAAAATAACATTAAAACGTATCTGTATGAGGATTTAATTCAGAGAGAAATGGAGGAGACATACCAGAAGTCCTGGATCCATTTTAATTCACAGTAATTAATGATTTATTGGAGACTTATGGTGTGTATGATGTCACACTGCAGCTTCTAGAGTAACACTGCAGGAAGACAGTGATCAGTATCGCAGCATTACGTTAAGACTCCTGTTTGTCATGTCATTTTGTAATTCTATAATGTGTTTACAAATCCCAGGGCTGAATTATAAATGGAGAGCAGAGCTGCTGCAAGAGAGGCTCTGATTGAATAAAAGAGAAATCAAATAAGTTTAGGGCAGACATGGAAGTCATTTAGATTACTATTACAGCAGATTTAAAGCAAGATTGTCAACTGTATATGCTGTTTTACTGTTAAAATGTAAAAATGACAGCTTTGAGCCTTTTTTGGAAATGCAGCTGAACCAAGAATTCAGAAGATGTCGTAGTTTCTCTGAAACTGGAAACCTTTTATTTTTAATGTGAACTGTGCTGGATATTGTAAGGTATTTGTACCACCTCTAACATTATCCTCAGGTAAAATGATTCCTAACTAACCAAAGCCTCTATAATTCAAGGGAATCACTTGATTGTCTGTGTCACTCTATTTTCTTTCAAATTCACTGTGTCCTAAATTTCAATCTTATCTCACTATGAAATCTGATGTATTATAATACATAGCAGTTAACACAACATATTTTTATTTGAGGTTTTGCTATTTTTTGTCGCAATCCCTTTAAGAGGCTTATGAAGCTCAGTTGTGATTATGAAATGCATGTATACCAATTTCCTCTCCCTAATCCTTTTTGCCTTTAGGGTTAGTGCACCAGCCAAATCAGTTCAACAGTGCCTGTAGGAATATGTGAAAAGCTAATATCTATTTCATACTAATCTTACCTTTTGCCACTTGTTTTGTAATATTGTTTCTGCCCTTATTAAAGTGAAGTCCTCTCTTTATAAAAATAAATGGTTAAGTATTGATATTTGATTGATTTGTTAAAAAGTTGATTTGTTTCATTAATGATGACCAAATGACTGTTTATCAATACCAACCTATTGCATATGGTCCATCTTCCTGGATGTAGACTCTTGGTTGTAAAAAAAGTTATTTTCCTAATGTTTCTTTAAACTGGCAAATCCGTTTTTTTATTGAAATAAAAAACTTTTGTCTTGATTTTACACACACACACACACACACACACACACACACACACACACACACACACACACACACACACACACACACACACACTTTAACTTTATCCCTAAAATCTAATGAAACACATGCCCACTTATAAAATTGAAAGATAAACATTGCATTCTATAGCTGCAGTGGGCATAGGAGTGCATAACAGGCCTCATAGGCACTTTTACACACACACACACACACGCACACACAAACACACAGGCACCACATATATAACACACAAACTTTTACTTGAGCAAATGCTGTCCTCACTGCCGCCCTACAATCAATATAAGCAAGAGTTAGAGCAAATTAAATCAATTGAATAATCAATTGGAGGCCCCCTAAAGAGACACAGTCATTTAATTTACGAGGACCGGCCCTCACAGAGTCAGATCACCCCCCAAGATAAAATATATACCTCCGCTGAGTGACTTAGACCCTCATCACAGCACTCTGCTTGTTCGGATGAGAGAAACAAATCAGTGGTACTATGTTTTCAAAGATTTGCATTGGTCATCTCAAAAAGAATAGCCAAAGCACTAAACAAAAATATTTAAAGTGATTTAGGTAAGAATTATGGGACTCTTGTTTTAAAGACAGTGGTATTCATTCTTTTAATTAATTAATCATCATTATAAAAAAATTGTGTTAGTTGAAGTCATACAGTTTTAAAGTGCATTTCCCGACTCATCTTCATTTGGGTTTTTCCCATATTTCCCCTTTCAGCTTCATCCTGGTATTAGATTTAGACTTCAATTTGTGAGCACTCTCACTCAGGAACTTAGCCATCTGATTCGCTGAGACCTCTTCTGGATACTTTGAGAACTACAAGTGTGAGTACACTGATCAATCAGTGCTCAAAAGTGCTTCTAGACTATGAGGAAAAGCTCATTCAAATCCACTTTTAAGAAAAAATGTTTTTGAGAAAATAAAAAGAGAGAAATGTGTGACTTTCAGAAAGGGCTAGGATGAAAGTGAAATATGGAGAGAATGGTTTTCATTTTTCAGAAAGCATTAGTGTCAAATGAGTGCATACTGGATACAATCCCTCACTTAAAAGTTATTATGCTAACTAAATGATAAACTATATAGCGTCCATTCCATAGTACATTCATTCAAGAGTTGCTCTGATATCATCTAGAGTATCTTATTACTTAAAGAGAAACAACTATTGTAGGGCTGATCATAGACATTCGGACATTCACGTCTCCCTCTGGATGAATTAAAGAAATATTGGTGACTTTTCCTCTAGCACCATCATCAGGTCAAAGTATAATGTTTTTTCTAATACTTTGGTTTAAGACCAAATACTTGCTAAACTAATGGTATTCCCATCAGCCTCAGCTGTATTCAGTGGTAATTACTGAATGTTAGCATGTTTATATGCTAAACTAAGACAGTGAACAAGATTAAGATTTTACCCGCTAAAATAATGTGCATGTTAGCATTGTTATTATGACTCATGTTAGCACGCTAATGTTAGCATTTAGCTCAAAGCTCTAAGTCCTGAGAAAAGTGTTAAAAACTGCTAAAATCTATTAGCATGTCTTACAGTAATACATATATATATTGCACTAATATGCCTACATTAAGCATAGAAACCTTAACTATAATGTTTATGTTGTCTTCCACTGTAACATTCATGTTTTCTGGGGCCATAAACCTGGCACAAACACAGCCAGACTAACTGGACTAAAACAGCCCTTTTCAGTTTACAGGTCCCCCCCACCCCACCTCCCCCACTCATTAGTCCGGCAATTCACAGGGCAGATTTTGCTTCAGTGGGTCCTGACAAGTAACCTCCTTGATAAAAAAACAAACAAAGGCTCTCAGTTCCCATCTCTCTCTCACGTACACACACTTTTGCATGTCTCACATGGATATGCAAATAAGGCTGCATCACAGAAAAGCATGACCTCAGGCCTGACATGCATGACAGAAACTGTTCTGGGTAAGCATACTGTATGTGACACTTCAACATGCTAAAACTAAAATATACAAATGGTACTTTTATCATATTTTAAAAGACATAAATATGTGATTTCACTGTAGCTTCATTTGACGTAAGTAGCTGCAATGGCTGGTGTTGTAGCCTCAGCAGATCTGATAATCTCTCACTCTCTTTTTATTTTTTATTTTACATGCACACGTAAGACACCTGTGTCTCTGTCTCAGTTCATGGACACACCACATCCATGGGACACACAGACAGGCAGGTGCATATAGTATGCAAATAACTTCCTGAATCTGGACAAGGTCATTTTTTGCTAGTCCCCCCCCCCCCCTCCCACACACACACACACACACACACACACACACACACACACACACAAACAAACAAACAAACAAACAGATAGCACAGCCCACATCCCCAAACAAGCAAATCATGTTTGTCTGTTGTAAAATGTACACAAACTCTCTTTCCCTCTGCTACAGTACTATCTCCCAGTATGTCCTGTAAACATGACTTAATAATACAGCTATGCTTGACACATAACACAGCTGCGGTCCTGACTGATGAGCATTGCAAAAAAGTACAGCTCATCTGCAAAACGGTAATGATATTATCAGCAGACAGCTGGCTTATCTCCCTACAGACAAGGGTTATCAGCAGAGAGCGTTGGTTCAAGAGGAGGATGGGGTGAGGAGGACCTGGGTGTGTGTGTGTTGGCATGGGTTAAGGAGGAGTGTGTGACTGACTCTGTGTGTGTGTGTGTGTGTTTTAAGGGAGTGTGTGTTATTAGAGTTTGTCTTAAAGCAGTCAAACACAAAGCCCTCAGGGACAGCATGCACATTTATTCAGAGTAACGTCTGTGTGCACACAGGTGTGTTTACCTTCAAACTATCTTCAAAATAAGTCCTGGAAATGTCCTGGATTGTTGCTAGGGGGGTTAGGGTTACCTAACAGTCTCCTACTGAGTGGTAACTCAGGAGATGTACATTATATCTACAATGAGTATAAGGAAACGTAATAAGATAGGCTATACTTGAATAAGGTATTTCCTGTCAAAGATCTGTCAAGCATTTTATGTTAACTATTGAGTACAGTATCCACAAACTTGGTTAATAATTGAACCTGGTTTAATAATTGAACCAGTGTGTTTTATTGCTCATGATTTCAACTTTGAATTTGTAAAAAGACGAATAAGTTAACTTTTCTCTCAAAAGTTACATAGCCTATCACTGCTGCTATAACTGTCTAATTCAATGTATTCAGGTTACAGGGCTTATAAACTGAAATGACATGGCTTAGCCTAAACCATGTCAGTTTTTATTAGACCAAAATGTAGACTACTGATGTTCAGTGTTTTCTTTGTTGCCCATGCTGAGCAGTGAACCATCGCTCAGAGCAGGAGACGCCCCTTGTCTCATTCGCTGCTCTGCCGTCAAGCTACAACATCAAGACAGAGAATACCGGAAGACTTCAGAATAAAAGCACACCTGGGTTACCATCACGAGCAATTGCTGTAGATTGGCTGAACAGAATTGTGAAACACATGGGTTGAAATTAATTTTTTTTTTAAATGTTTTTGGAAGGTAGCAAACATCTACTTCATTTAGCTGGAAAATATTTTATGACCGTACCTCGTATGTTTTTTTGTGTGCCTCGTTAGCTAGCCTACCTCATTAAACATTTGAAGGCATCTGCATTTGTGCTTTGGGAAACAAAAACGAACGTCTTTTAGAAACCACGTTTTCATTTTGGTGACTAAAAAGCATTACAAACCGAAACGGTCTTTGCCAGAAAATTATTATTATTTTGAAATAATATCGTCGTCTATTTGTCACGCTTAACTTGACACCTGAACCGTGATGACTGAACGAGTCACTTCTACTGTGGTGAAGTCGTTAGGGTTACTGCGGTCCTGAGGCGCATTAACAGCCAAATAATTGGTTCAAACAAATTCACAGCTTGAGGTGGATTTATTCTTCTGTCCTCAAGATTTATCAGCTCATCATCTCCATACAGCTGCCGCCAGGTGAGTCTCTTTTATGCAGCCCATTTCTTTCAACAGTTAAACTGCAACTTGGTGTGTTTCGTCGTGGAAATTAATCTTTTGTTAATTCTAACTGGTTTTCAACATAGATGACATTTCTATATTACTGTGTAGGCGTGTACAGTATCAGCATGCGGTACTGGAGTTTATGGTTTTTATTCTGGTATTTATAATATAGTTTATTATTGCAGGGCCTTTCTCGTTTCACAGCTTTGTAAACTACATGTATGGTTGTTTTGTGGCATTGTTGACAGATATTGTTGATAATATTACTAATAAAGGATGTAAAACTTAATATATTGTTTATAGCTTTGATGTGACTTGTTAATAATAGTATCCATTTTTTAATTGGTATTTTTGAAGTTGAGGTTGAGACAGGTGTGATATGTGGCAAATACGTTGTCCATAAGCTGATAAAGATATTTTTGGGTATTTAATCACCTTGGTCATAAAGCCTTCTTTAATAGGATAGACCCAGGGACAGTAGATGTAAAATAGCCTCCTGGCTAATTCTGGCACATTTTACATTTATTTATGTGTTATTAGTGTGCATTGTCCCTGCTAAATAAACATGAAATAAATAAAATAAGTAAAAGGTGCAGGCTACATAGAACAAACACTTTGTTGGACTCTTCATTGACCACTACAACAGCTGGTGTATTAGCAGACCGATGTGCAAAAGTACCTGGGTTACTATTGCTGAGATGAAACATGTAAGGTTTGACACAGGAATGCTTGTACATTCTTACTAAGGGTGAAATATAGTTGGATATGCCCTTTGCTATGCGGTCCACTATTCTGTCATGACGTGCTAGGTAGTATACATTCCTTTGTAAGCATAACAGCCATTCAAGATGCCCAACATTGTTTCAGCGATCTGCTCTGTGATTTCATGCTAATGATGAGTTGTACAGAGATTCATAGATAGATTCATAGAGATTTAGAGGCCTCTGAGGTCTGACTCGGCTCACTGCTTACTTAAATCCAAGTGCACAATGTCCCAGATTGGTTTTAACCAGAATAAATCACATTTGGTTGAATTAAGGCTTTATTATGTGGAAACCTCAGCTAAACATCACCGTGTTTACTTTTTCTTCTTGGCCTGTGCCTGTCCATCTGCAGCAGAATGGACCTGCTGCCTGACATCTGGAGGGAGGACTACTGGCTTCCTCCAGGAGTGACCTGGAGAGACATGGAGCAGCTGGCAGACTCTGAGCGAGCACGACCCCGGGACCTTCTCATAGCTTTGCCTCTCGCACTGGGCTTTGTTGCTCTACGCTACGTGTTTGAGAGGTAAAACACACCTGATCTCTTTGTTCTGTCGAGATCTGGGGTGGTGTGCACGGGATATTGTAGGCTTTACAGAATGACAATCAAACACTCTCTTAAACCATCCTGCCTGACCTGAAAAAAATACCTACACACAATACAGCTTAGGATACCCAATCGTCTAATCTGATTTCCTATGGGTGAGCGAGCAGGCATTGGTATCATCAGGGGGAAAAAAAGAGGCCTTTGTGGACTAGAAAAAGACAGACAGACAGACAGAAAGAAATAGAAATGTTATTCACTAAATGGAGGGGTTTCAAATTAAAGTTATTTTAAATTATAGCTTTAAACAAAATTCTGTTTGCATTAAATGCTTTTTCCTCATCTGATGCTTTTCACTTTGATCTTTATTCCCAAAATCTAATTAAACTCATGCCCACTTATAAAATTGAGAGAGAAACTATTGGTGGTTGCATTCTATAGCTGCAGTGGGCATAGGAGTGCATAACAAGCCTCATAGGCACTTTTACGTGTACACACACACACACACACACACACACACACACACACACACACACACACACACACACACACACACACACACACACACACACACACACACACACACACACACACACACACACACACACACACACACAGATAGTCTTCAGGGGTTTGGATTGGTTGATTATATCTCCAGAGTGTTAACTGTTGTAACAGTCAGTGGAATCAAATGGCTTGTTAAAGCTAATTAAAATGTCATTGTTATTCCTATACTGTGCTACTTTCTTCTGTAGTATTCTGTTTTCTCATATTCTCTGTATTAGGTATAATTGTATATATATATATATATATATATATATATATATATATATATATATATATATATGAACAGATTATTTATGGCTGAAAAACTGGTGGCCTGACTGTCCCACAGTGTGTGTTAGCGGTATATCATTTATGTAAGCTGTCTTTTGTCGCCTCCAGGTTTTTTGCCCCACCCATGGGCCGATGTTTGGGGGTGAAGAACAGAATACAAGCGACTGCTGCCCCTTCCCCAAAGCTGGAGTCGTTTTACACCCAGAGGAGCAGACAGCCGACACAGGTTAGTCTGAAAAGGCCTCAGCAGGCATGCATGTTCGGCTCAATTTGTAGCTCGTTGTGAACATCATCCAGAAGAAGTTGGTTTTAATTTCTCAAATGCTCAATTTAAGCATTTACTTCCTCCTGTTAGTTTTCTGTTGCAATAATGTTCTGGGTGAAAAGCAAGGAAAGCGTTTTGTGACTGCTCCAGTTCCTTTTTCCTGGTAATCCTATCCTTAGGGGAAAACACATTAAGTCATATACTCTTTCAGCTTTTGGGTAAACTAGAAATGCTTGTATGTATATAAAAAATACTAACAAAGAATATAAAAATGCTTCACCGCATCACACAACCCAATTTAATTAATCCCAGCAGTCCTGTTTGTTTACAAAACCTGCAGATAAGAATCCATCTGCTTCAGGAGACATTAAAAACACCTACACACAAACGTCACTTCACTTATTCAGCTAACACTTGTACATTTTGCTTCGACAACACTTTGGGAGTATCTTAACACCACTGTCCATTTAGCAGATAGTGAAATGGATATTATCTCTCTGCCACTATCTTTTTCTCCCTTTTGTCATTCCCTCCTTCATGCCTGCCATTTCTGATTACATTATTATACCCAGTATCTTCCAAGATCACATTCAGCTCTCCACATTCCACTGATTTCTCCCTTCCATTGTTGTTTCAGAGTGAAATTGTTAATTTGATGTCGCTGTGTGGCAAAACGCAGAGGCAGATTGAGACCTGGTTCAGACTTCGCAGAAACCAAGACAGGCCCTGTCAAACCAAGAAGTTTGGTGAAGCTGCGTGAGTGCGCTCTCTCTCTCTCTCTCTCTCTCTCTCTCTCTCTCTCTCTCTCTCTCTCTCTCTCTCTCTCTCTAACACTTTCCTCACCACTCATTCCAGAGAAAGCTGTGGAAAAACCCTTAATGAACTTATCGCAAGAGTTCTCACTGCAAAAAAAAAAGGCACACCTTTTTGATTGGATGTTCAATTGTCTGAGCTGTCTGATGATGTGGGGTTTTTTTGGCAGTTGGAGGTTCTTTTTCTACATCACAGCCTTCACCGCTGGACTAGCCTGTTTGATTGATGTGAGTATGAGTTTCAAAAAAACGTTTTATAGCAATGACATTGCTATTCAAGTTTTATAGTTTTAAAAGAGTCTTTATTTATTTTTTTCTCTACAGAGACCATGGTTCTGGGACCTGAGGGAATGTTGGAGGAAATATCCAATTCAGGTGAAGACATAACAGCATCTAATTTTGTCGTTACTGTCATCCTAGATTAAAACATGATGAGGAGAGCCTTGTTTTACGTGGAATCTGTTCATTTTGATTAGTTTATAACGGTAGTCTGACTCTAAAACCTGACTTTGAAGGAAACGGATTACATTTGTTTTAAAGTGGAAATGATGGTAAACCATGGTGAACTATTCTCCGTCTTTATTCATGTCACTGAGAACAATGAATATTCTGTCACTTTCCTTTCGATTGAATTACTCATCCTATGGGTAAATACATCTAAATGACTCAATAACTAAGGAATTACATTTTTAGGAAGATAAGAACAATCATGTTTATGTTTTATTTATATATTTTATTCCTATTTTTTTCCTAGATGTCTCTCCTGCCATTTAAATCGGATTGCTATCAAGCTATGAAATATCGGGTTTGTTTAGCTCTATAGATTGATATTTAAAGATGCTCTAAGCGATGTCACGCATTTTTTAGGCTACAACATTTTTTGTCACATACAGCAAACAACTCCTCAGTATCCGCGGGCTGCCTGTCCCCTAAACACACGATCTCTGTAGACAACCCAGGCTCCACAAACGCCAACAAAAACAAATTGTGCAAACCTGCACCACAAAACATAACAGTCTTCCAGCGTGCCAGCCAATAACCAACAAGAAGAATTTGAGGGTGGGGGTTGGGGGGTTAGTGCGCCGAAGCACGGAAGGGAGGGGGAGGGGACGGGATGAGGAGGAAGGAGGGGTGAGCTAGCCTCCGTTTTGTTTGAAAATAATTTGAACGTCAACAAGAAGTGCCGTCACCTAACATCGCTTAGAGCACCTTTAACTCAGCCTGTTACTGCATCTAGAGTAACTCTGCCCTAACAATATATTTGTAGAACAAAAACTTCATTTTAGGGATGTTACTAATTCTTACTTTCATTATGAATTATATTTTTCTTGATAAAAATCCCCCCCAAAGTCACCTTAAAAGTGTCAAAATAGCAGAGGATGGTTTCGATCCATCGACCTCTGGGTTATGGGCCCAGCACGCTTCCGCTGCGCCACTCTGCTACACAGCATACCTGGCACTCAATGGCCTATAAATAGTATAGGAGGTCATGCATATGCATGCCTCAGGAGCTGCTGGAAAAGCCACTGTAGACAAGTCAGTGACAGTTACACTGGCACTATAATCCTTTTTGAGGATTTCTTTTCACTACTAATATATATGCATATAAAATATTAGAAATAAGTATAAATACCTCTTACGTTTCACAAAACTCAAGGAGACGTCTTCAAATGTCTTATTTTGTCCGACCAAAAGTCCAAAACCTAAAGATAATAAGTATTACTATCACAGAAGACTAAGAAAGCTACATTTATGATTTAAAAAAAATGTATTATCAAAATAGTTGCAGGTTAATGTTCTGTTGATCAACACCCTTCCTTCAAAAACAAATGGCTTTAAAGACAAAGTTTGACGACACAAATCTTAACTGAAAGAATGTAGCTATTAACTGTACATTCTCATCTACATTATGAGTTTTGTTCCTCTGTTGCTAACCACTGATGGCTGCCACGGCTTCATGTTTGTGCCAGGGCCAGGGGTAAATGTCCTGGTGTTATTGAATCTTTTTTTTTATCCACAGATCATGGAGAGAGCTCATTACTGGTACTACATGCTAGAGTTGGGTTTTTATGGCTCTTTGCTACTGCGAATCTCTGTGGACGTCAAGAGGAAGGTGAGGACCTCAACAACCATTCTAACCTACATTGCTTCAAAACACATTTTCCCTTTAGAAAATGACGTGAGTGAAAGTACAAGCATTATGTTTGCTTCAGCCTGGTCATATTTCTTATTTGAAGTGTTGCACAATTCTGCTTCAATGAGAAACGTTACTAACACATGGTTAATCAGTAACTGTACAAATTATTTTGTTGACATACGAAGATAGTTTCGTTTCACTGAGTAGATACTATTCATATGTTTGATTTGGCAGGATTTTAAAGAACAGGTGATCCATCATTTGGCTACCATCTTCCTGCTGAGTTTCTCCTACTGTGCCAACTACCTTCGCATCGGCACCTTGGTCATGCTGCTTCATGACTCCTCTGACATCCTGCTCGAGGTAACGCTTGATCTCACATGCTCTCCCACTGTCATGCTGCTTTCATGTAACGTTGATGGGATTCAAAAGAACAACTTGTACATTAAGTACATTAGCCATGTCATCTATTCAGGCTCTAGGGCCCTGGCCAAACAGGCACAGGGGAACTTACAAATAGAATTAATCTCTTCAGGGCATGTCACTATGTCTGCGACTGTGAAGCCGTACAAACTGGCTGCCTAAATTAAGTAAACTACAATCAGAGGTTTACTCTGTGCTTGAAGTTGTTCTTAGAAAGTAGAATTGTGTCTAGTCTGAGGAGGCAGATCCTGTGATTGAGGCCTGATAGCTAAAAGTACTACAGCCCTAGGTGGCCTTTATTCACCTGTACAAAAACAATGGATTGTACATCAGAATTTAAAGAAAGTATCTATCTGTAAAAGGAAGGAATCTCTGTCCGACGGTCTGTCTGTCTGACTCATATGAGGCTGTAGCAGAGGCTTAATAGTTCTGAAACTTATCAACCACAAAAAGCAAGCAGGCAAGAAACCAAACTAACTGTCTGTCTTTCAATCTCCGCTTAGTTTCAGTACCAACAGACAACAGAGCTATACCCTACACATGCCGCCCCTGGCACACACACACACACACACACACACACACACACACACACACACACACACACACACACACACACACACACACACACACACACACACACACACACACACACACACACACACACACACAAACAGCGCTATCCCTCTAAGAATATTAACTAGGCCTAATATTTAATGTTGATGCAGAGTCAGGGCTCTGCAGACTGACTGCAGCTCATCTTCACCTGGCTGTCTGCAATTTTAACTCTGCTGCGTGGGAGTGGGCAATGAAAAAATAAAAAAATAAAATGATGGTGTCAACAAATGAAGTTGAAAAGAAGATTAAAAGGTCATGAACTGCTCACCGGCTACACAGTCTCAGCTGGTGTCTGCATCAGCAGAACTGTGTTCACAAAAACAAGGAAATAACAACGCGGCTCTAATTACAGTAGAGACACATTGCTGTGTTTCTCATTAACGTTACGTGACAGAGGAAAAGCAGTCAGGCCGGCCAGAGTGACATTAACACCACTTTGACACAACGCAGTGCTTTCTACAGTTACAGTGGCGTCTTCCTGCTGTTAGCAGCTTATCTCTCATCAACTTCTCACAGAACTTCATCTTCTGAATTTATTATAATTTTGTGCTGCAGTACCAGTCTCTGCCTGAACTGTTACTAATGGGCCAGCGGGGGCGCTGTTTCACCAAAACATGACATAAAGAGTACTGATAAACTCTGTTGGCAGGCCAACAGGCGTTTATGCATTGTCAGACTTAGTGGTGGAAGTATTTGGATCTTTCATCAGCATCAAAAATACTTAAAGTAGTAAAAGCAAAAGTACTCATGCAGAATAATAAATATTATTACTAAATTATGATTAAATTAAGTGATGCATTCATGTGCTATCACACTAATGTTTTAGCTGGTAAAGCTGAGGCTTTATTATTTTATATACTGCTAGGTAGATTAATCTTTAATAGTACATGATTTCTTTGTTGATTATATTTTGTATTAATAATATAAATCTGCAAAGTAACTACAGATGTCAAATAAAGTGGAGTGGAGTAAAGAGTATAATATTTGCCACTGAGATGTAATGGAGTAGTATAAAGCAGCATAAAATAGAAATACTCAAGTAAAGTACAAGTACCTCAAAATTGTTTAGTGCAGTACTTGAGTAAATGTACTAAGTGACATTCGAGAAAGCTGCAAGCAGCAATACAGGAGGCCAAGCAATTGACTGTACTAGTATACATAAAAAAGTTGTGCTGGATTCTTGCACTCGGTAAAACATGTAAAAAGAAATAACAGCAAAGACAACAATAAAGACATACGAATGATGCTGATAACATTTCAAATGTATGCAAGTCTGCTCGTGTTATAGACGCTTAACGGACTGAGCTGACAACAATCAGCATGTAAGCTTATACGGTCAGTTTAACGCTTATCAGTTAAATTTTTGAAGCACAAACAGACATTTGGAAAAACAGAAAAATGTGTTTAAATATCCAATTTTTACCACCTTGACAAATTCAAAAATTGGATCTTTAAACTGTTTTTCCAATTTTCTGTTTTTTATTCAGAGGATCAGAAATTGAGAAAATCACAAAATTGCGTCTGGGCTCCAATTATTCAATGCTGCATTGGTATTCTCTCCCTTGTTCCGCCTGACTGACCTTATACATGCTCATTTTTATTTAATCATGTTGACGACATGTTTTCCTCTTTACCTATTATTCAAATCCCCAGTGTTGGCTCATTAACATGTTTTGCCTAATGCTTAACCCACGTTTTGTTTAGTGTGGTGACTTTGCTTTACAGTAGCTTCAATTATGGTTTGTATTTGTTCATGTGTATTTTGCAGTCTGCCAAGATGTTCAACT
>CM042324.1:35086856-35194356 GCA_023566125.1 Zingel zingel
GTGTGCTAGGTACATTAAATGTTCACATAAAGTCAGTATTTGCATATTATGTGAACTTACCTAGAGTGCTAGATGAAGGAAGCTGATGTCGTGGAGACTCGTGCAGGTGGTTGGCAGGAGGATGCACTCCTGCAGGTTGTTCATCTTGCTGTTTTTGACACACTTTACTCCTAAAATGAAGGCAGCATATCCATCAGCCCTGCTTTCCCAGATCTGCGTCCAGGTGCCCTTGGCCCTGGCTCCAAAATCTCCAAAACAGTACTGGCACCCTCTGATGCCCCTGGTGGCGCAGGCTTCCTCAAGGATAGGTATTCCCTCAGGTCCCTAATTTCCCAGAAGCTCCTGGCAAATTCCAGAAATGACAGCAGGCTGCCCTTGCTGTGTCGCTGAGGGTTGAAGGTCCAATTACCCCCTCTTCTTCCAACTTTTATTATAACTTCTATGGTGTAGCTGATAGAGCTGCTCGATAGGGATGACCGGGATTCGAATCCTTGTCTCCCGAGGCAAGAAATCATGCTGTTGCTTCTTCTGTACCACAGTGCCATCTGGTGACTCAGACCAGGATGACAACAGGCTGGGTGCTGCATGGCAAGTACCGACCATAGACTGTAAAATAGAATATTAACAGTCTACCAGTGGCTGAAAAAGGCTGGTCTGAAATATATAAATATATATGCTATGTATTACCCAAGGGATAAATAAAGTTATATATCATCTTGTTATCACAGACTGAAATCATGCTGTAGCTTCTTCTGTACCACAGTGCCATCTGGTGGCTCCGACCAGGATGACACTGGCTGGGTGCTATCAGGCGTCAGTTACAGTATAACGTTATGTAACCTGATATAATAGCAACAAAGAGTATGTAATTGAAGTAACGTTAAGAGGCAAGTTACATATACATACTATTTGTTTGATGAAATATAGCATATTACATATAAATATATTACAGCGTGAAGGAGGGATGCACATTTCCCAATCAAACACGTGATCAATTACTATTTTCTTCAACCATTTTAACGTTCCAGAACTGCGTCCTTGGTCGCTAGAGATGGAATGATTATGTGCTTTTATTTGCTGGCTATCCATTAAAAGTGAGTTTTATCTTAAATTGTTATTACGTTAGTTATGTGTTCGCGATAGCTATTAAAGCGGTTTATGCAGTTTAATTGATGTTATATTTCTCTGAACACCTTTCCTCATGCCAATGCTAATGTCACTGTTAGCTTTACGTTTAAGGTGTGGTCCTCCGGTAACGTTAGCAATTAGCAGGGTTAGCATAGCGGCGTTAGGCAGGACCAGTCGGGATCACTTTACTGGCTGTGTCTCAATTGTTTTTGCGAGTAACCAACTCGGGTACTCTAGCTGTATATAATTCAATGTGAGTACGCGAATGTTGAAATGACATAAAATGCCCGTCCCTTGTATCCGTGATAAATTAGCCTTAAGCTAATGCTTAACTACCTGTTCAGGAGAAAATTGGCCAACTCCGTCCTTTGGGCTCTAAGCTGTCTCCATCTTTCAAATACATCTCCAATATTTACCCGGAGTTTGTTACGTCTCTGGTCACGCAACTAGAAACATGCTGGTTCTTTTTATTATGTCGGGTAGAATCTATCTCCATCCTGTTTATTTGGTTTATTTATGTCTCTTTGTAGGCTGCATTTAAGTTAACTATTATAATGTAACTCGCTAGCTGGCGTTAAGTACTTAGCACTATTATAAATTGTTAGCTTGTAGTAGCGCGTAAACGAAACTAACAGAGCGAACCGAAACGGCTGTTTATCGACAGTCTAAAAAGTTCACCGTTTAAGGTTAAGTCACCTGAAACGTTAACGGTATTTAACCTGTACCCCCGTTTTCTCGCTGATTGTTAGCTTCTATCTTGTAATGTCGCGTATGTAGCTATCTATTTTAATTACATTTTAATTTCGCCAATGATTAGACGCCTAGCTAGCTAGTGGTCGAAAAGAGAAATGCATGCAATTTGAGTATCCAAGCTGCCACAAGGGGCGCTATTGCAATGTTGATTAACGTGATTGCTGGCAAGTATGGATGGCGTTTCCTTATGTGCTATATACTGTGAATGTGCGGTACACAAAATGTAGGGTATACTATTTCATAATTGTTTATTCCTTTTTCTGAGACATGGTTGTCTCTGTGGCGCAATCGGTTAGCGCGTTCGGCTGTTAACCGAAAGGTTGGTGGTTCGAGCCCACCCAGGGACGACATAATTTTCCGTTTTTTTTTTTATTTACAATATTTTTCGTCATTTTTTACAGTCTTGAGGAATTTTGAGTCGTATCCTACACAGCAGATCGTCACCGCATGCCACGTCTGCGATCTACACACCGACCCTCCTCCATCTGTACAGATGTGTCAGCGGACACATCTGGCTGAACTTGTTTCCTTTCTGAAGCACAGTACTGGGTTTATCAAGTTCCTGGGTGTTTATCAATCTCAAGAATGCAAAGAACAGACTTTTGTTCTTGAGGAGAACGTTCTTGCTGGTTGTTCTTGGAAGAATGAACTCGCAAGTTCACAAGCACAGAAAACGCTGTTAACAGTTTGAGACGATGTGTTCTTGCTGTTATTGCTCAACTCCCCCAGCACAGAGGCTACCTGCAGGGCTCCAAAATAACAGCTAGAAATAAAAATCGCAACAATATAACCACTTTGTATTAAAAAAAAATCTCCGGACAAGAAAACGTCACAATGTTACAACTATTGCAATAATATTGAAAAATAAAACTTATTGAGCTTTAATTTTATTGTTTATGGTTTAGCTCAAACACCCCTTACTTATTCAAAAGAGTGGAACGCAATCCCTACTATTATTAGTGTATTAGTTTAAGTCAGTTTAAATTAAAAAATAAGTAGGCATATGCACTGGTGTGTCCCTATTAGTGTTATGTGGAATTATCATTTCTATATTAATGTAGTGCACTGTATATGCCCAGGGACAACAGATGGAAATTAGCAATTCAAATTATAAAGGTTGGTGTCTCCCTTTTAGTCTACATAACATATCATAGCATGTTACCACTTTATGTATAACTGTTCATTTATCATACAGACTGAAACTCAACTCTAATAAATCAGAAAACAAAGTGTGTGTGTGTGTGTGTGTGTGTGTGTGTGTGTGTGTGTGTGTGTGTGTGTGTGTGTGTGTGTGTGTGTGTGTGTGTGTGTGTGTGTGTGTGTGTGTGTGTGTGTGTGTATAACCGGAACCCCGACCCTCACTGAATGCCGAAATGAATGTTGGGATACGGGTGATGCCAAGTTCATACAAGTTACCCACCAATGCATGGTAAAATGGGCGTGTCAAGAACATTTCTGGGAATCTTAACTGTTTGTCTTGGTGAAATCTATGGGTCAAACACCCCGTTTTGATTTACCGCTAGTGTATGGTCAATGCATCCTAGGTATGGTCTCGGAAGTAAGTGCAGATTTGATCACTTCTCAAAAAAATCGTTTTTGGAAATGCACTACGCAGTGTAGCACATGCCTAGGGCTTTTATTATGAAAGGTAAGAACGGAAAGAGTGTTTCTGGTAAATGCTGCCTTTGTCAAGGTTGAAAAGAGTAAAACAAGTTTGCATATATATCCATGATACGGTCTGGTTCGGACAACAGCCGGTTCTCTTACATCCATGCAACAGCCTCCTTGTTGTATTATAATCCTCCTAAGTTAACAACACAACGTGATTGGTTGATGACGTCTTTCTTCATGGTGCAACAGCTCTAAAAATCGACCTCATTCCTAGAAAAAAAAATTACTTTGCTTTATCGCCGCATTAATATTCGTTAAAACTCGGTTTAACTGCAGTAGTTAACGTAACCTTTGTTTTATTGTGGCTGTGTACAATTGGTAACTGGTTGTTGAAAAAAGCCATCTGAAAACAGTGAAGTATAGCAAATACATGTATGTACCTGAAGTATTGCTTTTCTACATGTGTATGCCTGTTGAACAGGTGTATTGATAAAGTATTGTCTTTTTACTCACAAAGGTTTTATTGCACTTACACTTCATCACGGCCTCTCTGCTGTGTATGGGGCATTGACAGCGCTGTTCAGCTGGCAGCTGAGGTGCAGAGAAGCATTCCTAAAAACTTCAGGAGGTTTAAAATATGACAGAGGTTTAATATCAGTCTGTCATCAGTGCTGTTGCTGTTTTTAACGCACACCTTGGTGCATACATTCATCTCTGTTATGGGGACACACGGCGGCTCTGCTCTCTATGTTCACATTTTAGAGTATGTAATTAATATTTTCCTGATTATGTATTATTTTAACCATAATCTGTGTGTGTGTGTCCAGTTTGTCTTGCTCCTAGCTGTGTGTGGTGTATTTGGCCTAGTGCATGACTCCTCTGCAAATATGAACTACTTTATGAGAGCTGCAATGATGATTTTTTTTTTTATAACCGGCCTGTTGGCTGATATTTACATGTGGTAGGCTTATTAGTTTGTAATATACACATCGATAAACATAGCCTTAAACTTATATCAAATAACATGTAGGGGTTCCTTGACGGTCATTCCATTATCACAAATATTAAGGATAATATTATATCTATTTTTTTATATATATAAGAGCAGACTAGCATGTGGAGTGGAGTTGTACACTAAAATACATGCCATCAGCTGACATCTGAAATAGCCTATTTATTCTACGATATCCAGCCATCCACATATACTTACTCCATCGACGGTAGGGATGCAGTGTGATTGGCAGCTGTAAGGGTTAAATGACTTTCCATGTCTGGCACAAGAACTAATACACAACTGTTCTTTTTCAATATATATATATATATATATATATATATATATATATATATATATATATATATATATATATATATATATATACAGTGAGGAAAATAAGTATTTGAACACCCTGCTATTTTGCAAGTTCTCCCACTTGGAAATCATGGAGGGGTCTGACATTTTCATCGTATGTGCATGTCCACTGTGAGAGACATAATCTAAAAACAAAAATCCAGAAATCACAATGTATGATTTTTTAACTATTTATTTGTATGATACAGCTGCAAATAAGTATTTGAACACCTGTCTATCAGCTAGAATTCTGACCCTCAAAGACCTGTTAGTCTGCCTTTAAAATGTCCACCTCCACTCCATTTATTATCCTAAATTAGATGTACTTGTTTGAGGTCGTTAGCTGCATAAAGACACCTGTCCACCCCATACAATCAGTAAGAATCCAACTACTAACATGGCCAAGATCAAAGAGCTGTCCAAAGACACTAGAGTCAAAATTGTACACCTCCACAAGGCTGGAAAGGGCTACGGGGAAATTGCCAAGCAGCTTGGTGAAAAAAGGTCCACTGTTGGAGCAATCATTAGAAAATGGAAGAAGCTAAACATGACTGTCAATCTCCCTCGGACTGGGGCTCCATGCAAGATCTCACCAATGTGGGGTCTCAATGATCCTAAGAAAGGTGAGAAATCAGCCCAGGACTACACGGGAGGAGCTGGTCAATGACCTGAAAAGAGCTGGGACCACCGTTTCCAAGGTTACTGTTGGTAATACACTAAGACGTCATGGTTTGAAATCATGCATGGCACGGAAGGTTCCCCTGCTTAAACCAGCACATGTCAAGGCCCGTCTTAAGTTTGCCAATTACCATTTGGATGATCCAGAGGAGTCATGGGAGAAAGTCATGTGGTCAGATGAGACCAAAATAGAACTTTTTGGTCATAAGTCCACTAACCGTGTTTGGAGGAAGAAGAATGATGAGTACCATCCCAAGAACACCATCCCTACTGTGAAGCATGGGGGTGGTAGCATCATGCTTTGGGGGTGTTTTTCTGCACATGGGACAGGGCGACTGCACTGTATTAAGGAGAGGATGACCGGGGCCATGTATTGCGAGATTTTGGGGAACAACCTCCTTCCCTCAGTTAGAGCATTGAAGATGGGTCGAGGCTGGGTCTTCCAACATGACAATGACCCGAAGCACACAGCCAGGATAACCAAGGAGTGGCTCTGTAAGAAGCATATCAAGGTTCTGGCGTGGCCTAGCCAGTCTCCAGACCTAAACCCAATACAGAATCTTTGGAGGGAGCTCAAACTCCGTGTTTCTCAGCGACAGCCCAGAAACCTGACTGATCTAGAGAAGATCTGTGTGGAGGAGTGGGCCAAACTCCCTCCTGCAGTGTGAGCAAAACTGGTGAAAAACTACAGGAAACGTTTGACCTCTGTAATTGCAAACAAAGGCTACTGTACCAAATATTAACATTGATTTTCTCAGGTGTTCAAATACTTATTTGCAGCTGTATCATACAAATAAATAGTTAAAAAAAATCATACATTGTGATTTCTGGATTTTTTTTTTTAGATTATGTCTCTCACAGTGGACATGCACCTACGATGACAATTTCAGACCCCTCCATGATTTCCAAGTGGGAGAACCTGCAAAATAGCAGGGTGTTCAAATACTTATTTTCCTCACTGTATATATATATATATATATATATATATATATCTGCTGCCTTCAAGTGCGGTCGGAAACGTCGAGATCTATAAACGATCTGACGGAATACAGTAACTGTGAAATATAAAGTCTACTTGTGCTACATTGGAGGGGTTAAAGAATACAACAGGATGTCACACAAATTGGCTGTGTCAGTGACACTTCCCCACACCGAGATGTAGATGTTGAAACGTTTGTAGGTGAGAGTGACAGGATGATGACAGTTATTTTGAGCTAACAGTTTGCTCCTCTCATGTTCAGGTGCTGTGCTCCTTTACATCCCCTGTGCTGTCAACTGCTGCAAGAAGAAGTACCTATGCTCACTGGTCACAGTAGCTTTACCCATCTACAGCCTTCGCTCAAGCAGTTACATCTCCTTGGTCACTCCAAAAGCCCACACCTCCTTTGGCCGCCACTTCTTCCAGTTCTCAGCTGCAAATGACTGGAATGAACTACAAAAAACCCCTAAAACTCAAAACCCTTATCCCACTAACTACCTTCAAAGTACGTCTGTCTGATCACTAGCCGCTTTCCGACCGGAGGGATTTTTGCGGTTCCTAGAACATAAAATTCCTAGAACCCTTTTTTTCTTGTGTTCCGACTGGACCAATTTGGGGATTTTTAAGTCCCTCTGGCCGCAGTTCCTGTAACTCTTTCAGCTCCAGATCAACAACGGGACAATTTTAGGTGAGAAATTAACTGCTTAGATTTTGAATATTAGGCAGTCTTACGAAAATTGATGCCGAATTGACAATTTGCTTCAAAGTTTTTGGAGTTGAGGAGCTCCATGAAGTGAGGCGACAGCCAGCAAGCGCCTGCCCCGGCCTCTAACTCATCGCTGGGCCAGTCATGCTCAGAGACCTCGCTGTAAGCCGGAGGTCACTGAGACCGCTCTCGTAAATAAGAGGCTTTTATTTCACCGTTGATGGTTCGTTTGTTTAAATATCACAACACATGTCCATCATAAGATTAACAGGAACCTGTGGTTAACGGTCTTTTCGGAGTTAAACTCCACAAGAGTTTCCTGCAGCTGGCCGGCCGTCACACACACACACACACACACACGTCCACAGCGCAGCAGGCAGAGGCGGGGGAGAGATACCCGTTTCTCTTCGGGATACTTGTTTAAATTATGACAAATATGCTATATACATAGATATAATACATAGATTTAGTATTTAGTTCATACTTTTTTTTTGGTGTATTTGTTTTCTGATTTTAACACTATAAAGACCGTTGCCGTGCTTGCGTTACTCCCTTACCCCTCCTACCAGTCCCTATGGCCACTTGGCCAGTGCGAATGCAAACGGAAAAAACGGTTGTGGGGGAGAGTAGTTAGTAGAACTGTTTAGAAGTGGACTTTTCCTATAACTACGTTCCTGTAACTTGGTCGGAAAGCGGCTACTGTATGTGCTAACTGCTCCCTGTTTTTGCACACCCTTACCCCATTATCTCTGTCATGGCCCACTGCATAGTTGCACAGATGCACATCCACACCTGCATTGCTATCATATTTGTTTACGCTATTTTGCACTTTTCATCTGCCCTTGTATGCTCAACCGTTATTTTCTTCCCACCTTTGTTGCCACACAATTTTTTGCCATTGTCTCTTCTCTACATTCAGCATTCATATTACTGCTTACTACTGATCTACATCACTTAATAGACCGCTGTATTTTGATTCTCCACTACACTTCAGCATTTATCTAGACTGTCTATTCATATACATTGTGTAACAACTGATCTACTTCACTAACTAGACCACCAGACTAACTGTTTATTGACTCTTTACACCATCTCAGCATTGTTATAGACTCTCTGTTCATGTATATTACACATCCATCGACTTACTTACACCTCGCTACGTGCCGGCATTTGTAATGCCCACTTATTCTGCACTTTATGTAGTATTTTGTATTCTGTGTTCTTGTACTGTATTGAGTCTGAAACTATTTGTTGTCTTGCACGCCTACGCTTTTCTTAGCCTGGTCGCCGTTGCAAATGAGAACCTGTTCTCAACAGCCTACCTGGTTAAATAAAAAAATAAAAAAGTGCTGACACACCAATCACCTCAGACACAAGAAGAAGTAGAATCAACAATTAATATTGTCAAAACATTTTTGACAAGCAAGATTGATTAATTGATTAATAGATAATTTTTCCCCAAAGTTCCTGTGGGGAAAAAAAACTTAACACAAGAAAGAAGTACATTAAAATGACCAAGTGATGTTATTCTTTGCTTTTATTTCCAAACTGTCAAGACAACAGCTCAAAGTTTGAGACACAGCTGGCATAACTATCAACAATAAGGCTTAACAAAATAATGCAAACATACCATTATGGACTATGTCAAACAATACAGTCTGTGTGAAGTAGACATTGCTTTTAAATAATTTCACATTTCATACAGTACAGCTCCACTCTCAAGGCGTGCGCCATGTTGTCCACAGCTAAAGGTAACGTGCTGAAATATGACAAAAGGCAGAAAATGTCTTAAATTTTCTTGAATGTGTAGATACATTACTAAGTCAGTGGTTTGTAAAGAGATGATGCACAAGACGATTATTCAGACGGGACCAGTTAAACTTATCTGTAATAATGAGTGATTACTTATTTCTTGTGTTTACTTCATAGCTGTAGCATTATTGATTTAGATCAATGTGGAAAATACTTATTTACCCTAAATGTAATTACTTATTGTGTCATATCTACTTACAAGTTACTGTCATATCTTAGGTTTAAAGGTTTCTTACGAGCTATAATGAAGATGTGATAATGGCCACGTTGCTGAAAGACCTTATCGACGACTCTGCTCTTAACATTCGATCTTTGGTGTCAATATTCAGATCTAACGTTCAAGGGGAAGCTGTGTAACCATGCCTTACCTAAATATAAAACGCTATTAGCGCACTTTTTTTTTTACTGACCTTTAATCTGTTTCATTGCTTATTCCTATGGGGGGAAAAAAGCACCAACTGGAACCACTCTGCTACTTTATGCATGGGGAACGAGACCATACACACGATTATCTCTGCACAAATGGAACTTTGTTATCGGTTAATTCAGTAACAATTATATTGTATGCAGGCTGTTCAATAGGCACATCTCTTAGAAGTCATTTTGTCTTGTGCTCTTTTTTTATTTGCATTCACTTCATGGTCTCATTTCATTGTAAAGATGTTTAAATATCAACCTGTCAGTTGAAAAGGAGAAAAACAAAGGCCTCTTATCATTCATACTGACACTGCATCGCCATTTGGTGTACAAAAAGTCATACTTGTGAAAAACTACAAGCACCAATTCTCAATATGAAATGTCTAGCCGTGTTAAATACTTACCTTAAAGTTGTTTTTTATTGCATTAAGTGTTAACCCTTGAAAGCAACATGAAGCGTTACATTAGACTGGACAAGCAAAACAATGTACGTGCTGTTGCTTTAGGCCAACACCTGCAGTGTGTTGCAGAATACTGCACAGCCACTGCTGCAACACAGACATGGAGCACCCTCCCTGCAGCCGAGAAGATGCTTCTTGTGCTTGAAGAGGACCGGTCCAGCTCCATCTTTTTACACCCCCCCCATCAACCCCGTCATCTGTGCCATCTCTCTTTCTTGGGTTGCATTATTTGTCGATGAGTTTAACCAGGCTCTGGCGAAGATCATTAAGGTCAAAGATCTTGATGTCCAGAATTTCGATGGCCCTCTGGACTTCAGAGTCCATGCGATCCCGATCCTCCAGAGAGTTATTCAGGTTCTGCTCTGTGTTCTGGATGCGACGCTCCAACTCTGCATTACGCATCTCTGTCTCCTACAGAAAAAGAGGAGGCTGCTGTCAATTCCGCTACTGGTTACTCAACAAATGTGTGCACAATTTATGAAAGCAGACCACGCTGTCGTAATCATCTCACTCCTACCCGTAATCTGTGAATGGCCTCATCCCTGTCGTGTTCCATCTCGTGGTACTCTACTTTCTTGCTTTGCAAAATGTGGATTTCCTGGAAAAGATTTAAAATGCACACTTGATTTTGAGTAGCTGAATCTTTCATCAACTCCTGTGATGAACATTAACCCTGGGCCACTGCAGTAAGGACTGAGCCTTTGCCCATTAGGGGTGCACGCTCAATCAGGAGAGCTACCAGGGCGCCCCAGAAAGCAATAATTAGACTAAATATTGACCTGAAAATAATGTTTTGATTTAAAAATGGTCCTCCAGAGTCTTTGATCAGAACTGTGTCTATAGCAGCAGGCTGTTATTTAGAAATATCAGACCGTAGAATGCAGTAATTGACCAATCAGAATCAGGTATTCAACAATGGCGTTTAATAATGGAACAATAACAGGGTTTTTCCTGACTCAGAATGGGCCTTTGGGGGGTGACTACGCATGACAGTAAGCATGATTGGTCCGCGTTCAGTAAACGCAAGTCTGTGTTACTTATTTGACAGAAATCTATATGCACTTGCCTGTTATTTCTGACAATTAGATATAGGCTACAAAAATGTTGACTGTGCTCGAGTAAGTGAAACACCAATCAACAAAACTGCTTCAAAAATATAATATAAAAAATATTTAAATACCACCGTTAAAATCCCCTGGAGAGTTCAACACAGCCAGAATCTGGACGGTAAAACGGAGATAAGCGCCACAATTCAAGTTCATGCTCTGCTTTTCAAAGGCTGTTTGGTAAATTGCTATTAAACACAGTCGGAGAGGATTTGAATTGCTATTTTTTTCTCAATTCTTTTCATTGTGGCACTGATTTTCCTTTTGGTGCTGGCTAAAACCTCTTTCGGGGACGGCAAAGATTCCTCTATGAAGGAAAAGCCCTGAATAAGCACCAACCTCATCTTTGGCCTTGAGCAGGGCCTCCAGCTCCTCCAGGGACTGGGTCAGCTCATCCTTCAGCCGCTCACTGGGGCCGTGGCCTCCGTGGGCTTCTAACTCAGCCACCTTACAACACACAACAAAATCATGATCAGCATGTGGGACATGGCTTCAGTTTACCGCTTACTATTAGCTCATCCAATCGGATTGAGTTTTGCAAAAACTTTCGATACTCACTTTTTCTCGCTTTTCTTAAAAAGGTGCAGTAGGTAAGACTTCTAAAAGTGTAACTCTGAGGACCCCCCAGGGGGTCCCTGACTCCCTGTTGAAGAGCTCTGCTTCAGAGGCTTCAGGTTATTGGTGAGAGTTCTCAGCCTCACATGCTTTCAGTTATTTTTAATAACTGTATCTACAAGTTCTAACATGCTACAACTTCAACTAGGATTCATAAACAGGCCAATGAGCGAGTCGTGTCACCATTATCAGGTGAGCAAGAGTGAAAGCCTCTCTGCTTTGTCATCTGGGCCGGGTGAATCAGATAAAAAAACTAAACCGAAGGGCAACCTCTAAAATGCCCCCGTGTCTGACAGAGACAAACTGGATTATTATAAACCATGTATGGTTGAGACAAGGAGGCGCGGTAGAAGGAAAAAAAAGAAAAAGAGAACCGAGTGGATGCCAGCTCCCTCTGGTGATTTTTCATTTTCTCTTAACTGGGGCATTGAAAGTAGGATATTGCTGTCCTACAAACCCCTCTCCCTCGCACACCACCCCAGAGACGTGAACCATTTTCAGCCACCTGGTCCCCCTTCCTCAGATAGAGGGAGCGAGCTCGGTTCGAAGGAGACTGACACAGACAGGGTTCACACTTGTCTGAATTCATTTGATGACGCAAACGGTTTCTTGTTGAAATACCAGACGAGTGGTGGAGAATTAAAAGAGTAGTGATCGATACTGTAAAGTTGAGCTAAAATGGAAAGGGATCAAGGTATTAACGCACTGAATCAGAAAGGTTTGTAATTGTCAGCCTGAGGCGAAGTCGCTCCCAGAGGATTCAGCTACCAGCAAATGTGAAAAGCCCTTTATTGATGAGTGAGGAAAGGGGGGGGGGGGGGGGGGGGGCAGAGGCATCTGCATCCACTGGAACCTGAGAGGTAATTCAAGTGCAGTGGTGGAATGTAGCTAAGTACATTAACTCAAGTACTGTACTTCAACATTCAATATGTTCAAGATGTACTTAAGTACAAATATGAGGTACTTGTCTTTTCTTTTCATACTACTTTTTAGTTCTACTCTGCTACATTTGGGGGGGGGGGGGGGGGGGGTTTGGGGTCATATCATATTGGGGGGGTCTGGGTGCCCACCACCAGGGAAATTCTGAGCGTCAAAGACTTCATTTCCTGCATTCCGATTTTTATGAACCAATTTACTGTGGAAATACCTTTATTTAGCCTATGCAAAGATAAAAGATATATTCTAAATATATCAAAAATATAATGGAAAGTATGTTGTTGCGTGTCATTGGGCATTTTTAAGTGGGTATATGGAAATCCTGGAGCTATCTTAGTGGCTATACTGCGTATACATGGGTATCACGTAGACTATACCGCTGGATGATACTTACATACCTTTACTTAGATATCATTTTCGATGCAGGACCTTTACTTGTAACAGAGTATTTGTACAGTGTGGTTTTGGTACTTTTACTTAGTAAGATGTAAAGGATCTGAATACTTCTTCCACCACTTTTCACGTGTAAAGCCCTCCTGAGGCTCGGGGTATTTAGACCGAACTCCCTTGTGGTGAAAATGTGAAAACTGCTGTTTGTGTGGTGAACCGGTTCAACCGGCAGAGAAAAAGTTGATCAAAGCTTTGGAGGGAAAACGCCTACAGCACAGGTCACGTCAACAATGATGAAGTGTGTTACCGGCCTGACTAACTTGTCCTTTTTTTCTTCTTTTTTCTCTGAACAAGCGCTTTCAAATCGAGGAAATTAAGTGACGAGCCAATCAAAACCAGCATGGGCTCTCTCAGCAGAGAAAGACATGCGACTCAGCCATTACTGAAAGCAACCGAGTCCCGGCAGCCTCACCTTGCTCTTGTTTGAGCAAGGCTTTTTACTTCAGCAATAGTCTGAGTGTCTGCTGCAGCATTGATAATTAGGTGTGACCGAATGCTGACTTGGCAGCACATGAAGCCACAAGAGAGAACAACTACTTTTCAGTGTATGACTCAATAATGCATGAAGGTTTTTTTTGTTTTTTTCTGACCTGATTTAACTTTATCCAGTAGTGTTTTGTCTTTAAACAGATCTGTTTCAACACTCACCTCAGGCACCAGGAACACTGTAAAGAGGTCTCATGACAATTCACAATATAATATGGAGCTGTAGAGTTTGAGGTCAACTTTCCCTTTTCATGTAACAGTTAATCCATCCATCCATTAATTCATATAAACCGCTTATCCTGGCCAGCATGCACTGGGTAGGAGGCAGGGTTTATTATTTATTGTTTGCAGTCCACGTGAGCTGCATGTCTTTGGTATCTAGAAGTACTCGAAGGACCTGGGTCTTCTAATTTGTTTAGGGTTGCAAATTTTCACAGTACTATAGTTGTCTCCGAAAATATCACGGTATTACGTATTAAGGCACACATGTCCGGCCCCTCGCAAATTTTGATCCGGCCCGCATACTGATTTAGGTTCACAATACATTTTGGCCCGCTTTCAAACTGTAGTTGGTCAAAGCAGAATTTGACAGATTTGCCGACTTTGAAACTTTGCGTATTCCAGCTGTAAAACAGGTTGTTGTGAGTCGGCTGTATGGTAGCATACTTTTAAAAATGTAATCATTGTTTTACTTGATTTGCTAAACTCTATGATGGCTTAGGAACGGTTTTGCTTACTTTTTTAGGGCTTTATGTCAACCAAACTATAAGTGAGAAAGCTATATATGAGACATGCAAGAATACAGTCAAAGATATGTACATTTTTCAATTAAATAAAAGCTTAATTAAATAAAATTGAAATAAATTGTCAATGAACAATTCATGTCTGGCCCTTGGTGTGATTCTCATTTTCCAGTGTGGCCCTTAGTGAAAAAGCGTTTGACTCTCTGCATGAGGATGATGTGAAGGCAGCAACACTCTTCATGTCCACACTCCGGTAGTACAACCTTGAGAGAGTTTGAGCCAATATAGAAATGTTATATATTGTACTTCTGAACTTACTAATGAAGGCTTCTGGACATTAAAATGTGGTGTTCTGAGTAATTTCACTGCCATTATTTGCTAGATTTGCCATTTTGGAGATGGCTGACATTAAGCTACAGACACATACCTGGTGTGTGGGCTGATTTTTTGCTTTTTTCTGTGTTTAAAGATGCAGTAGGTAAGACTTAAAAAAAACTAACTTTCTGTCATATTTGCGGAAACTGACCCTATGTTCCAGCAGAACTACATGAAGCAGGTCAATAAAAATAAATCCAGCTCCTCTGGCACCTCCTACAGCCTGTAGTGCGATTTGCAAAAATCCACAGCTCTCTGGTCAGATGCACCAATCAGGGCCAGGGGGGGTGTCTAACTGCGTGTCAATCACTGCTCATGCAAATACATTCATTCTCCCTTGTGGGGGGAGGGGCTTAGAAGACCATTTGGGCTTTAGCAGAAGGGGGGGAGGGACTGAGAAGTTGTCGATGTTAAAAATGTTTTGCTAAGTCCTGGATCTTCACAATCCTACCTACAGCACCTTTAAGGTAAGCACACTTAAACAGAGCATCTTCAGAGTGCCCTCTGTCCCCGAGTGTCAGACTGAATGCGGTAGAGGCTCACCTGCTCTCGGAGTCTGTCCGTCTCCTCCTGATATGCTGTCAGCTGTTTCTTCCACTGCTCCACATTAGCATTAGCCTCATGCAAAGCTGCCACCAGTTTGGTGTTGCTGTCCTGCAGAGAGAAGAACTCTGCTTCCAGGTTCATCTCACAGATAGACCTGAAAAACACAAACCAAAAACTGTAAAACATATTACGTGATACATTTAAAACTGTATGTATAAACCTTATGAAAATATGGCTTATATGGCACATCATTATCATACATATATACATAAAACAGAGTCCTGTGTAAAACACTGCAATACTGAGACAAATGTTTACTAAATACTACAGCTGGCTGTGTAGTAACAACATTTTTTACTACTGCCAGGAGTTTGGAACATGATGAAAAATTGTTGGCCTGGTTAACACAAGCAGCAAGCCACTATAACAGCATATAAAAGGCTATACCAAGGACTGCAGCCTGCAGCAGCACACCTACTGGCCAGACTGAAGGTCATTTCACAGCTCTTATAACAAAGCAAAGATTCACTCATTGAAATGTCCAGGGTGCACACAACAAGACCAAACTGTTCCCACAGTAATCTGCTCATCCTGGAGGGCTGACTATCTAAAAAAGTCATCTTCAAAAAATGGCTGAATGAGACACTGGAAAATACTTCTTTTTTTTTTTTTTTTAAAGGAAATTAGAGTGCTGACATGTCCCTAATAAGTTGCATCATCAAATGTCATCAAAAAGTCATTGAGCAAGATGGTTGCCAAGTAAATTTGGCATCATGGAGTTCTTTTGTGTAGTTTTTTTGACATTTATTTCCATTACAGTTATCGCGCTGCCCTTAACCTGATAAAAATGTGAGCACAAAGTGTCATCATCTGTGTAGCTTAAAGCTGAATCCTTTTTGGGACTGCATTTACAATGGATTTAGTCCCAATATATGATACGTTCATTGCATACACTCACAAATTAGCTACTTGGTTGTTTAGTTTACATAACAGACATTTGAAATGATTGAATGTTATTGTTGTTGAGATCAGTAAGATTCTCTCTTCATCCTCGATCCTTTGCCTTTGTTCTGTCCCTCTACATCCAGAAAGCTTGAGGCTGCCCCATGGCAACAGTTTCCCATGGTAACCATTAAGGAGCAGCTTTCTGTCCTAATAATTGGACTGTGGAACATAAAAGCATTGTGGGTGACTCAAACCGACTGAATGAAGAGATGTTTACAAGCTTGGTTTGATGTATGCATGTATGAGTCAATAACTAAAGAATGGCCTCTTCACCTCCGAGAAAGCTTAACAACAGTGAATGACGTCAAACTGTAATTAACCCTCGAAACTGAAAACCATGTTAATGGATGGAATTACAAAATAATATATTGTCCAAACTAAATGCCAGCACCATCACAAGGATGATTAATCCGTTAAGATGACTATAATAAATGCTGTAAATGTCTCAAGAAGTCTTCATTATTCTGACTAACTTGATAAGAAATCACATTCTGTCTCAACATTATGATTTACAGTTTTCTAAATAACTGGAATAAAATACTTTATTCCCATTATAGTGTAGACGTGGCAGTATGACCTCTGATGTGAATGTATTGCCTGTCTTTAAAGGGTTGGTTGACATTTTGGGAAATAGCCTTATTTTCTTTCATGCCAAGAACTAGATAGAAGATCAATACCGCTCTCATGTTCTTCCTTTTGAAGGCAGAGCTGGTAATGTTAAAAAGCTAGCAAGATTTGAAAGTCGCATCTCCTCGGGGCTTCACGTCTCACTCACCGGCAAGCAAACAGATAATATCATACTGAATGTTTAAAACAAACATGACTACTGTTCTACTACTCAGGCTCGTACACGGGAGGGGTAGAGTACGCGCAGCGGGGCAAGGAGGCATTTCATTGGTTCTTTCCAAGCGGACCGCGAGGCAGTGATTGGTGGGCGTTTTTACAGGATTACAGCAGCTACAGATGACGGATCTTTTCGCTCCTTTTTAAGACCCCAGAAGTTATTTATTGCTGTCCATTTCACACAATATTTAAAAAAGTGTATATTGGAAATAGTTACCAACCCTGCCTTTAACATAAAGCTGAAGCCAGGAGACAATTAGCTTAGTCAAACATAAACATTAGCATAAAAGCTTTGTCCAAAAGCTGTGTTAATGTTGATGTTAATAAGTGAGCTCTAGAGGTGCTGGCAGGCGGTTTTTGATACCTTTGAACAGAGCTAGGCTAACAGTTAGCTGTCCCCCTGTTTTCAGTCTTTATGCTAAGCTTCGCTAACCTTTATTTGACTGTAGCTTCATATTTACCATGAAGACATGAGTGATATCGTTATCGTATCGTCAGCAAGGAAGGGAATAAGCGCATTTCCCCAAAATGTCTAACTATTCTTTTAATGATTGATTTGAATTGCGTAGATATGCGAAAGCAGCACACTTGTTTATTTCTGTTGTCATTTTTTTTTAGCCGTAACTGTAACATTTAAAGTTATATAGTTAGACACATGAGGGTCTGACCTATCTGACGTTTCTGCTGTGCTTATTTTCTGTCCTGTGTTGCTTTGCTAGCGTCTTTGATAAACTAGATCTAATGTTAGGAACAGCAACATGTCACCGCCAGTATGACGAACTGCTAGTTTGGGTGGTGTCATAATCTTTAGTCTGTGGCCCGACAGATAAATTAGGTCTCCAACCTAACGTTAGTAAAAGTGTTGACATATGAAAGCATCAAACATGCATTTTAGATTAATGAGATGAGAGTATATCATGTTGTTCCCTGTCCCCGTTTGCTCAGCAACGTTAGATTGTATGTACGGGACGCAGGAGTTTTGTACCCTAGGTCTATTCCACGTTGTAACTGAACCATCCCCATGACAATTCCATCAACTAATGAAGGCCATAAGATGTGGCTGAAGGCTCCGGAAACATTTTAGTGAGTGGTTTTAGTGAGCCTTGTGCTAAGATTTTTCTTTTTGTTTGCCAACATATGTTTCCATGGCCACAAAAATCAAAATACAAGCTTAGTTGCGTACACGTTTGTGAGCACTGGATAAAGTGAGAGATAACCTTGCCTTGAAGTTTTCTTTTAAATCACTATGCAAGATATTTAAAGAAGTCATAATCACCAAATTGAAACCAGATTCTCAACGCCTACACAAAACATTAGCATTACACAAAGGGTTTCTTATGTGTTCGAACAGATCAGACTCAGAAAAAGGAGAAGGGAGTGTTTTTGGTCTCACAGTTTCCACTCTGGGGTGATGTGCGCGCACATGACTCAATTACCCTTCAGAGAGCATCTTTTTAATGCGCTCCTTTTCAGAAGACAGCGTGATGTCCGCGCTCTGGCTGCGGAACAGCTTGTCCTCGGGTCCGTTCACACACATCACCGGTGGAGACTGGAGTTCATCCGAGAGGTCCTGAGAAACACATCAGTAAATGGATTCTACTGATAATAACACACGCAGCATTACAACACCCAACAGATTATACAGAGAGGAGAGGGGTGGCTTCTTTCACCAACACTGCATTCACATCTTAAAAATCTCTTTCACATCAAAGTCCAATAAAGATTGCTCAATGTTTAAATTAAAAACACACACAAATAAAGTAAAGCTATACAGCAGAACTACTTTTTTGTCTCCTGATGGACTTATGGTAATGTGAGCTGTATTATTGAGATAGTTATGGTGTCTGTTTCGGTCTGATAAAATAAGAGCTATCCGCCCATCACAGCAGGTATGAATTCAATCCAAAACTCAGGGACAGACAGAAAGGAAAAAAGATTTTCAGAGCGTATTGGCACACATATTTATTTATTTTTTGTCAGTTTCTGCTTTGTGTGGTGTCAACAAATACTTTTTTTCAGGAGTAGGAAGATTAAACAACGATAGACTCACCTGTGAGAACTACAGAGGAAATCCATCAGGTGGAGAAAAAACAAAAACAGACAAAGAAACATGTCATCACAAAACTCACCGTACATAATGACCTTTCCAAAAAAATATCACAACCACAAGCAGTTAAGAAGCTCAGTGCTACTTCGCAAGAATCAAGCACAATTAATTGACGCAGTTGTTGGCATTTGTCTGGAGCTTCTCCAATGTGTTTATTAAATCGATAAAGACGTGGAGCGAGAGACATCACTTGGAATCGGTTCAACCGTAGAATTATAAAGGAAATGGGCATGTGCCTCATGGCCAAGCAGATGTTACTGATGGGCAATTATTCTCTGTTGATCAAAAAAGCACTGCGCCGACTACATTTCCATCATTACGGTGTGTGAGTCAGAGGCTTCTCAGTAGCAGTGGATGTGTTCAGGGGCGTCGGACTGGGGAGAAAAGGGGGACTGAGTAACCAGGGCCCTAATGTGAGGAGGGTCCAAAAAGATGCTAGAATGAATAGCTGTGGATACAGGGAGGGGGTCCATAGAAAATGCCTTTCTACAGGGCCCAGAATTTTGTGCTACGCCCCTGGATGTGTTGCACCGCTGAGCGCCACGGGATCATTTTACCATTGTCCTAGTTTTCCTCACTTTCTCCTCCCTCCGAGATAAGTGACCCAGCTCATCTTTCTTTTCTCACTCCCTCCATCCCGCATTTGAATTAGTAACAGTGGCCCTGTCTAATAGCTGAACTGCTGCAAAGTAACAGAGGTGCATTCATCTAACTTTGACCAGTGCTCACTGTGTCTCTCTCCTCAATCCTAAAAATGACAAAAAAAAAATGCATCGCTGAGGATGGATCATGACAACGTTCTCACGTCTACACTTTCTGCCTGATCTACCTGCAGAGGCTTGCTCTACTTTCATGTTCACGTTGTTTTTCCCTTACCTGAGGAGCAGCGATGCTTAGCGCCGTGTTAGCCAGTTCTTTGTCCTGCGACTTTTCTCGTGCCAGACGAGCTGCATCTTTCACCTCCTTAAACTTCTCGGAGAACTTTTCAAAAGGGGGACAAGTAGACAGACACATAGACAGTAAGCATCTCGACTTAATTTTGGCACAAATGGCACCCCATACTAAACGGGTTCAGATAATGAAACATTCATAATGCAGCACTCATTAGTCTCCGTAAATGTGCAATGATTGGGAAGTTTTAATAAACAAAGAAGATTCCCTGAGGTATTTATCAGTGCTTCGAGCTCCATAGGCTTTGGGTTAGTTTACCTGGTGAAGCTGTTGCTCGGTAGCAAAACCAAGCCCGTACACAGTGTTGGCCCTGCTGTCCGCCCACTGACCGAACTTCTGGGACGTCTTGGTAAACGTCATGCTGGGTGTTACGGTGCAGTTGATGATTGCCTGCAGATGCAGAGACAACAAAGATGATTGTCCATTCAGGTGGGTCTACAGCAGTGAACAACACAGAAGGTTCAGGGAGATGTAGGCCAGCAGCAGATCTAAGAATCCAGACGAAACAAAGCACTTTAAATGACCGTATAGCACTTCTGTACAAACTGTCCATTTTTTATGATATTTTCCTATTCTTGTGCTAAAAAACAATAAAGGTCAGACAAATGATTCATTGATGGAATTGCCTTAAATGTTGCTTTATTGTAAATACAGCAACATTTAAATATCGTTTTCATACTAATTATTTTGTAACTCTCACATGGTGGATTTATCCTTTAAGTTGAATTGTTCATTTTTCTACTATAATTTTGTGTCATTATTTGAACACATAAACCTTGCCAACACTTCATGCTTGACATCAACACAGGGAAACATCGGTGCTTACTGTAACATTTCTGATGCATCGACTTTCCTCTGGGATTCCTGTCAATTGAATATTTTCAAGTGCTTCCTCCCTCCAGACATGTTTGTTCTTCTGAACACGATCAAAGACTGATGCCATGTCACTCTGCCATGTCACAGGCTTTTATTGTTCAGGAAGTCAATTCTGAGCAGAGGCCAATTTAACACATTCACATTCCTGACAAAGAGAAGAACAGCAGCAAAGATACACAAACGGAGCACATCCACCAGGTTCATCACCTCAGTCTCGAAGCCACCTTGCTTCCCCTGAGCACATGAGGAAAAAATTATTAGAGCGGACCTATTTATAAACCCTTTTACGTCATCTCCAGCCTTACAATACAGGACCTGATTTAAAATCCCAGAGTTGCACGGCAGTGGCAGCTTAGGACGACACTTTTCTGCCTTTCTCTCTCTCCAACAAATGATTACATGAACTCTTCAGTCTCCATTTTTGCACTGACATGTTTGACATAACATGTTGGAAGGTGGGGACAGCAGTGAAGATTACTGTGGAGCCAGACACCAGTCCTGGCAGGATTGGGCTGCTGACCGACCAACTGCCACCACGCACAGCCTTCTGGGAGGCAGAAATGTGGGTCAGACCAGAGGTGATAAGAAGAGATCAGACTGACCCCCCCCCTTCATCCCAGCAACTGATGTGGACTCTTCCTCATAATCTAAATCCACAGGATGCGAGAAAAACGCTCTGGCTGCTGATTTGACGACATCCACTGTGTTTTTTATTCACTATATATATATATATATAAATATATATATATATATATATATATATATATATATATATATATATATATATATATATATATATATATATATATTTGTTTAACCTCACTGATCTTCTGGTAGGACGATGGCGGGTGAAAAGGAAAATTATTGTGAGGGTGTTTTGTTTGGCCCGCGGTTTTGTTCCAAGTTACTGAATAGCCTCTTTGTTGCCAAGGCCATCATCTTCACTGCAATCAAACAGAATAAATACTTTGAGAAAATCCCTCAGAAATTGGGTGTTTGAATCATAAATGATACACAGGTTTCACATTAGAGAGCTCTAGATATCAAATCTGCTGGAACTATATGTTGTGTTTTTTTATACATTATATCTTTTTTTCTGTGTTTCTAGGTTTCTATGTTGAATTTACAAGTCTCTCTCTACCGTCCACATTATCACCATTATAACCATTTTTCTCCCCCTTACCTTGGTCCCACCCACGCTGATGATGCGGTAGACGTTGCGGTTGGCATCATAGAAGAAGGACACGGTGACGGCATGTTTGCTGGCGGGGATCCAGTTCCTCTTGGTGGTAGGGTCGATCTGGAAAACATGAGCCCGGGAGCAGAAGATCGGCTGCTCCCTGGAGGAAGAAGCAGAGGGGATGGTGAGAAAATTGTTTCTGTATAAGGAAATGTCAAAAAGCAGACCCTTCACACACTTCAGGTTTATTAGCAACGGTTTGGAAGCAACTGAATATAATGTAGTTAACTTTGAGTGAAGAGCAGGGAGTTCTGGACATTCTAAAATCCTAAAAACAAGACAAAAAAAACTCTTTGCATGGACTACAATGTGTTTGCTCGTGATTTGGGCATCAAAACATTTAAATCGTCCTTGTTTAAAACCCATTATTATTACAACTCTGTTCAAATTATGTCTCTTCTTTTGTATAAAAAGAGAAGTTTCATTATTTTAAAAATAGTAGGTTTCCATCTCTCTCTATGCCATCCAGGGACAGATCCCAGAAACCATCCTTTGGCTTTCTCCCACACTTTTCCCTGCGTCATTCACCATACAGGGCTGTCACTTAGCTGGCAAATTATGTTGACTAAAACGCTCTGAACCCTCTCCCGAGTCGTTCACCCGCCACCCTCTGCTCTGCTCCTGCCAGTATTTGCAGAGATGTATCCTGGATACGAGGTAAATATGTCAAAGCAACAAAGTCCCTAGTGTTGGGAGGAAGTCTAGCCACAGTCATGTGGTATGAATAAGCAAGAGTGCTAAAGGTCTTTCTTTCTTTTTAACTCCCTTCAGCTGGACATTTACAGCACTGTGTTTAACCACACTTTGATATAAATTAAAGCGGCATACATTTAACATTTGCTAATTAGAACTTAACACACATTATAGCTGAGGCTGATAGGATTAGTTTGGCAGGTATTAGGTCATAACTCTGTCCTCCTGGTACCGTAAACGCCGGTATGTACTTTGAGATCCTCAGGCAGAGGCCTTTTGTCTGTTCCAGAGGCCCAGCGGAAAACTAAAGGGGGCCGAGCGTTTGCAGTCAGGACCCCGAGGCTCTGGAACGATCTGCCCGAGGATATCAGCTCAGCGGAGTCAAGTGTCTCCTTTAAAAAGGTGCACTATGAGTTCCTGCATGGTTTCAGCGTGATTTCATTTTTGTCTCAAATCGTAGGCATCTCTCCTTGATCCGCTAGCTGCCTGAATACACTGTGAAAAATCCCGGTCTCGGGAGACTACACGGGGATCGTCAACATCAAACAAACACTAGGGGCGCAGGCTGTGCACCTAAATACAACAAACCATGTTCCAGCCAATCACCGACAAGATGGTTGGGGGAGGGGGTGGGGTTTAGTGACAGTCAGTTAAACATGGGGGGGAGGGGCAAGCTTGCTCTGTTATGTTTGGTATTTACTTGGAACGTCAACAGAAGTGACGTCATGCAGGAACTCATAGTGCACCTTTAAGTCCCTTCTTAAAACATATTTTTATCGAAGAGCCTTTCCTGATTTTATTTGATCTTAAACCTCCGTTGAACAGTCTTTTATTTCTTTAAACAAAATGTTTTTCCTATTCTTACCTACATTGTACAGATTTTTATACACCAAATATTTTTTTTTAATCTCTTTTGTTTAAAAAACCTTATGTTTTAATGGCTGGTCTGTTTTATTTTTTGCCGTTTTGTGAAGCACTTAAAAAGTGCTCTATAAATAAAGATTATTATTATTTATTATAAGCCAAAGTATTCAACACATTTTCAGCTGCTGGTGGCGCTAGAGGCAAAGTTAGGGGATCAGGAAAGTCAGTAGGATACATCTTTGTAGGACCATAATTGCCCATGCAAAATTTCATGGCACTACATCTAACAGTTGTTGAGATATTTCAGTACCGGGGTGTTCACCGTCTTCTCTCTGAAATGTATTTAAACTACGGGAGACAAATTATAAACCCACTGCTGATGTGTTTTTGGTACAAACAATAATACTGAATAAAAGTAACATGTCAAGACGCTGCTGTTCATCACTCATTCATTTTTGAATCTCACACTGTTTCCTAAAAGAGGTGCCAAGTTAAAATATGAAATGGTTAAAAAAAAAAAAACCAGGACACCTTTTCTTCTATGCAGTATTGTAAGTTGCAGCGGCTGTTCCCAATAGAACTGTATTATTTTGGCCAGTCATTGTACATTTTTATCTGACCCCATTAGTGACACGCAAATCCAATAATGGTCTTTGTGTGTTTCTAAGTGTAGTGCTACTACACTGAGAAACACACAAAGACCATCATAAAAAGAAACATAATATGGACTTGTACATACACTGCGTTTCAACGACACACTAAAAAGGTGTTGATATGAACAGGGGCATTTCGACAGCTGACCTACGTCAGACTGATATTAAACAGCGCTATAATTCTCCTTCTCATTACACAGTAATCCTCCATGTTGTCAACCACTGATACACTGATCCAAGGTCTGACTGGGACAGGACACTGGGCTGAGTACTTTTTGGAGCTGGGCTTGAGATTATTTGTGCTCTGGCTTTCTACTGATACACTAAATTAAACTGTCATATTTGAAGAAGAAAAAAAAAACAAGGAAGCAGTAAAGCCACCTAAACTATTTTAAAGGAGCGCTACTTAGCAGTGACATAAAGTTGAGGGTCAGTTTAAAACAAGAATGATCAGATTTGAAGCAACATAGGTCGAGATACCTTGACGTTTACTTTCTAGTATGAATAAATCTTCAAATATACAGGATCCTACAATTGCCATAATGCAATTCTACAGCATAATTCATTTGACCAAGCCTTCTTGTTAAATGCCCTCATCTTTTAAACTCCATGACCCCAGTTTATAAAATAGGTTTTCTGTCAAATATTTGAAGCCCAACTCAAAATAACCCGATGACATCATCAGGGGTTATTTTTTTCTCCTGGGACATTATATGTAAGCTGTTCGTTTTGTATTATAATCATTTTATAAATAATATATATTTAGGGCTAGAACTAACACTTACGTTTCATTATCAATTATTCTGCTGACTATTTACTCCATTTATTGGTTGGTCCATAAAATGTCAGAAGATAGTGAGAAATGCTGATCAAAGTTTCCTAAAGCAGGAAAGGTGACGTCTGCAAATTGCTTCTTGTCTGAGTAACCATCCAAACCCTAAAGATAGTTTGTTAACATACCAAGCCCAAGAAAAACAGCAAATCTTCACAATCATAGTCAAGTCATAGCTATATATAGCATCCATAGCTATATTTATCACTACATTGCTGAACTTTGCACTGAACCATGCCTCACATGTTTATGGAAGCCCATATTACTTCCAATGAGACAACACTTGTGACATGGAACAACAAATAAGATGCACAATAAGACATCACCCACTACCTCCAGTGGTCCCAAAGAGCAGTGGAAAAAGGCTCCACACTCCACAGCAAAGTTATGGTAGTAGATCAGTCCGTAGGGACTTGGCTTGGGAACCAGAGGGTAGCTGGGTTCAAGTCCCGCTAAGTACCAAGTAGGGAGTTTGGACTGACTGCTAGAGAGGTGCCAGTTCACCTCCTGAGTGAGATAGATAGATAGATAGATAGATAGATAGATAGATAGATAGATAGATAGATAGATATATATATATATATATATATATATATATATATATAACCGATGGAGTGCCTTCTCCGGGTAGGGAATGAGTCCTTACCCCAAGTGAAGGAGTTCAAGTACCTTGGGGTCTTGTTCGCGAGTGAGGGGACAATGGAGCGGGAGATTGGCCGGAGAATCGGTGCAGCGGGTGAGGTATTACATTCAATTTATCGCACTGTTGTGACGAAAAGAGAGCTGAGCCAGAAGGCAAAGCTCTCAATCTACCGGTCAGTTTTCCTTCCTACCCTCACCTATGGTCATGAAGGCTGGGTCATGACCAAAAGACCAAGATCCAGGGTACAAGCGGCCGAAATGGGTTTCCTCAGGAGGGTGGCTGGCGTCTCCCTTAGAGATAGGGTGAGAAGCTCAGTCATCCGTGAGGAGCTCAGAGTAGAGCCGCTGCTCCTTTGCATTGAAAGGAGCCAGTTGAGGTGGTTCGGGCATCTTGTAAGGATGCCCCCTGGGCGCCTCCCTAGGGAGGTGTTCCAGGCACGTCCAGCTGGGAGGAGGCCTCGGGGAAGACCCAGGACTACGTGGAGGGATTATATCTCTAACCTAGCCTGGGAACGCCTCGGGATCCCCCAGTCGGAGCTGGTTAATGTTGCTCGGGAAAGGGAAGTTTGGGGTCCCCTGCTGGAGCTGCTACCCCCGCGACCCGATAAGCGGACGAAGATGGACACACACACACACACACACACACACACACACACACACACACACACACACACACACACACACACACACACACACACACACACACACACACACACACACACAGCGTTTGTATGTATTTCAGGCTGGTGTAACAACATGAGTGTAAAATGTAATTTTCCCTTGGGGGGGATTAATAAAGTATGCTTTCTTCGTCTTTTATCCTATTACTGCCCAGGTTTGGTGTCTGTGCTCTGCTGGCATCTGATGAGATGCACCAGAGCTACATGTTGAGCTTCACTGCTAATCCTAACCGACCAGAAATCAAACCTGCAACCTCCCATGGTGGAGTTAATCATTTTAGAACATTTAGCTGTAAGTGTGTGTGCGTGTGTGTGTGCGTGCGTGCGTGTGTGTGTATGTGTCTGTCAACACTTGCTCCTTCCTGTGTGTGAAAATCGTTGTTGCAACACTCTGGTGGTGTTAAAAAAAGAAGAAAAAAAACAGCGTCTGAGTGTATTCTGTTGACTGGTCGGCCCTCGCACTTCTCAAGGATGTTTAGTCACTCGACCTTCATCCTGGGCAGATGGATGTGGCCTTCAGGGCTTAACGGGGGTCTCTAAGCACAACAAAGTCCGACAGTGATGGGATGGGGGTCGGGCCTGCACCTCATGATAAATAACCCCACTAATTCCTACCACAATCCACAGTTTCCACAATCTGCTTTACTGGGTTACTCTTGACTTTCAGTCAGGATTTAGAAAGCATTATAGCACAGAGACGGCACTGGTGAAAATTACAAACAACTTTCTAACTGCTGCTGACAAAGGACTTTTCTCCATACTTGTGTTATTAGATCTTAGTGCTGCATTTGACACTATTGACCATACAATCCTTCTACAGAGACTGGAACATTTAGTTGGCATTAAAGGAATCGCACTAAAGTCCTATTTCTCTGATCGATCTCAATTTGTTAATATCAACAATAAATCCTCCAGGTACGCTAAAGTTAGCCATGGGGCTCCTCAAGGCTCAGTCCTTGGACCAATTATATTCTCCTTATATATGCTTCCTCTAGGCAATATTATTAGGAAACACTCAATTAACTTTCACTGTTATGCGGATGACACCCAATTATACTTATCAATCAAGCCAGACGAAACCAGTCAGTTAGCTAAACTGCAAGTGTGCATTAAAGATATAAAATCATGGATGGCCTACAATTTTCTGATGTTGAACTCGAACAAAACTGAGGTTATTGTGCTGGGCACTAAACACCTCCGAACTTCATTATCCGAAGATATAATTACTCTGGACGGCATTGTCATGGCTTCCAGCACTACTGTCAGAAATCTAGGAGTTATTTTTGATCAGGATTTATTCTTTAACGCCCACTTAAAACAAACCTCAAGAACAGCTTTTTTTCACCTTCGTAATATTGCCAAAATTAGGAACTTCCTGTCTCAAAACGATGCTGAAAAACTAGTCCATGCATTCGTTACTTCCAGGCTGGACTACTGTAATTCCTTACTATCAGGATGCTCAAATAAAACTCTTAAGACTCTCCAGCTGATCCAGAATGCTGCAGCGCGTGTTCTGACAAGAACTAAGAAAAGAGATCATATTTCTCCTGTATTAGCTTCTCTGCATTGGCTTCCAGTAAAATCCAGGATTGAATTTAAAATCCTTCTCCTGACCTACAAAGCTCTAAATGGTCAAGCACCTACATATCTTGAAGAGCTCTTAGTACCTTATTGTCCCACTAGAGCACTACGCTCCCAGAATGCAGAGTTACTTCTGGTTCCCAGAGTCTCTAAAAGTAGAATGGGAGCCAGAGCCTTCAGCTATCAGGCTCCTCTCCTGTGGAACCAGCTCCCAGTCTGGGTTCGGGGGGGCAGACACCGTCACCACTTTTAAGAGTAAACTTAAAACTCTCCTCTTCGATAAAGCTTATAGTTAGGAAGTTAGGAGTCGCAGCATTCGCCTGGACCGGCGGGGGAAGGTGTGTAGCCGGAGTCATGACACACCTCCTCCATATCTCTGCTTCTCTTCATAGAAAGCTTACTATATTTAGGGTATGAGGAGTTGCAGCGTGCGCCTAGACCGGCGGGGGTGGGTGTGTAGCCTCAGTCATGGCGCACCCCCATCCTATCACTGCTTCTCCCCATAGAAAGCTTACGCATACTTAGGGAGTAAGGTGTCGCAGCGTTAGCCTAGACCAGCGGGGCGCCACAACACAGCCTCCCTATGCGGTTATAGTTCTAGACTACCGGGGTACCTCCTTTGACACACTGAGCTCCTCTCTCCTCTCTCTTTCCATCTGTGTGTATTCATGTTCCAGAAATGCTTGTTATTAACCTAGCTCCGGGGAGCTTCCACGGAGTCCGTATGTTCTTTGTCCCCCCAGCACCATCATCTTGGATCATGATGGCATCATGACCTACATCATGGTGGCAGCTGTTGCCGTGGTCCTGCCCTATGACCTGCTGTGCCCCATTACACCCTGCAATGCCCGGCGTCGACTTGCTATGTCCGGCCAACGCCCTGTTACGCCCTGCTGTGCTCTACGACTCCATGAACTATTACAATTACTCTAGTCATTATCTTAATTGTGACTTTGTTACTGCCATTGTTCATCAAACCCCCAACCGGCATCATCAGACACCACCTACCAAGAGCCTGGGTCTGTCCCAGGTTTCTTCCTAAAAGGGAGTTTTTCCTCGCCACTGTCGCACTTACACATTCATGCATGCTCTTGGGGGAATCACTGGAATTGTTGGGTCCTTGAAAATTACAGTGTGGTCTAGACCTACACTCTATCTGTAAAGTGTCCTGAGCCAATTCCTGTTATGATTTGACACTATAAATAAAATTGAATTGTCACCCACTCATCTGATCTAAATATTTTATACACAGATGTTAAACATTAGGAAGACAGATTTCTAAATAAATGCAAGGCTCTACTTTACTTTAGCACCAATCCTCTGGGAATGGAGGAAGGAAGGAAGGGCACCTATATGTTCTTTGAATAATCCATCTAAAAGACAGCAGTGCAAAAACATCTGACAACACAACCGTCTGTGGCAGTTCACAGCTGTCCTAGAACAGATTAATACTCACATCAGACAGACGTTTTTAAATCAATTGTAACGAAAAAAAGCAGTTTCATACACTAATGCGATCGCTCCTTGGTCCTTTCTTAGTTACAACTGCAATAAAAGCATCCTAAACAGAGTCATTACTAAGAATTATAGATCAAATAATATGAAGACACTGGGGGAGGGGGGGGCACATGGAGGAAGAACATTACAGAATGTCGCCTTCATTTAACAGATTCATCAAGTCTGAAGTGTCCCTGCTAAATCTGTTAGTACAAGGTTTGAAAAGAAACCACAACATTGCTCCACACTCACTGCATAGAAAAATCATTTAATGCAAGTTTCCAAAAACAGTGTTTCAGTAGTACAATCTTTAAATGATTACTATTTAACTGTCTTCAAGTTAAGGCGCTTTTTCCCTTGTTCTTAAATCAAGAACACTTTCTTATTTAAGGGTTATGTGGAGTGGTTGGCAAGCACAAGAAATCAAATGTCATATTGGTAAATGTCATATAACAAGTTGGTAAATGTTGACACACTCAGAAATGTTCTTACCTTTCTCTGTGGTGAGGAAACATCTTAAAAGGTGACTGAGACTTCTTTTCTACAAAAAAAAAAAAAAAGAGAGGAGAGTTGAAGCAGTGCATCCATTAACCCAACAACTTGTTGACGGTCCAAATGTGAACAGAAAATTATTTATTTAAAAAAAAAAAAAAAAAAAAAAAAAAAAAAAAAAAGAGATGGATCCGCAGATTCAATAACAAACTCTTTACTCTCAATTTTCATTTGGAGCCTAATTAAAGCTCGGCAACCCAGCCGCACTTACCCCATTTTGGTGTACAGTAAACCCTTGGTGAGCTTGTGTTGTAGCCTATCTATCAATAATTCCTCGCTGCTGTCGCTGTACCAGTCTGCTTTCAGTCTGAGCTACCAGATGCTTTATTCTCCAGGGGGGAGGGGGGTGTTTCACTGCAAGGTGGTGCACACAGTTTGCTGCAGCCCGCAAAGTGTCCGTACCGTCCTGTGCCGTCCTGGCCAGCGGCGTCCACCGAACACCTCCGCGGAGCCCGGAGAGTCACAACCCGGCGGAGGCAGAGCTGCTGACCTCGGTGACTGAAGTGACCGCGGTCCGGCGTGTGTCCATCCTCCACCAGAAAAGATGAAGCAGCTTTCCTTTTCTCTTTCTGACCTCGTCCCGGTGGCCAGATTTCTCCGCTCTCCTGTCTCTAGTTTCCAGCTCTTCGTTCAGCCAGCGGCACTCACTCAACAGTCGGACAGTAGAGTAGCAACTTCCGGCTCTACATGCTCCGAGCCCCCGCTACAGCTGCATGAGACAGCGAACTGTGTCAACCTGCCTGCAGCCAATGAGCCTGCATTTGTGCATACTGCAAACTGGATCTTATAGGTCTGCTTGCCGCAGTTTTAAAGCGTCCCGAAGGAAAAGTCTTGACCTAAATAGACTTCTTAAGAATCATACTACAGCCCATATAGGACTACAGCTGTAACAAAATGTGTTTTTATTTATAACTGCAAGTAGTTCTGATCTAAGAGAGCCTTACATGCTTACAAATGTGGCAGTCTGCCAATCCATCTGCAACATAACTGAAAAAAACAGAAATACAACTGTGAAGTCAAGTTGAAATAGCAAAAAAGAAGAAAACTTTAATTTTCCAAGATCATTAACAGGAGAATATTTGTGAGCATACTTGTATCACTACTAACAGCAACCATTTCTAAACAGTAATAAGCCAAACAAATGTTCATAGCAAAAATATGAAAGAGGAAAACATCCAACTCAATAGTTACCCTCTAGTCACGGGACATGCGCAGACTACTATAGGGGATTGGGTGGTCATTTGGTATAATTCGATTTTTTTCTTTTTTAAAGAAATGGATAATTGATATAGTTTAACTTAAAATATGTCAACGAACAGGTGCATCTAGTTAGTAATGGTGATCTTATCCAGAAAAATTGGCTTGAAGGCTGAGCGGCGGCACCGTACCCAGTTCATATTATCCTGCCTCTCCTTCCGGTGGACCACCATACTTTATTTTAGTAAAGTTTGTACGTGTTGGAAAACTGTTGAAGTATAAGGGCCCTGACACACCAGCCAGACGGGCCGACCGTCGGCAGAAAAGGCAGTCGGACTGATCAGTCGGGTCCCCGAGGTCCAAAAAAATGCCTCAGAACACACTGCTTCCCGGTGGAGGCTAGCATGGAACAGATCGGGCAGTGTCGTAAATCCTCGTACAACAGCACCTTGCGCATGCGCAGAACGGATCATGCAGGCGGCACGGATTGGGTACTGACAGCTGCTTGTTCAGAATACGATCTCATATTGTACTAAAATAGTTCACCGAAATGTGTTTCTGAAAACATTTTAAGCGAGAAATAGGCCATGCAGTTTCTGAATCTGTCTTCATTTCAGATCAACAAAGGTTAGTTCAAAAGATTTTCGTCAGATTTTGAGAGGCTCATCCGCTCCCCATTTCCGGGCGAGTCCCGACTGAACATGTTGGGTCGGCCCAAGTGAAGGCCGACGGCTCCTCGGACGGCCGACGGCACGGGACACACCGAACAGACTCGAGTCACCGTCCTCGCCAGACGGTCCGACGGCCGATTATCGGGCTGGTGTGTCTTCTCTCTAAGACTCACTCCAAAGTTGTGACGATGCCTGTGTGTTTCGTATGTAATGTTACTCACATAAGCAACGGATCTTGCTTGTTCTTTTGCTTCCCGACTGATAAAAAGACTGGATATATCATATTAGGTTAAAATAGCATTTCATGTGTGAACATAGCTAAGTTAGATAGCTAGCAAGCAAGGAGACGTATATTTCGAGTGACCGCAGTTCACAGAGCGGTTTCACGCAAAACAAAGTGGTACTACGATAAACCTACGATGAACTGGGACTTTCTAGTCACAAAATGATCTTTTAAAATTGACAAAAAAAAAAAAAAATGTCTTTCCCTGTTCACTACCGTACATATTTCTTTTGAACGAAATAAGCTCCCATGAGGTCCAGTGGAAGGGGAGGGACTTTGCCTCTCTATGCTTGCCCTCCTGTGATGGGGGCACTTGTCACTCGAAGTGGAACGCCCTTAATTATGCAGAACGTTAAGCCTTAATATAATTTACAGGGGTGAGATATAAAAATAAAAAATAAAAATCACCCCGGCCCCCACAGTTGTCCCCAACGGGGGACTTAGCTATAGAGACCAAAACCCTTTTTTGCGCCAGTCGTCAACATGTTTATTTCTGCTGTAAAGTTGGGCATTTTAACATGGCGGTCTACGGGGATTGTCTCCCTTTTGGAGCAAGCCTCAATGGACCTTTTTCACAGCAGACATGTTGACTTGTCATAGTAGGAAAAGTACAGCTGAAATTGATAACCTTAACAATGGCTCAATTCCATCAAGTGTCCCAGTAAGATATTTCAGTGAGTCAGCATGCACAATACCAGGGCCTCTCCTAAGAGGAATGCAGCCATCATTAATGGTTTTGAATACACCTGTGCTTTTCCTACTATGACATGTCAACATGTCTGCTGTGAAAAAGGTCTAGTGGCCACTCGATGCGCACTGGCTTCCTTTTTCAGCAATGCAGGTTGCCGCTTGCTTGAAAGTGTGGCTGCTGTTGAACGATAGCAAGCCTTCAACCAGCTAAACTAGCTTACAGAGCTAGAAAAACTAATTTATTGGCCCCCGCTCCTACTCCTGAGCAGTAAAACATGTTATCAGATTTGTTTAGTTGTGGGGCGGTAGGCAAGTGTAACTGTGAAGCCGACAACAGGATGTTTGACAAAAGTTATAAATAAACACAGACTAAACAGATGAATGCAGACCACAACAGTGTCAAATAAATGTTCATTTAAGTTAAGCAATTTTGTGTCTCATATGTTATTAATAAATTGTTGTATTTTATAAAAACCCATTTCGGTCAATCACTAAATCTAGCTGTTTTTGTCCTTTACATGTTACACTACTTTTTACTTTTCTACAAGTTAAAGACTTTAGGACAACAAATGACAAAAACAACAAGGGGAAGACAACAAACACTACACTTGGGTCTTCGTGTCTTAATAATTTGTGTAATAATAGTTTTTATGCCAAATGTCACAGTGCACCGACAACATGTAACCTTTCGATTTGTTATCAAGTTTCCGAAATGCTAAAATATCTATCTTTCACCACAGTCAACATGGTGAAATCTATGATCTCTTCAAGACATTTGCTCTAAGATGGGGCCTTAGAAGCTTTCATCATCCTTTGTACGGCGTGGTCGTGTTAGGCACTCCATAGGCATGAAAACTCAAGCTCATGATTTCATTTTATAGAAGTGATTTCTTACTTCACTTTACTGTAATCATCAGGTGCTTTAATTGTACATAAATAATCTCATGTTTGTTTTTTTTTACTTTTGGAGAAGGGTCTTTGGAAATAACTGCCCTCTTGATTTGGCTTATTTAATGCATTTAGCTATATACTGTATACTCAAGACGATTCCCGTCTGCTAGCTTTTGTGGCACCAGGGTCAGCAGAAAAGAATGCTGCTTCATTCAGTTATAAGTTGGTTACGGTTTTCACTTCCACACTACTAAAGATACATTTTCACAAACAAAAACAAAATTGTCAGATCTCTGGAGCCCACCTCCTCAGATCTGGAGACAAAGATGTTTTTCTTTTATGTTTATATTTTTAACAGCTAATTCCACCACTTGTTCTTTGCAGACCACCTCGAGAAAGACCTGCCTTGATAGACGGGCCAACTACACTAGCTTACATCACTGAATACCTCAATGAAAACAGCATGTATTTAGAAAACTTTCCAACTCAAAGCTGAGAAAGAAAAGCGAGTGATCTGTGGCAAAGTAATCCACACATTTCATTTGAACTCTTTGAGGCACAACAACCACAAGCACTGTTGAGTTCACTTGGTTAGCCAAACAGTGTTTTCAAACTTTTCTCTCCTGGATGCTTAGATGTGATCAAATGCAGAGCCTCAATTCAAGCTTTGAGTTAAAAAAAAAGTTGCCATATCAACTGCTTCAAGAGTTGTGTTCCCCTTTGTTCTCTCTCTCCAAGTCACAGAAGATGTCCTGTTGAGTTAGCTTGGAGGACATTTGTGTGAGACACCTTTTCTCCATCTTTCTCAGCTTTTGGAGCAAGATTCCCAACCATTCCGCCTGGAGATCCCCGAGGGTTCAGGGGCACGCGAGGGACAAGATGACACAGTCACCCCCCCTTCCCCCCTCCAGAACCGTTCGGACCTTCCACCCTCCTTGACCCGTCGAAGGTCTCGCCTTTCCGACTGCGCCCGCCTCGACAACGACCGCTTTCTCCTTTTGCCATGTCCTCGGACATGCAGTGCCTTCTCTCCACCAGGCTCGTCCCTTGCTCTCTTCCTGTCCAGCTCTACACCCATTGTTACTCTCACTCTTGTGATTGGTTGGTTTCTCACGGTCTCTCTCCTGTTACTTTCACACAGTGGTGCTTCAGTTGTAGCAGTGGAAAACGGGTATCCATGTTTGTTCTTTTTTGTTATTACCCAGATTAAAATACCATTGAACTTCGCTTCACACAGGCCTTGCTCCTTTCCAGCAACCTGTCAAGACAAATACAAAATATATATATACACATTAATACACAATAATAAGTCTTTTCAACATATTAAAAGATTATGTTTTCAGTTAAAAGGAATAATTCCATGTTTTGGAAGATGACTTACTGTCTTTGTAGTAAATATTAGGCTGGAGCCAATTAGTTTAGTTTATCACACAGAGTGAAATCTGGGGGAACCGCTAGCCAGGTAACAAAATTTGCATACCAGCTCACTAATTAACACGTTAAATCACATTTGTTTAATCTGGATTATTTCTTGCCAGGAGCAGTGACTTTCCTGAAGTATTGTCCTCAACATGAATCTGCTAACAACCAAATGCAACTCCAGGAAGTCACCGGTCTCAGGCCAATAAATAGTTTGGCACACAACCCATTAATCACCAACTTGTTGTTTTTACAATGAAGTTTTTGTACATATTAGATATAACGTGTTAAATAGCTAGCTTTATAGATGCTGGTATTTGGATTTGGACAGAGTCAGGCTAGCTAGCCTCTGTTGCCAGTTTTTATGCTAAGCTAAACAGACAGATACTATACTATATATTTATCACAAAGAGAAATTGCCTAATCACATAGTGGTATGAATGTTCCCACCTAGTTAACTTTTGGCAAGGAGGTGAATAATTTCCCAAAATGTCAAACGATTCCTTTAATGTCAATGAGTCATCTTAGTTTTAGTCCACAGTGGAATTACTTACAGACTAGTACTGGGACAGTCCAGTCACACCGTGTTGGTAGGCCCGTTCCCCCTGGTAGGTGGAGTCCTGGGACAAGGCCACGTCAATCTGGGACTTGAACTCATCTCCTAGGTAACTGTCCTATAACGGGTCAAACAAAAAGTGAAAGAGGCCAGTCAACAGTTACTCTTTCATTTATTTTCAGGCAGAAAAAGAAATAAGTGGTTTTGGACAAGATTAAGTATTTACTTGAAGCGGAAACCTGGACAAGCGCTTGGAATATATGTGCCAACAGCCCTGGCTCTGAGTACTAATTATTAGGAAATAAACAGACTACAAAAAGCTTGCTTTATAAAGTGCACATACTTAGCACCTTATAAAATATCTTAAATAGCAACTTTATAATTAGGATTTATTCGCAATGGATGACAGTTGAGTGAACAAACCTGGGAGAGTTCAGGCTGGGAGAGCCCAGGCTGGCTCATTTGAGACGGCTGGCTCATGTTCATGTAGCCCTGCATCAGAGGCCCCTGGGAGAAGGGCTGAGAGCCCAGGTCCTGGCTGGCCTGGCTGCCACTCATGTGGCCTCCATGTCGGTCTGCTACTCCATGTCCGCCGCTGTGGTTCCCCATGTTGCCGCGGTTTCTTTGACGCCCTCCTCGCGTCCCGCTGCCGCCTCCTCCACTGCCTGCCTTGCCTTTCATACCCCCGCCACGGCCTGGAGGAGAAACATGTGTGTTATAGCAGTTTCAACTGAACAACATGTAGGCCTTTAGAAACTCTTTACTCACCTGCTGAGGGTCCATTGACCTGTCCCATGTACCCAGGTGGAGGTATGGGGGGCATCACAAGGTTGAAGGGGATGGGGATGTTCAGAGAAGTCATTGGACTGGAGCCTGTTCCGATCATCCCAATCTGGTCATGGGTCTGGAAATACATATTGGACGAACGTCCTGTAGTGGAAAGAAGTACAGGTGAATTTTACAAGATATGGCGGTTTGCCGAGAGAGTCTTGTCACAGACACATGGCATTTGTTTTTGTATTTGAGATGCTTTAGTAAGCACATTCAACCTGTTTGCAATGAACTACCAAAGAAGATACGGTAGATGTCCTTAGTAATAGCGTGTTTTAGTAAGAAATTGTCTAACATTTGAAATATCGGTGTGTTGTTAAAAATGTCTCACCGTTGCTGCTGCGGTCATAAACGGATCCAGGAATGAGGGCCTCCCTGGCATCATACATGGCTGTGCTCATGAATCGACCACCCTGCAAAATAAAAAGAACAAGCACCATTATTTTGAGTGTTTTGGGGGCATGCCTTATCTTTTTTTTTTTTTTTGCATGTACAGTGATTTATTGAACACTGTATTCTTTTAACTACTTGCCATAAGTGCATTAGTACATTTTGAATTGCATCCTAAATTCTTCACATGCCCTGCCAGAAAATAACATATTTCATATCCAGTTAAGAACACCTGGTTTCAGCGTTCTATATGCCCTGTGTATGTAGCACACACACACAAAAAACTCACAGGGTTGATGGTGTTGACAAGCTTGCGGGGCTTGCTGAATTGCATGAGGCTCTCCCTCAGGTTGTTAAGGGGGCCTTCAACCAGGACCTTCTGCTCCTTGTAGTAATTCAACAGGTGGTTCCACAGAGGCTGCTTGGACAGGGCCTTGGGGTTTCCCACAATAATCACACCATACCTACATGACATAAGCAGAAGATAACTTAAGGATTAAAAGTTATAGTTAAGGGATGCGTCGTAATAACAGCGATGACATCAACGTATCATAATACTTAGGAGAACCTGAAATCAAGAATAAACCACAACATTCCATATGCAAACAATGCAAAGAGTGCAAAAACATTTATGACATTAGACACAGAGGGGCCCTCTGGGGCTTCTGCAATCTGGCGTTGTTGTACTTTGTGTATTTTTACCTGGCTCTAGTGAGTGCCACATTGAGACGTCTGGGATCATTGAGGAAGCCGATGCCCTGGTGCTCATTGGCCCTCACACAGGACAGGATGATGAAGTCCTTCTCTCTGCCTTGAAAGGCATCCACACTGGCTATTTCCACCTCCTACAGAAAGAAAAAAAGAGAAATCAGTGGGAAAAAAAACAGACTGATTTTTAGGATAATATATTTACTAATACTAATGCTTTCCTTGCAAACATGATATTGTTAAACGTAAATGGCTACAAACTATGTTTTGGAGCAATTTTAACCTCATCTTAGTTTGAACTTAACATTAGGGGAGTTTTTTTGGCCCAGATCCCGATTTGAGTCATTAAATATTCTGTATCTATTGATACCAAGTCCGATCAGATACATCTATATTACACACAACAGCATAATATTTGCAATGCTGATTTAATTTTTATCTGGCACACTGAAATAACACTACTAAATTTGGCACACTTTTTTTTTTCCACAAGCGACCTGATCCAAATACTAAAGGTCCTCCTTTAAAACGATTCAGTTGATAACATTAAATTATTGATATATGAATGAACATTTAACTGGGAGAAAGCGACTCCTGCAATTGGCGTGGTGCTATAGTCTTGAGAGAAGATGTATCATTTTGTTTGACCTACAGAAACACTCGAGTTTTATTACAGAGTGAAGGTTCTTGCCTGACAACGAATATTTGACAGAGTACAATCACTGTCTTGCAGAGAGCACACAAACCCAACAACTTTAATTTTGGCCTGTCATGTAGTTACTTACAGAATTAACGTTAATTAGCAAATGCTGATGACCAGCCGCTGGCGACTTTTATTTTAACCACTGAAAGTGACGGCCAGCAACGGCTAAGAATGAGAAGCTGAAATTGAATTAAAATTGAATTGCAATTTGACAATATTAAATATATGACATACAGTACAGTGCTAAGCATAAGTTAATACACCCATGCTAAGAGATTTTGATTTTGAAAGGCCAGTTATTTCATGGATCCAGGATACTATGCATCCTGATAAAGTTCCCTTGGCCTTTGGAATTAAAATAGCCCCACATCATCAGATGGCCTTCACCATACCTAGAGATTGGCATGGTTTTATTTCAGTTAGCCTAATAGCTGGTTTGATTTGCATTGAGAGATGATTTTATGGAAAGTAGCCCATGCCAATCTCTAGGTATGGTGAAGGCCATCTGATGATGTGGGGCTATTTTAATTCCAAAGGCCAAGAGAACTTTATCAGGATGTATAGTATCCTGGATGGGTGTATTCACTTATGATTGGCACTGTATATAAATAAATACTATAGACACAACCTCACCAGGAGACATCATAGCTTTGTACAGTAGGGGCTTTCCGACCGGAGGGATTTTTGCAGTTCTTAGAACTAAACATTCCTAGAACACTTTTTTCGTCATGTTCCGACAGGAAAAAATTGGGGATTTTTAAGTTCCTCTGGCCTCAGTAGCATACTTTTTTTGCTCCTACTTCAGAGCAGGGTCTTTTCCCTTTTCCTTGGTGTACTTGATTGGTTGAACTTATAAGTCACGCCCACTGCCAACTCGGAAATTGCAGGCAGAGCAACAACGGGACATTTTTAACAATTTTCACCATCTTATTCATCACTAAATTCACTTCTGACAACGTTTTATGCGAGAAATTAACTGTTTAGATTTCGAATATAGGCAGTCTTGCGAAAATTGATACCGAATTGACAATTTGCTTCAAAGTTTTCGGAGTTGAGGAGCTCCATGAAGTGAGGCGACAGCCAGCAAGCGCCTGCCCCGGCCTCTAACTCGTCGCTCGGTCAGTCATGCTCAGACGCCTCGCTGTGAGCTGGAGGTCTCTCAGACCGCTCTCGGAAATAAGAGGCTTTTATTTCGCCGTTGACGGTTCGTTTGTTTAAATATCACAACACATGTCATCATAAGATTAACGGGAACCTGTGGTTAACTGTCTTTTCGGAGTTAAACTCCACAAGCGACACACACACACACACACACACACACACACACACACACACACACACACACACACACACACACACACACACACACACACACACACACACACACACACACACACACACACACACACACACACACACACACACACACACACACACACACACACACACACACACACACACACACTTCCGAGTATAATAAAGCCCTGTCTGTGTTGAGCAAAACATTACGTGAATTACTACTAGAATGGACGTGCATTTAATAAAGGAAAAGTGCACAAGTATTAGCATAATTTGTTGTTGTTGTTGTTGTTGTATGTGGCGCTAAGGTCTAGTGACGATGCTATAAAGACCGTTGCCATGCTTGCGTCACTCCCTTACCCCTCCTACCAGTCCCTATGGCCACTTCGCCAGTGCAAATGCAAACGGAAAAAAAGATTTTGGGGGAGAGTAGTTCTTAGAACTGCTTAGAAGTGTACTTTTCCTCTAAAAAGTACAAGTACTATCCGGTCGGAAAGCACCTAATATTTGTCAAGAGGATAAAACACAATAAAGCCCAAGAGCCTATTTCCATTGTGGTCCTTTAGGACCTGAATGTTTAGTACACTGCTCTTTGCTAATGGGAAACAGAGTCTGGGACAGTCCGTGTACAAACGTTTTCTGATTAAGTCCACAATACAAAATTTAAAGTGCAAATATATATTTGTAACTATACCTGGTAGAGTTTGGTATGGAGGGAGCCACTGAACTGCATGTACTGGACCAGGTAGGACCTCTGTCCCTCGTAGGGCGTAATGATTCCAATCTGATCGGGTTTTGCTCCAGCCTTCAACAACCTTGTAGTTATTTTCTCCACATTGGCTGCCTCAGTCCTGCATAGACAGGAAGAGTGATAACATGACATTTTATATAAATTGACATGGCACAGGAACTAACTGCCTGACTGAAACAGGCAGAATCAGAAAGTGACGTGATACAGCTTAAGACAGAGAAGTTTTTTGAACATCTAAGTGATGTAGTGTGCCACCAGTGGTCCCATGTGTATGAGCCAAGGGTTGACGTGACTCAGGAATAAATGTTTAGTTAGAACACAACTGCCAAATGTTAAGAAAACATTTGCTATTTTCACATATATTACTTAAGATAACATTGAGTGATAGACAAATGAAAATCAGGTCAACATAATGATCAAGAAAGTTGAAACCTGTTGAGATAGGAAGTTCCAGAGCTGGCAATTTCCTCTTGGCCTTGCGTGACATAAAAGAACATGGGCTTGTCGGGCTGTGGCCACTGGAAGTCAAAGCCTTTCTTCACACGGTCCGCTGTGGAAGAGACAAACAAACAGATAAGACTCAGGAAAAGTGTAGCTGACTAAAGTACACCGACTACAGTGGAATACTGTAAGAAAGCAGAGTTATGTTACTTAAGAGCATCTAGCGGTGCACTGAAGCCTGGGAGGATATTTAGAAGGCAGTTTAAGTGGCTATAAAAGGGAAAGTAAAATAAATGAGCAGTTGAAAGTTTCTTTTCATCTTACCGGCAGTGACTCCATTCTGCAGAGAGCCCTCATAGAAGATGTTGGAGGGGAAGGCGCTGAGGGCCGGATGCATGCGATACTGAACCTGCAGGCGAATTGGCCGGATCCCCAAAACGACAAGACGTTCAAACAGAGACTGTGACAAACCCGCTTTAGCTGCCTTCTTGCACATCACCACAGGGCCTAGCTGGCAGTGGTCACCCACCAGAATCAACTACGGAACAAAAGACATCAAGACAAAATAAATTACTGTGGACACCGTAGACCCCACAACTGGAGAACAAGAACAGTTTAAGCAGATAGCTGTATGCCAAACACTATCCAGATACACTTTCACTCATGAAGCTCCTACCTGTTTGGCCCCCAGGACGACAGGCACCATGCACTCTGGTTCGGTGGCTTGGGTGCTCTCATCAATCAGGATTGAGCGGAACTGCATCTTGGCCAGACGAGGATCCCCCGCCCCAACACAGGTAGAGCAGATCACATCGGCATTCTGAGAGAAAAAAACAAAGGAATGAAGTAGACAAGTTTATGAACAGTGAAAATGCTACCGCTTTTACTTTTGAAATCATTTTTACAAACCCCCTGAACAGATTAGCATAAAAACCATTAGGCACTTGAAAAATAACAGTTAAATCTAAGTTGGTGTACGATCACAAAACAAATATGTAGCAGCACTTTGAGTTCAGTAAGACCAGTGTTTATACCATAAGCAGCTCCCTCTCAGCGGTGCGTCTCAGAGCTCTGTAGCGCTTCTCGTCTGAGGAGGACAGCTCTCCAGTCTCGTCCTTCAGCTGTTGGAGCTTCTGAAGTTCTGGCATACTGCAGGTATCAATCATTTCAAACAGTGGCAGATCAATGGTGGGCTTTTCAGCAGAGACTTACGGTACGTCTGTAATAGGCTGTATAACTGAGGGGTCTGGAATTTTTTCTGGCCAATAATAATAATAATCATATTTGTACATCCTGGAGTTCCAGATGCTGCTACACAATATAAGCCCAAACACACGCCAACGTTGTTCTAACAGGACTTGTTAGAAATGCTGCTGCGTAGCAACATTCACCTATTTAAGTTATTAACTATAATTTGGACAATTACCTTCCTGTTTTTCAAAGACACATTATTCTAGACTGATTGTGTGTATACAGGTATAAGCATGCCTGCTATTATACTAGTACCCACAGTTAACCACACACATACACAAAAATGCCTTACAAAATTATTATTAATCACAGCCATTTATGTGTTACCTGTCCATGTTACGGGTCTGGTTGTGCAGAGCCAGGAAGGACACAGGAGAGTCGATAGCCTCCCTGCTCTTGGCACACAGCCTCACCACCTTGAGGCCTGTCTGGTGGATCTTCTCTGTCAGCTGGTCGACGGCGATGTTACTGGGAGCACAAACCAGCACCGGCCTGGAGGGACAAAAGGCACAAGACCACCTTAAGGACCAGAACACATAGCCAAGGCATGCTTTAAGAACATTATGGAAAAAGCAAGATATCTTTACATTTATTAGAACTAATAAAATACCGATCAATTAAAAACTTTGAATGGAATATCCTAAAAGACAGATGTTCAGTTAAATGTAAAGTCAATAGTTCAAAAGCAAATACAGTGTTTTCCCTAGCTTTGTGGAAGACTTGGGTGCGCATATTTGGCGGGGGGTTTAGCCAAAGAAAATGGGATTGTTTTCAATAAAAAAAACAAAACAATTTCCCTATACATTTTATGTCTCCTTTTGGAGTTTTGTGTCCCTTTGTAGCTGTGAGTGTGTCTCTTTTTTGCAATCTTAGTTTTCTTTGGGGTTGTTTTGGGTCTCTGTGGTCATTTGGCTCTTTGTAGTAGGTTTGTGTCCCTTTGTGGTACTTTTGTGCATCTTTTCCACATCATTTTGGACCTTTTGGACCGTTCTGTGTCTAAAACGTTGGACAAGCTAGAACACTCAAAAAGCTTAAAGACAAAACTTGCTAGAGAAATCAAACTACAATCACTAGATCTGAGAAAATTTTAGTTTTAGTTACATTCATTTGGCTAAGGTGGTGCACAAAACATCTCTGATGCTGGACCTAAACCTTATAATGGCAGGGAAAACCAGACAAAGTAATACATGACTTTTTGTCTTACCCGTTGCCCTGTCTGGCCAGGTGGTAGACGATGGTGGCAGAGGTTACTGTCTTTCCTGTGCCAGGAGGACCCTGGATCAGACTGAGGGGACGCTGCAGCACTGTCTTCACAGCATACACCTGCATTACAACAAACCATATTCATATTCATGCGAGCCCTATGGGCACAGGACCTAAAATGCTTCATACAGTCACTATGTGCAACTATGTGATATGAAAGAGTCAAGGCCGTTTTACAGTCACTGTAGCCGAGCTCGCGCCAATGTGACGTCAAAATGAAGTAGCTCTCGCTGGCGCGCCAGGATTTTGAGCGTGCGACCAGAGGTCGTGCACCACTCTATTTTTTTCAGCGGCACTCGACAAAGCAGAAACAGGAAGCATGATCGAGCTCGAGGGCAACCGGATGCCAGGACTCTCAGAGACTGCAAGTCTCTCTTGTAAACTTACTTGGTTAAGAGGAGTTCTTTTATAGCGAATGAAAGGCTTGATCCGACGAAGTAGGTCATCAAATCAAATCGAAGCATTGATGTCAATGCTGCTGCCAGTTCTGCCGTTGTTTACCTTTTTCTTCTTCTTCTAGTCCGTAGAAATAGCAAAGTCGGTAGCCTTTCCTCATTAGCGCCACCTCTGTTCAGAGAAGACTGCAACTACACACGCGCGAGTATAAACAGTTACGGCGCTCCCATGACGTCACACTGGCGCTCGATAGCTCGGCTGCGGCGAGTATACCTCACGTTTTATGCCTCTCTTGGATTTAAGCTGAGATACCACTAGGGGTAAGTGTGAAATAGTTTTTTGGTATGTGTGAACTTCTAAACTGTGTATGATCTCCGTCATGTTGTTTGTGTGATCTGTAATGTGGGGTAAGTCATGGGTATACCTTCTCTGATTATATACAGTGCTCAGCATAAGTGAATACACCCATGCTAAAGTTGACTAAAAAGAGGAATAATAAAAAAAAAAAAAAATCATCTTTTAGAAATGGATCTTAATGCCTTAATTAAAAAAATGAGGAAAAATCCAACCTTTAAAAGGACAACAATTTTCTTTGTGAATGAATTATGTATCATAAATAAATAAAATGTTCTTCCTTAAAACACAGTGGGCATAAGTCAGTACACCCCTATGTTAAATTCCCATAGAGGCAGGTAGATTTTTATTTTTAAAGCCAGTTACAGTGCCTTGCGAAAGTATTCGGCCCCCTTGAACTTTTCGACCTTTTGCCACATTTCAGGCTTCAAACATAAAGATATAAAACTATTTTTTTGTGAAGAATCAACAACAAGTGGGACACAATCATGAAGTGGAACGAAATTTATTGGATATTTCAAACTGTTTTAACAGATAAACTGAAAAATTGGGCGTGCAAAATTATTCAGCCCCCTTAAGTTAATACTTGTAGCGCCACCTTTTGCTGCGATTACAGCTGTAAGTCGCTTGGGGTATGTCTCTATCAGTTTTGCACATCGAGAGACTGACATTTTTGCCCATTCCTCCTTACAAAACAGCTGGAGCTCAGTGAGGTTGGATGGAGAGCGTTTGTGAACAGCAGTTTTCAGGTCTGGACTTTGACTTGGTCATTCTAACACCTGGATATGTTTATTTGTGAACCATTCCATTGTAGATTTTGCTTTATGTTTTGGATCATTGTCTTGTTGGAAGACAAATCTCTGTCCCAGTCTCAGGTCTTCTGCAGACTCCATCAGGTTTTCTTCCAGAATGGTCCTGTATTTGGCTCCATCCATCTTCCCATCAATTTGAACCATCTTCCCTGTCCCTGCTGAAGAAAAGCAGGCCCAAACCATGATGCTGCCACCACCATGTTTGACAGTGGGGATGGTGTGTTCAGGGTGATGAGCTGTGTTGCTTTTACGCCAAACATAACGTTTTGCATTGTTGCCAAAAAGTTTGATTTTGGTTTCATCTGACCAGAGCACCTTCTTCCACATGTTTGGTGTGTTTCCCAGGTGGCTTGTGGCAAACTTTAAACGACACTTTTTATGGATATCTTTAAGAAATGGCTTTCTTCTTGCCACTCTTCCATAAAGGCCAGATTTGTGCAGTATACGACTGATTGTTGTCCTATGGACAGAGTCTCCCACCTCAGCTGTAGATCTCTGCAGTTCATCCAGAGTGATCATGGGCCTCTTGGCTGCATCTCTGATCAGTCTTCTCCTTGTATGAGCTGAAAGTTTAGAGGGACGGCCGGGTCTTCGTAGATTTGCAGTGGTCTGATACTCCTTCCATTTCAATATTATCGCTTGCACAGTGCTCCTTGGGATGTTTAAAGCTTGGGAAATCTTTTTGTATCCAAATCCGGCTTTAAACTTCTCCACAACAGTATCTGGGACCTGCCTGGTGTGTTCCTTGTTCTTCATGATGCTCTCTGCTCTTTAAACGGACCTCTGAGACTATCACAGAGCAGGTGCATTTATACGGAGACTTGATTACACACAGGTGGATTCTATTTTTCATCATTAGTCATTTAGGTCAACATTGGATCATTCAGAGATCCTCACTGAACTTCTGGAGAGAGTTTGCTGCACTGAAAGTAAAGGGGCTGAATCATTTTGCACGCCCAATTTTTCAGTTTTTTATCTGTTAATACAGTTTGAAATATCCAATAAATTTCGTTCCACTTCATGATTGTGTCCCACTTGTTGTTGATTCTTCACAAAAAATTAGTTTTATATCTTTATGTTTGAAGCCTGAAATGTGGCAAAAGGTCGAAAAGTTCAAGGGGGCCGAATACTTTCGCAAGGCACTGTAACTGGCTTTAAAAATAAAAATCTACCTGCCTCTATGGGAATTTAACATAGGGGTGTACTGACTTATGCCCACTGTATTTTAAGGAAGAACATTTATTTATTTACGATACATTATTCATTCACAAAGAAAACTGGTGTCCTTAAAGGTTTCCTAGTTTTTTTAATTAAGGCATTAAGATCAATTTCCAAAACGTGATTTTTTTTATTCCTCTTTTTAGTCAACTTTAGCATGGGTGTATTCACTTATGCTGAGCACTGTATATAAAAAGGTCTCTCAATAACATGACCCCATCTCTCCAACTCACCTGTGAGTGGTTAAGATCAGGCAGGCCTTGAGCGGTGAAGCGTTTGGGCAGCTGGCACTTGATGACCACATCCTCTACTTCATGTCCCAGCAGCTTGTGGTAGATGTAACCCGACACTGAAGTCTCATCTACGGCAAACGTCTTCAGGGAACTCTGCATCCTGGATAATGAAGACAGGAAAATTGAGATAAAGTTGTAAATCTATTAAAAAAAAAAAAAAAAAGACCCATCATATAGTGGAAAACATTTGCCAAAATCACCTGCCCCAAATGATTCCACTGACGAGGAGCCTCACTGACAACATTAATGTATTAATTTTAGGGGTGTCAAACGATTAATTGTTTCTTAATCGCGATTAATCACTGAATTTCAATAGTTAAAATCGCGATTAGTCGCATGTTTAATCACATGATAAAAATTCCATTATTCTGCATTTCATAACATTTTTTAGGTCTGTATTATCAATTTAAATACATTTGATTCCCAATCAAGATACACTTACCAGTGTATCAAATGAATGCAAAGAAAGTTACTTTATGAACTTGACTTTTAGATTTATTTTAATATTTCAAATCAAAAGATGTGCAACGAGACGGAGGGAACACATTAAATGTCTTCAGAAATATAACTTGCCTTAAGCTTGCTTTTAAAAAAATGCAAATTATACAGCAAAAGTGTCAAGATGGTCTGCAGTTAGTTGCCAGTTAGTTTCATTTTTTCGATTTGGTTTCATCCACACGTCTGTGGTGACTTGCACTCTCCAAAATAGTGCTTTGCCCGAGTCCGCTAGCATCAACCTCATTAGCTGTACTAGCTGCATGCTTAGCTCGTAGATGGTAGCTTAAGCTTGAAATGCTTCGGTGATATTTTAGTTCCATTTCACACATGGTGTATATTGCTTTTTAGTCATCGACAGAGCCGTCTGGGAGTTGTTTTTAAAAAATAAAAAATAAAACACGCCATTTAGAACTGTGTTGTTAATCTCCATGGCTGCAGCAGGATGTAGAACGTGTCTGTGGCAGCTTGACAACAAGTAAAGGTGCCTCAAATGGTCAAAATAGTAGCAGCCAAAGCATGTAGCGATTCTTCGTAGCAAAGATTATTTGGTAACAGCACCAGTGACGGTGTAAAATAAAGAATCTTTAGTGCACGTGATTAGGGTGATGAACACAATTATAACGCGTTAATGCTGATAGCCTTAATTAATTTACTTTTTCATGGAATTGTTTCATTACTAATGGTGTAAAATATTACATTAAATACAGAGCAAAGCCATTCATTGCATATTGAAAAGCTTCAGATTTGCTCAGATTAGGGCTGAAACGATTCCTCGAATAACTCGAATAATTCGATTACAAAAAATCCTCGATGCAAAATGACTTGCCTCGGAGCTTTGTTAAATCAGTGTTACTAACGTTGTATCGCTGACGGACGGTGTTTCCGCTACTGTCGCACACCAGACGGCTCAGTCTGCTGCTGGCGACACATGCCAGAGGTAACTAGTGAGGGCTGAGAGAAGAGACCGGCTGGAGGAAACCACAGGAAGGGTCCAAAGGTTGGAATCAGTTCAGACGGAATTAAAACTAAAACTCTGGACAGTGGGTCTACTGCAACATCAAATTAGCTTAGCACAATAATAGCACGACGTCAGAGCTTTAGCATCTCAACAGGAAACATGGAGTCTAACTTAATCATCCGTTCCACGAAGAGGACCGACAAAAGCCAATCACTGAGTCGTATGGACGATGAAACTACATCAAACACAACAACTACCAAAATCAGAGACATGGAAATACGTAGCGGTGACCACGATCTGAGCTGACGCGCTGACTATCCTTCAGAACAACAGCTGATTGTTGCGCGCATCTCTCTCTCTCTCTCTCTCTCTCTCTCTCTCTCTCTCTCTCTCTCTCTCTCTCTCTCTCTCTCTCTCTCTCTCTCTCTCTCTCTCTCTCTCTCTCTCTCTCTCTCTGATCTAATAGCATAAGTAACAGCTGTGTGACATTATAATCAAATATATAAATGAAAATAGGTTAAGTATAACTAATATTTACATATAGGTCTAGTTTTGGTTGTTTAAAAAAACATTAAAAAAAATTTAAAATTAAAAAAATAACCGATTAATCGATTGATTAAGTGCTAGATTAATCGATTACAAAAAGAATCGATAGCTGCAGCCCTAGCTCAGATTCATACACTGTAGTGAAATGCAAAACGTTCTTTAAAGCCACGGTCCAAAATATGCATAGACTATTACATAAACTTAAACAGAAATGAATCTGTAGCCTCTCAGTTTAAAGCTGGAATATCTTGACGTGTATGGCTCAAACTTTACCCAAATAACCGACTGACCCTAAGATATGAAAGAATACATTGTTCAACTAAAGATTAACTGATACATAAAGTTGGGTTTCAGGCCTTGCACACACATATCACAAGATAGAACAATGTCTGACTTTTCCTGTGAATACCTGTCAAAGGAAGTGGACTTCCACACAAAGTCGACCTGAAAGTTGTGGGGGATCTCCACTGGAGCCCCGGCACTGCTCCTTAGCTCTATGGCAATCTCATCTCCATAGTCTGGTACAGAAGGTCAAGGAAGCTGTGGAACCTTTGAACATATACTGCAGTTATCATCATATTTGAGCTAACTGCAAGGACAGTATGTCCAATGTGCTTTATGTCATTTGATTTACTGATTTGATTTACAGCATTTGCAGGGTGGACAGCTAGGAATTTGGCAAAAATGTTCAACATAGATGCAACATGGAGAGTTGACATTATAGCTGTTAGACAACATATGTAGTATGTATGGTGGAGTTATTGATACTTTTCAGAGTAACATTTAGAACTGTTGGGTATATACACCAACAATTGTTATGATATTCAGCCTCAGGTCTTATTGCTGGAATACTGTACCTATTAACTAAGGTGGTAAACTGCGTAAGCAAAATCTGAATATACGTATATTTTGCTTTCAAACACCACTGAACACTGTAGAGAAAGACAAGTTGGCAGGTGTTGATATAGTTTCCTACAACTGCCACAAGAGGTTACTAAAGACTCATTTTACTGATAGCACGTTTAAGTGAAGTCCAACTAAATGAAGAGGCCTCCCTGTCTGTGACACACATTGGCAAAAGTGTGTGAATTTCAGATAATGTGGGTAAAATCTGGTTAAGTACAGTATGTCTATTGTAACAGTCATAAGGATACTATCAGGGACTTTGATGACATGTCCAATGCCTTTCCATGGAGGGGCCAGGTCTCCTTTGTACCTCAGGCAAATTTCATCTCCCTGCATCAGTCGCATATCTACAGGACAGCAGAAGAGATGGACAAAAAAAGATCAATCCATTAGGCACACACCACAGCATAGAGCATAGGCAACATTAAATATATACAAAAATATTATACACCATTGTTAGTGAAAGCCACACATACAAATATTTAAATGACATTGGAATGACAAAAGGTGTTTATTTGTCACTTATTTTAGAGGGTTGTCAGAATAACTTAAAATATCACTCATAGACAAAGCATGACGATTATGATAACAATGAAAAACTTGAAGCAAATCTCTAAATACATACCAGAGTCTGTCTTGGGAAGAGTGAAATAAGCAATCCTCTTTTTATTCAGGCCCAAGTCCCATCTAACAGTAATGTTGTCTTGAGTCTGTAGGAAGCAATATTAAAATATGTTTCTTATACTTAAATTGGAGCAGAAACAACTTTAAGTCAAAATTATGACGACAAAAGTGTACAGTTTTTGGGTGAAAATCCCCAGTGGAAAAGGTTGCACATCAACTGAAACACAGTAATTCACCATGCCTCCAGGTAGTACTACAAAAACTATAAATGATTGTTAGCATCATATCCTTTAAATTCAGCAATAGAGAATAAACTAAATCAGTTTGTTGTTTAATTGATCATTTGTTAAAACGTAAATTAGTCATAGACTATTTTGACAATCTTGTCTGTTACAACATACACTACCGGTCAAAAGTTTGGAGTCACTTAGAAATTTCCATTCCAGACAGAATACCAGCTGAGATCAGTTGCATTGTTTTTTTAATCAGGGCAGCAGTTTTCAGATTAAATTATGTGCTTACATAATTGCAAAAGGGTTCTCGACTGTTGTAGACAGAAGTGGCTGAAGAAACGCTTGAAATCCATGCTTTTTGGTCTAAACGTCATACCCAAATTAAAAGTGGTCCAGCTCCCATATACTTTGACACTCAGGGGTGTGCCTGATATCGTTGGAAAGGTGATTGATGTGGGTGTGTTTGTGTATTTGAGAAGTGTTTTATTTTGTATTTTTTTGGCTTTTTTCTTTGCACTTTTAAAATGGAAATAAAAAAAATAAATAAATGCACAGACATATCTGTAGAAGAAAAAGATTTTTGAGTCTTTTGGCTTCTGGATTTTTTCTGTAGTAAGCTGAGACATGTGGCTAATGCCCTGTGTTGTCTGTTACCTGTCAGATGTGTTTACAGCAGTGTATTCTAATCATTTTACAGATTTATGACTTGGACGGAAATAAAAAAAAAAAACTCCATTCTAGCCTCTGTAACTCTGTGGCAGTGAGGCCTAGAATCACCCTGATACGTGAGAGTGTTTCCTTTCCAATGATATCAGGCTCACCCCAGAGTGTCAAAGTACATGGGAGCTGTACCACTTTTAATTTGGGTATGACGTTTAGACCAAAAAGCATGGAATTTCAAGCGTTTCTTCAGCCACTTCTGTCTACAACAGTTGAGAACCCTTTTGCAGTTATGTAAGCACATAATGTAATCTGAAAACTGCTGCCCTGATTAAAAAAAACAATGCAACTGATCTCAGCTGGCATTCTGTCTGGGCGAGAGAGGGGGACTAACATGCAGCAAAGGGCTGCAGGTCGGAGTCGAACCCAGGCCCGCAGAGTCTCTCTCAGTCTCTCTCTCCTGAGCGCCCCATTTACAATTTTCTAAAGCTGTTTTTACCTGAGACTCTTTGAGTTTCTTATCGTAGTCAGCCTCCAGCTTGACGAGAGGACCAAAGATGTTCTGGTACTGGTAGGCATCTTCATAGCGGAGCAGCACATGCTGGGGCTCCTCATCCACACCAGGCTTCTCCAGGTCCTCCAGGGTCGCAGTGGGATTTTCCTGCCAGAAGGACACACACACACACACACACACACACACACACACACACACACACACACACACACACACACACACACACACACACACACACACACACACACACACACACACACACACACACACACACACACACACACACACACACACACACACACACACACACACAATAGCCCTTTTCACAGCAGGCATTTTGACATGTCAAAGCCGCAAAAAGCACAGGTGTAAATAATAATTAATGGTGGCTAAATTCCATTTAGCTGATTCAGGTTCAGGGTCCTGGTATTGTGCATACTGGCTCACTGTCACAGACTACTGGGGCATTTTTAAAAACGGAGCCATCGTTAATGTCGCTTTTACTACTATGACAAATAAAACATGTCTGCTGAAGAAAAAAAAAAAAAAAAAAAAAAAAAAGGCCAAAGAGTACATAGAAAAGAAATATACAAAAAACAGTTAGATATGTGTGACTGTATACAACAGGAGCTATCAAAAAATGAAGTGAAACAGAAAATAATAGCTCAGCAAACACGCAGCAAAGTTATTTGCATCACACCCAACTGACTATATCTGGCTAACTGTATAGATAAGCCCAACAGGTGCTAAAATTCAAGTTATGCGAGTTTAGAATATTTACATAGTACAATTGCCGGTGTGTGCCTAGTTGCATTGACATACCTTCCAGAGTTCCTCCAGCTTGTTGATCTGCTGGGCGGTGATCTGACGAGCCCTGAGCTGCTCCTGCTCTGAAGGGATTTTCACCAGCCAAGACAGAAAGCAGCGGTCCTGGATGAGAGGCTGCCACTGGGAGCTGTCCCAGTTGATGTCCTTCAGGCTGCTCTGGCTGGCACATGGCTGCCTGTGTTACCACCAAAACACAAATGCCAAACAATACCTGTGAAATTCTGTATTTTCTTTGATTTCCCACCCCATCAGCAGGAAGGTACGGTTGCATGCTCAGCTACATAAAAAGCCCCACTACCTGCATAGTAACACCACTACTGAGTCAGCTTTGGCAGGGATGAAGCCCAGAAGGAAGACATTGCGACAGCCACAGTTGTAGCACTCCAGTACAGTTTCCCCCAGAGGGCCATCTTTATGCAGTGTCACCTCCTTGGACTTTGCTCTCACCAGGTGGTTTACAATGTGGCTAAAAGAGAAGAGAATGACAATTAATGCACCAGCAGGAGGAAAAGACTAAAACACTCGGTGGGAGGGTGTATTGTACACTATTGATGTTGAAATGATTTTTATTGGTCATTCAGTAATCAAAAAAATCTTCTGAACATAGCCATACTGAGAAATACAGAGAGAGTTGTGTGGAGCTGACAGTCTTAATTAGCTTTGTAGCAACTCAACAGAAGTTCATTAATATCAAAAAGTTACACACTACAGCTTTAAGTGTTTACTAAAACAACTTTAAAGTGCTCATATTATGCTCATTTTCAGGTTCATAAATTGTATTAAGAGGTTGTACCAGAATAGGTTTATGTGGTTTACTGTGGTTTGTACTGCACATTGCTGCAGCTCCTCTTTTCACCCTGTGTGTTGAGCTCTCTGTTTTAGCTACAGAGTGAGGCATCTCACTTCTGTTCCATCTTTGTTGGGAGTCACACAGTCCATTGCAGAGTATGAGGGCGTGCCATGCTAGCAGCTAGGCGAGCATTATAACGTGTGTTACAAAGTGACCACGTTTGTCTCTGAAGTAAAGGCTGGACTACAACAGAGCTGTTTGGAGCAGTTTGTGAACAGTGTTTTCTGTTGGAGATGGTAAGTCCCTTTAGGGAGGACTTTGGGCTGTGAAAAATTCACTTTGTAAACCTATAACATGCACAACAAGATATATAACACAATAAAGGAAAGGGTAAAAGCCAAAAAGCATGAGCACTTTAAATGCAAAGAAACAGCACACTATCATACAAACTCTGTATAAGAGGAGACCAAGGGATTTCTCTGATTCATGGAAATGAATAGTATCTTGCCAATGTTTTCGGGGTTTTTTACAATAATGATTCAAAAGGGAAACTAGTAAAGAAACTATTTTAGGATTTTAAATAAAAACATATTTGCTTTGGATAACTTCCTTGAATAATTTAATATTAGCCTAAGTGGCCCTTCAAAGTCAGTAAACATAAAAAATCCTTTTAAATTATGTTTTTAAGTGGCTGGGTTAGCTCAGTTGGTAGAGCAGGCGCACGTATATAGAGGTTTACTCCTTGATGCAGCGGCCGCAGGTTCGACTCCAACCTGCAGCCCTTTGCTGCATGTCATTCCCCCCTCTCTCTCCCCTTTCATGTCTTCATCTGTCCAGTGGAAATAAAGGCCTAAAATGCCCAAAAGAATAATCTTAAAAAAAAATTAATTATGTTTTTAACTCCATACCCAAACACTAACTGTCCATTTATGACCAAGGCTTTTGAACACAACAAAAACTCATCGTTACAGTTGCTGTGTACTGTACACCTGCTATGGTGATATTGTACCTGTAAAATTACCCTCTCCGAGTTCATTTAGCTAAGTACACCAACCGGGAGGCTCAATAAAAAGCTGATAAGATCACTGTATCTTACCTGCCGGATGTGTTTCCACGGCCATTACAAAACCACTTCTTGCTGGTGTTGCAGTAGACCACACAGGCTGGATCATGAATGCCACAGTAACTAAAATAAAAGTAAGTCAAAATTAAAAAAGAACCATAAAACATTACTGTTAAGAGCATGGACTGGTTTCAAATCTAGTATGTCTGTCTGAAAATAAGCATATAACTTTTCCATTTTCAGGAACAAACTACTTAGAGTGACTTACAGTAGCTGATGGGATAGACTTTGAAAATGTTGCATATTTATTAAACATGTAAATTAAAGCCCGAGCAATAAATCAGCCGGGACAATATATCAATATTATGAGCTCATTGCAGATATATCCGTATCACCGATAAATGAGAAGAAAATAAGGTACAGAAATGCCAAAGATACAGTATGTGTTGATTTAGTGTCACCATTCTATAATTTGTGTCTAATGTGGTTTTAATTTTTTTTTGTGCTATAATATGTTAATGTGAACTATTCAGAAAACTGTGAGGGTTTTGAAAAACTCCTCCTTTCGTTCCTTGAGGAAAATATGTATCCATGTTATATGCAGATATTGATTAACATGCCACTTGATCAACAAAATACAAAGTTGTGAGTTGTGCCACAGCCTGCTAAACAGTAATGGATCTAGCTGCATGGGTACCAAAGTTTAAATAAAAATATTGGAAAGAAGAGGGTAAAAAAAAATGTAGGCCCTCATTCTCTATCCAACAAACTCTGTTTTCATTGCCAAACATCAGTGAAAAAAGTATTAAACACATTTGAATTTGCAACTAATCTGCTGGTCAAAGATATGGTGATACATCAGTTTTTACAAACTGACAAACAAACAATCCAGCTAGGCTACGCAGAATGTCTGGGATGTCAGACATTCTCAACAGGACTGTTTTGGCACAACTTTCGGCTGACAGCCAACTTGGTAAAGGGCATAGGGGCTGCGAGAACGAGAAGAGCAGCACAGCTTAGCATGACGTAACAATAATAGTGAATAACAATTGTTGACATTGGACGCAAGATATTCTGATAATGTGTCTTATGTGCCATCTGTAGAGAGTATGAGTGAGTAAATGTCTGTAGAGAAGTGGACAAGATGGACAGAAACCAGCTGAGATTTGGTATGTTTGGTCAGCGGCTGAGAATAAGGGAAAAGTATCTGCTTTGATTTTGCTCAGATTGAGCCATTTTATATGTCTTATTATATTTTTGCCAATTAATTTTTTTATGTTTACTTTTGCACCACTTCTACTGCAAATTTAGATATACATTTCAGACATTATGGTCAAGAACAAATGCCCACAATCCACTGAGACTCAAGTAAGTATTAAGAAGGGGGCTGAACTGCAAGCACACACTACATGCAATAAAAATAAACAGAAAACGAAATAAAATGATAAGTGATTATTTTCCCTCTGATGACACAGTTGTGGCACCAGTCCCGCTAGTGTGGTCCCTTACCTGCATGCATATACAGGAAGATCCTTGGTGTAGTAGGTGTCCTCCTCATCCTCTTCAAAGTTCAACTCTGCCAGCAGCTGACTGGCTTTTACCACAGAGTCATCTCCATTCTGTAGCATGCCGTCAGGGCCATTAACCTAAGGATACAGATGTATAGAATCTTAACTATGAACTGAAACTTAATGTCAACATTATGTGGGTAATTAAAAATGAAGGATCACAGATCGACAATAGATAGTGCAGAAACTGGACAGCCAACGAGATACATAAAGCCTAATATGGTCATATATTTCACTTCCACAATCTTGCTTGCTGTCTGTCACATCAACAAACGGTTTGTTGACAGCAACACCACACTGACTGTCTCCAACTAATTGTATCTCTGTGATTGTTGTTGTCAGTGGATAACTATCTAATACGTATAAGAATTATTAAGTATAAATATGGGCATTTGAAGCTGATTTGCCACACTAGCAAATCCATGTCACCTTTGGTTTATGGCAATAAAGTCTTGCATCGACATGCTAGCTGTGTCAGCATGCTAACTGTGCAAACTAGCTAGGTAGCTAGCATAATTAGCGGGATAAAAGCATGGTAACAGATGGAAGGCGTCATCATGCTAACCGGAGGTAGCAAGCGATGTTATTAGCTAACGTTAGCTAATTCACATTTTGTCAACAGAGAATAAATATTTTGACACCGAGCTGCCACGAATTACCAAACGCACCTGGTTATCTAGCTGACTCTGGGTTTGGCCTTGGGTCTGGGTCTGGCTCGGCAGGGTAAAATCGGTGAAGTCGTACTCGGAGCCCTGGGTGTCCGCTCCCAGCAGCTCGGCTTCCTCGGTGTCGAGGAACGTTAGAGTCTGCGAGCTCGGCCCGTACGCCTCGACACTCATGTTGTTGCCTTCTTATTAACGGTATTTACCCGCCCCGACGAAAAATGCACAAACTGTTGCTATTCCGGAAGAAACTAAATAACTGAGACACAGCACAGAGGAAAAAAATTACAAACACTGGTGGTGAGAGAGAGCCTCGACTACGGCTGCATTCCGTTTGTCTTCTCCCCCGCACCTTTCCTCTCCTCTCCTCTCCTCTCCTCTCCTCTCCTCTCAGTCTCCTCTCCTCCCTCACTACCACGTCTCGGTCACCTGCAGGTAGCGATGAAAGATAGGAGACAAGGAGACATACGTGAACAGAATGTAAATTGGGACTATTTATTAAGGTCATAAAAGTCAGCTCGGTCATTTTCAGGTGTCTTAACATTAAGAAAGTAAAGTGCAACAAATGTGGGAGCTAAGAGATATGAAGCGTAGCCTATTTAAAGCTTTTTCGTATTTTTATTTCATTGTAATAGTTTATTTGACAGTGCCAATGCTCTTAATAGAAAACTGTAGGCTACTGTAACTGTACTGTACTAGAACGGTAAATGATCCAGAGTTGGAACAGAAGCCTTCTACTTTTCATCTGCCCTGATGTTAGAAAAGGCACGCTAATATATAGAATAAAATCATATGTTGTTGTGTAAATGTAAACACAACATATTAAATAATTAAATCTGCAAGATAATCTAGTATACATCCACCAATAAATGCCACTGTGTTAGCTAACAAACAGCAACAGAAGGAATAGCAGAGATCAAGAGCAACAGACAGTATTCATTTCCTCTTTTCTAAAAATCAGTGTAAATGTGCACATTTAAGGGGCTATGCAGCCTGAGCATTAGTGATCATAGCATTAAAATACTTTCTTATGGGCTGGGGCTCACTAGAAGTTTTGGGGCCCCTGAAAAAAGCCTAACAACATATATTAAACAATAGATATCTGCTGTACATTATACTCCCCTGAACCATTCTGAATCTTATTTTTTATTAAAATGATTAAGGCCTCTTTATAAGAAGCATGTAGACCTTCAGATTCAACATGTGACAACCTTCACTAATTTTAGATAATTTTTGATCAATTACATTTTAATTCAGTAAGTGTTTTTAAGGAACGTTGCTATTCTAAACTAACAGGTCCATTTTGTGTCCTCAATTACCACCTCAGGTTAGGACAAGCTCTCCCAAATCCTGGCACTTATAGGTTTAGAGAGTTGATACAATTGTTTTACTCCTGTGCCAAAGAGTAGGACTAAATATGCATCAATGTCAGAGTTTTATTTTATTTATTTTTTTACAAGTTAGGACTAATTTCCTATTTTGAGACATTACATGAATACAGTCTTTGATATTGCGTGTTCAAGCTGACTTTAATACATGTTTAATGATCTAGTAACACTCTGTTCCTTTCACTCTGTCCTGCACAGATCTGTCAGGTCAGAACAAGTTCAGCAGGTCTGTCGAACTACACCCAGTGTTACTGTAATTTACCCAGCCTGCGCCAAAGGAATCTGAAAGTACTGTAAATACAGTATTAAAGAATTCATTGGAAAACTACACATGACAAAGCAGAGGATAGCTTTCTGATAATGTTTTACATCTCACTGCACAAAAATTCTCGATATCTTCGGAAACGGGTGTGGTTCTGTGTGTAACATTTGCATGTGTATTATATATATGCGCATTAGAAAGGTGAACAAAGTGTCTTTTAGGATAATTCACTTATACCTTATAAAATGTACAAAAATATGTTTATTGTTGCCTAGAGGGCACATTTGTGAATGTAAAAAAACAAATTACAAGCAATACTTTTTAGTTTGTGAGAGTTAAACAAAAACAATATGTTGTACTCAAAGTGTAAGCAGTGCAAGTGTAAGCAGTATTTCATCTGTCAGAAGATTCAGACTGACAATGACAAATACAAAAATAAGCCTGTGTGAGATGTTTTAATTGTACACAGCTTTAAGCTGGCTTTGCCTTGCAAAGCTGCACTACAGTACATACATAAGACAGAAACATGAAATTGATCACATTATTTAATATTGATTGCATGTGCAATATATTCCCTGAGATAAACAAGTCATTGTAAGTGTGAATGTTAAATTTCTTCAGGTTTCCGTCATTTCAATGTCATCACATTTCTCTGGTGCAAATACAAGCAACACAAGGGGAATGGCAGCATAATTCCAAGACAGCAACCCAATCATATAGCCTGGGAGACTGGAGCCAACAGTGAGAGGACAGACTCACAGGTGGCAGGGGAAGAATGTGGCATACAAAGTTAGTAGTTAGTAGTAGTAGTTAGGGTAACACTTTACTTGAAGGTATCTACATAAGAACGACATTACACAGTCATGACACATGAACCCTAACCCTAACTTGTCATGACAAAAACCGAATGACACTTACTGACAGAAGCGTTATGTCATAAACGTTTATGACTTATTTATAATGTTTATGACATGTTCATGACAGTGTCATGTCACTCTCATGTAGATACCTTCAAGTGAAGTGTAACTGTACTTAGCACCATAAATGTTTACACAGTGTAACACCATATATAACTTTCAGCTACTACCTTGTATGAACTACTATTATATCTTAATATAGTCACATAAATCCCCCTTTTCACATGTTCTTACGTCCATTATTGATGTTGACGTCTATTTTCACACTTATGAGAGGCAGAGTTGTAGGAACTAATGTGCAAAATAATCGTTTTTCTCGATTACATTTTTATGGTGATCGTTAGAAGCCAAAATCAAAATCGCGATTAAAATTCCATTTATTGCACAGCCCTACTTGAACAACGTCTGTGTTACTTCAAGTGTGAAATTCATACTATTCATTTTCTGGAGCTTATGGTCATCACTTCCTGCACTATAAGTCATAAGTCATACGTAGTCATGCTGGTGGTGGTGCTTGTGATTGCAGTGCTTGTTGTGTTTGGGATCCAGTTCCAGCAGTTTCAGCATCTCCTGTATGGCGGCCTGAAGAGCTCTTCCCAGGTCCTGGCTGCTGTAGGGTTTTCCTAGTGGAGGCACATGGATGAAGGCAGAGTGACCCTGCCCCAGGTACAGAGAGGTGTAGTAGGTGTAGTCACACAGATACCTGCCAAGAGCCAAAGGATGGATGTTAGGTCATAAAAAGTCTTTGTTATCACAGTTCTACTTTGCCAAACAGACAAGAGTAGAGAGTTAGATGGGAATGCATGTGGCAAAGGCTATGTGTCAACTTAACAAAACAGTAGGTATGCACCCCTGGCAGTAAAGACATTTCACATCTTAATTAAAGCCGCAAGCAGTGATGAACGGGCCCTCACCCCTCCAGGCACGTCAGGGGTACTGGTGGGATGCCGGTTGATGCAGCTGTGGATTTCCTAACCGTCTGACCATGCATGCACAATTTAGATAAATTATTTCCTGGGTGGAGTGCGTGGCACTGGAAATGATGTACTGCAATTTTTCTAACACTTCCCCTGTGCACTATAGAACACACACTCATTAAATGTCATGTTGCTGTACATCATATGTAGACCACACCATGTACATTAAATCATCTTTGTCACATAAGGCTGACTTCCTGTTGTCAGTAGGTGGCGCTATGACTATGACTCAATATGGGCATGTTCAGGCCTGGACTCTTATCCAGCATGTGAAATTTGGGGCAGATTAAACTATATAAAGTCAAGTTACAACATAATCCTGTGTTATGGACAAACATGAAAATTGCATGCAGTTTAGTTTTGACATGCTACTGACCCAATTTGAGAAGGATCTGTTGAGTCTTCTGGGAGGAGTTTTAAAATGTTCCTGTAAATGGACTTAAAATCATGTGTTGTCAAATTATCTGACATCATTTTTCGACTAATCGACCAATATTTCTCTGCATTAACCATATATGAAACGAATCTGAAAAAACCCTTTAGGATGAGTTTGACTTTATCTATTTAAATTCTATATTCTATTTTAGAAGGAGAACACGGAAATGAGTAGGGGGAAGTGACGTGCGTCGCGCAGTTACATTTTTCGAGAGGTGCACGTCAGGCTACGGCGTAGGGTCCGTGTCTTCACATACCTACATGCGTAGCCACGGGTTAGATTTAACGCAGAACCATAAATCACGCTTTACTTGCACATGCGCAGTAGCTAGGTAAGGACTACTAGCCAGTCAGAAGCAGAGTATGAGGGTGTGCCCTGACAGTACCTAGGTAAGGACTACTAGCCAGTCAGAAGCAGAGTATGAGGGCCCTGACAGTACCTAGGTAAGGACTACTAGCCAGTCAGAAGCAGAATATGAGGGCGTGCCCTGACAGTACCTAGGTAAGGACTACTAGCCAGTCAGAAGCAGAGTATGAGGGCGTGTCCTGACAGTACCTAGGTAAGGACTACTAGCCAGTCAGAAGCAGAGTATGAGGGCGTGCCACGCTAGCACCTCGGCGAGCATTATAACGTGTGTTCCAAAGTGACCACGTTTGTCTCTGAAGTAAAGGCTGGACTACAATAGAGCTGTTTGGAGCAGTTTGTGAACTGTTGTGTTTACTGTTGGAGATGGTAAGTCCCTTTGGGGGGGACTTTGGGCCTTTTCACTTTGTAAACCTCTAACATGCACAATAAAGATATATAATATATAATATGTTCACTTTAAATAAAATAGAGCCATTGCTGTTATTAGTAACACCTGTGCTTTAGTAGAATGTGTGCGTGTGTAGATGTTTCTACATGTGTAAATAACATCACGTACCTTCCAGCATCCTTAGATACAGAAAGAGCGACCCTGAGGCCAGATTCATTGACCCTTTTGCAGACTGTCTCCATGTCTAGGACTGAGTGTATACAGTCCGGGCCGCTGTCTATGCAACACTGGGAAGCCGGGCAGAAGCTGCAGTTGTCCAGTCGTTTGTAACCCTTGTTGTGGCCGCACTGCTCCAGAGTGACAGTAGTGGCTAATCCTGAAACACCGACATGGACCACCAACTGCTCACAGGACCCCAAAAGACAAGTGGCAGAGGTTAGTTGGGTTTTGATCGCTTGATGGATTTTTAGCAACATTTCATATACAGTATGATGAAAAAAAAGTGTTTTTTCATGTACAGTATTGTGTATTTTATTGAATACCTGTGGTTGATGCTCTTTCCACAAAGATGGCAGTAGGCCCTGAACAGCCTGGTATTCAACAGGCACCTCACACACATGAAGGTCTACTGCTTCACCCAGCCCTAATCGCTCCAGTTCCTGTGAGCACGAGAAAAACACTGTATATATATAGAACTTAATTGCAGTCTTAAAGGGCTTTATAGGCCCACATTAAACAATATAATGAAACGACAACCCCTTAATCAGGTGAGGGAAAAACTCCCCACAAACAAAAATTCACTTTAAGTGCACAGTGCATAAATGCAGTTCCATATTTAAATGCCATATTTAGGTCCTTAACTGGCACCTTTGTTAAAAATTAACAACCTGATTACTGATTACCTGTACTGCCACCCAGCTGGAGTTCACTGCGTGCTCACCAAAAGGCTCAAAACCTGCAGAGAAAAGAGCAGCAAAAAAGATTCTTAACTGCAATATTAACACAGTGCAGCAAAGTAAATAAAAAGTCAGCGCGGATGTTAATCTGACATGGAGAGTGGTGATAAGGGATGTCAAATAAAAAAAGACTCTTAATTCAAAGTCCATAGGTTGCAAGTTAAACATTCTATCCTCCTGATATCTTGGTTTCTTTATTTAAACCAGCAGACAAAACAATTCTCCCCTGACAGCAACATTACTCTCTGCAGTGTCATTACCTATTTGTAATGTAAACACAACCCTTAACGTGCAGCTCAAACACAAGAAGAAAACTCTATGAGCTGTAACAGCACCGTAGTGATAAAAAAAGAATCATTTAAGACACATTTGTCTCTCTCCAGTCTTCTGACCAATTCAAACCTCTCACCTGTTACTATTACTTTCTTTTTATTGGCCATTATCCTTGGTTGTTGAAAGGAATTGACATAGATTTACAATAAGGGGATCAAATATCCCAAACAAGAATGCTAGGATTGTCTACGCTGGCTGCTCTCTTCTTCTGGCTCAGAGCTGAAAGGAAGTGACACACTAGACCTAGATGGATCATACTGCCATCTACTGTATGGGCATAAACACATTTGGCTAAGAAATGTCTCATGAATTTGTAATTCTTCAACATGCAGCACAAGCCATTTTTGGAAAGAGGACAGGAGAGGATAAAAACGGAACCTTTTAATCCAACTGTGTTAATGCAATAGAATGTAATTCAAGCCACGTGTGTGCTGAAACTGAAAAGCAAGCATCTGCACTGCATTTACAGAATAAAGGTTGGAGAAGCCATCTTGTGAGTGGCCAGCTCAAGTGAATGAAAAACAACCTCCCCTCCATCATTAGAACTGAGACAGCCCATGAATTTTTTTCTTAAGATAATTTTTTTGGGGCTTTTCCCTTTATTGTACAGTGACAGAGGATAGACAGGAAAGGGGGAGAGAGACGGGGGATGACACGCAGCAAAGGGCAGCAGGTCGGATTCGAACCTGAATGAATGAACAGTTAACACCAAACCAGCCACTCCAGTGGGGCAGCTTAGTGGTTTTACTGGGCAGCTCCTAGGCGTGAATGTGTGCACTGTAACAGCCTGAGAGCGACACAGGGCGTAGTTGAACATGCATGCCCAGTTAACTTCTCCCAAGGGAGTCAAAGTCAAAGGACACTTCTCTGGCTGAGAGAGGGGAAATTGTGTCTACCTCTGACACACTCCATTACCTGAGTTAAGAGGACAAACCTTCCCAGTTTGTTATCATCAAGGCAGAGCTAATCTAAAATCGCCTTACAGCCCTTTTTTTTCATTTGCGGTGCCGTCCACACCCTAGTGTTGCGAAATGACTCACACATTCTGAACACGGTACCCTATGTGGCTCCACACTGGCACAGTGAAGAAAATGTGCTCTCCATAGGGTGGAGATTTTTCTTCTTGGAAGAGTATTTCAGTTTGAATGTTTCATACAATTTTCTCTCATTCATGCCTCTATTTACAAAATCAACATTGATTTCTGCCCCTGAACCACAACACACAACACCACACCACACCACACACACACACACACCGACCACCTCCACAACCTGCACTGCAGTCGCTAACAGCCTCCTCTTCTCCCTCAACCCATTCACCTTCCTCTCTCTATCTCGCCTGCGTCACTGGCTATGTCAGTGTTGCCATGGAAACTAATGATGCCCTCTCTGCTCCTCGGTGCTGATGCAGACAGTCTGCTGACGTCCTTGCTTTGTATGGGCCGAATAACAATATTCTACTGTAGTTTCCACCAGCAGACTCAATGCCTTATGCATACTGGATGTATACTGTATTTGTCTACTTTACTTTCTATTCTATTATATAATGCCCTATTATATTAAATTCTGATCCAATTATTCCCTATTATATTCTTTTCTATTCTATGACACCATATTATATTCTGTTCTATTCTATAATGCCCTATTATATTATATTATATTCTATAATGCCCTATTATATTATATTCTGTTCTATTTTATAATGCCCTATTATATTATATTATATTCTGTTCTATTCTATTCTATAATGCCCTATCATATTCTGTTGTATTCTATTCTATAATGCCCTATTCTATTATATTCTGTTCTATTCCATAATGCCCTATTATATTCTGTTCTATAATGTCCTATTGTTTGTACTGTATAGTATGTTCTATAATGCCCTAGTATATTACATTCTGTTCTATTCCATGATGCCCTATTATATTATAGTCTGTTCTATTCTATAATGCTGTATTATATTATATTCTTTTCTATTCTATAATGACCTATTCTATTCTATGTTTTGCTCTATTTTACTGTATAATGTTCTATTTTATTTTACTGTATTTTATTCTGTAATGTTCTATTTTAGTCCATGATGTTCTATTCTATTTTTGTCTATAATGTTGTGAGATTCCACAGCTTTATGTTTCATTGTTAGGATTACTGTTCCTAACTGAAGAGACTGTCGATAGCTCAATTCAGCCACAGCCATTAAAACCTTTAGCCTTTCCACATGCCTATTTCAATCACAGAAAACACATGGTTTCCTCATTCTACTGTCACAGTTTCCTCAGAAACACTTTCAGAAGCTGTGACACCTCGTTTCAGTCTCTTGGTCCTGTGTGAGGGCTGAATGTGACCACTGATCCTTAAAGAGCTGGAACAAGAGGTGTTAGCAAGGGCGTAAATCCCAGGGGGGTCGGGGGGTCACCCCCCCCCCCCCCCCCCCCCCCCTTCTCAGGGTTGTCCCCCTCCTAGAAATATCATTTAAACAATGCTGTGTATTGTAAATAACATAATGATGTATACTTAAAATATCTGTGTAAGTAGTAAAACAATACAAACCCCCAAAAATGCTTTTTAAGTTTAGAAACATTTTGAGTCCCCCCTCCCTCTCCTCCCAGTGGTTTGGTCCACTGCCTGCTGTACGTTACCCATCTTCACTCGACTCCCAGTCACATCAGGTAGTGACAGGAATGTAGTAAGTAGGCGATTCAAGGCTGTTTACAACTAACGTTACCATGGTGATAAGCCTAACGTTATGTGTGTGAACTGATATTAGGGTTAATATTGAAGATCTCCAGTTGTGTTTGAAGTGGCTGGTCAGTGGGTTTGCTGCAGTTAAATATATATCCTCTGTCCCAGACCAAACCTAATATTTATGCGGAGGACGCAAGTATTTTTGTGGCTTGGAGGACACATGTCCTCTACGAGTATAATTGTAGCTGTATTATTTGTGTCCCCTTCAAAAATTGATCTTCAGAAATTTTATGTTTATTGTCCCCCCCTACTGTTAGATCAGATTTACGCCCATGGGTGTTAGGTTGGTTAGTGTTTCAAGTTTGAACTTGAACACATACTTAGGACACCATTTCGTCCGGCTGACATTATTTAAAAATGACTATGTTCTATTCTATTCGTAAAGCCTTTTAAAAGTGGCTTAGCCTGGAATATTTTCTGTAAGGCCTGTTCTTCTGTTCTTTCCTCGGCCCTTCGCCTCTTACGCCTTCCCCGCCCAGTCTCTGCTCTCTTTTGGCGACCCTGAGCTTTTTTATGCTATGACATCAAACCACAATGCATTGCACTGTTTGTAGTTTACCTAAAGTCTCCATGGCAATAAAGACCGGCTCGGCCCCTTATTCAAATTAAACCGGAAACCAACGTCATTTTGGGCCAATCTCCGCGCTCTGGAATGACATAATGGAATTTTTAGGGCTAGAAAGCGAGCGAGGTCTGGCGCTGCGCAGTCGTGCCATCGGGAAAAGACAATATCATCCGCGCGCTGAAGAGACACATCAGAGCCCCTCGGGCACAACAGCTCAAGTGCTCGCCTGATATAGTCAGTGATACACTAGAAGAACAGGATAAGGAAATAGGATCGCATAAGAAGAATAAGGATCAGCTGATTTCCTCATGTTTGGACATGATAGCTTAACAATCGTTAATGCGTAACGCTCAACGCTCCCTCATGTGAGGGTGTAGAATGGAAACAACCCTCTACCCAGGCACCGCGGTGAACACTCCGAGGGTCTCCAGCATCTATTCCCAGAGCACGATGATGAAGAAGGACATTAATCTGAACTTGGACGACCACACCTCCGAGCTCAAATCCAACCCGCTCCGGGACACAGACGGACTCCTCAACTCCCCAGACCTGGGACTCTTGAAACTAGCCTCTCCGGATCTGGAGCGCCTTATTATCCAGTCCAACGGGCTGGTCACCACCGCCAACCCGGCCTCCCACTTCCTTTACCCGAAGTCGGCCAGCGACGAGCAGGAGTTCGCGGAAGGTTTCGTCAAGGCGCTGGAGGATCTCCACAAGCAGAACCAGCTGAGCGAGGCGGGCTGCGTCTCCGTGGACAGACTGGAGCTCCTCGGATCAGCCAACGCAGTCAGCTCCGTCGGGCTTCAGACATCAGACCTTCCTGTCTACACTACTTTGAACGGCTATGCGGCCAGTCCGCTCGGAACCACCTCCATCAACTACTCCACGGACACCATCCCCTTTCCGCCGCCTCCGTCTAATCTGGGCAGCGCGCAGCAACAGGCGGCCGCTGCGGCGGCTGCTCTGTCACGACTCCATTCTGCCGGGTCGGTGAAGGACGAGCCTCAGACTGTACCGGACATGCAGAGTTTCGGAGACAGCCCCCCTCTGTCTCCCATTGACATGGACAACCAGGAGCGCATCAAGGCGGAGAGGAAAAAACTGCGGAACAGGATAGCCGCCTCCAAATGCCGCAAGAGAAAACTGGAGAGGATCTCTCGACTGGAGGACAAGGTCAAGAGCCTGAAAACGCAAAATACCGAGCTGGCCTCCACAGCCAGCGTCCTCAGGGAGCAAGTGGCCCAGCTGAAGCAGAAGGTGATGAACCATGTCAGCAGCGGATGCCAGCTTTTACCAAACCAGGTCCAGGCGTACTAAATCCCAGTGATGGTGCTATTCCTTATTTAATGGAAGGTTATACAGCTCTAAATATGCTCTGTGGATACAGGCCTGTATTATGAGGAACATTTCCCGTTTGTAACACAAAATCCTTATCATAGACTTGGTGTGAGGCCATTGTAAATGCACCCTCCAGAAAAAGCCTGTAACTGAGAAAAAAACAGACATTTGCACTGCCCAGTGCAATGAGCAGGCCTTGATGAGAGCTGCAGGTCTACTGGAATAATGGCAGGTTAACCAGCAGCAGGTGTGGGCTGCAGCCTCTTCAGATTCATGAAAAACTGGCAGTGTTATGCAGGAAACAGACTTTTTTTTTGGGAAGCCATGTACCAAACTGCTATCCAGTGGACTGGTGCAGGATAGTCTATATGTGTGTGTGTGTGTGTGTGTGTGTGTGTGTGTGTGTGTGTGTGTGTGTGTGTGTGTGTGTAAGCTGGACAATCTCAACAGGAGTGTAACCAAACACCAGGGTGTCACCAAGTGCTGTCACCCACTGTGTAATATAATGCCTTACTTGTTTACAAGCACTTAGCAATGACAAATATATATTTTATTTACTGAAACATTTATTTTACATATGGTCTTACTTTCTTTTTGCAAAAATGAACACTGCATGTCTTGTCACTTTTGTGTACAGTAACTATTGTATTTTTTATTATGTTGGCTGCCGTTGCCAAAGTTCCCTGAATGTATGTGTACGTGCTGAGAAACCCTATCTATTCATGTTTAATGTACTTTCAAGTCTCTACCTGACATTTATTAAATTCACTACATTACTAAAGCTCACGTTTTTTGTTTCTTGCTAAGAGCAGGAGGCTGTGCGTGCTTATTATAGTTTGGGAGGAACATTTGAAAGAATATATAAATCCATACCTTTACATTTATGTTCTCTTACAGTCGTACAGTTGAACTGTGGATGTTGTATTAAAGTGCAGTAGAGAAGCTGAACCAAACCATAGATGGTCAAATAACTCAGAGGGTAGAAAACAAGACATTATTGCAGCATTATGCCCTCTGCTGGGCACAATCCAATTTACTCGAAACCATTTCTGAAACATCACATGTGCACTTCTTGTAAATCACTCACCTTTGGGAATAATTGTCAAAACAACGCACAACTCTAACTGTTAGAATTTGTTTATTGATTCCTCATTTTAGCAAATCTGGCATTACATAATTACAGCACAATTCACACAACTAATACCCGATGGGCAGGGAATTCCTATTTACAAGAGTGATTTATGATGGGGAGGGAAGAAGAATTCGAGGAGAGTTGAACAGGATCAATATGTGTTCCTACTGTAAGTCACCAGCAAGTTTACAGCTGTAGCAAAACACAATAAATAAACAAAAATAAACAAGTCAAAAGTGAACCACGGCAGTAAGAATCGCTATTTTAATGAAGTGTTCAGAGTATTCAGTGTACTTCCCAAACATTTTCCCTTTTTGGAGCTGCTGCACAGAGTAGGAAAACAATACCGCACACAAGTTTGTCAGTGCAAGTCATCTAACAAGCGCTCTTTTTGGCTCTAAATATATTGTTGAAATCTCTTTGGAAAGAACGTTTATTTAAAAATGCTTTTATAGGAACTGTACATTCGCACACCCACGTACAGTAGGTGCGTTACAAACCTTTAGCGGGGTTGTATGTTGCTCATATTTGGGCGTGGAGAGAAATAGTGGCTATTGCTCTGTGAGAACAATCTGCGTTCTACACTACCAAGTCTTTAAGGTTACATAACTATGATATCAAAAGACAAACAAACTTCCCACCAAAGCTGCGTTGTCATGATAAGAGATTCTAGGACTGGAATGTTTTAACGTGAGGAAGCATCTTATGCTTTATAATTCACTGTAAACACAAATACATTTTCGTTTAAAAGCTGGGAGAGTTTAAGCAATTGAATACTATTGAACATCTCTTTAAAAAAAAAAAGAAGTAAGAGTGCAGATTGCAATGGATAATCTAGGAAGAACATTTTTTTTAAAGTAAATAACGTTATAAATAATACAAAATAAATAAGTTGTATTTTGAAATAACTTAAGTGTTGAAAATATAAATAATGCCTTACAGAAGGATTATCTGTATACACAAGCAGACAAATCCCTAACCATAGCATCAGTGAGAGAAAAAACAAACATTTAACATGCTTAAAAACATCATGTTCCTCCATAAAGTAAAGTAATATATCACCTACCATGACATAAGAGACTATGTGATGTTGATGGAGAGGTCTGGGGTATACCAGTGCTCACACTGAATCACATGCCTTTTCTAGCGAGTGCATGTTGCACATTGTATGCAGTGAATGAAAGTTAATACAATGAGGAGGGGTCGTGGGCTTAACATGTCAAACCTTTAGCCCCATTTGGTACCTCCAAGTACTGAAACTGTAGGACGGGCTCAAGTCAGACAGCGCATACAAATAACCCTCCGGTCAACAACATGCACCTCTCTCACTAAAGCACAGGTAGGAATCCAGGAAGCTGAATCCTTATTATTGTATATGTTAATTAGACATGTATATGTATATGTATGTATGTATGTATATATAACATGCATTTTTAAATGCACATCCATTGACTTTTAAACATGTATACACTCTTCTCCATGTGGTGAGAGACATCCCTTTTTCCTTTTATTCTGTCGTATGTCTTAAAAAAAAGTAAAAAAACAAAAACAACTAAGAATCTAAAATGGAGCAACCTCCAGAGGCTCTGAAGCTCTTTACACTGAGACTGCCAACCAATTTCGCTAAACGGAAATTTTAAAATCTGGGGAAAGGGGCCAAAAATGAATAATAATTATAATAACTTGACAAGCAAACTGATATGCGTGACTTTTGCTATTCTTACATTCATTCCTAAAAAAAAAAAGAAAAAAAAAAAAAAGGACCGCAAACTTTCAAATGAACCCATTTGGACGTCAAACTGGGAGCATAATTATCTGTAGAAACTCAATCACAACACGGGGAATGACCAGTGATTCCAAATACTCAAAACCACACCCAACAAACTCAAAAACGTAACAAAAAAAAACAAAAGTAAAAGTAAGTAGGACTAAAAGTAAGACAAATCCAACGGATTTGTCTTAATTTAGGTTGGAGGTTTTGGTACTGGAGGATCCACAGTCTTTTATATTAAAACCCAATTGCAGACAACAAGGAATGATGAAGTCTCAGCCTTCATGGCCTTTTATAATTCTGTTAGGATACAGTATAGTTAGTGTGTGTGTGTGTGTGTGTGTGTGTGTGTGTGTGTGTGTGTGTGTGTGTGTGTGTGTGTGTGTGTGTGTGTGTGTGTGTGTGTGTGTGTGTGTGTGTGTGTGTGTGTGTAAATAAGAAAGAAAACCAGATTGGGATTGTACCTCTGTTAATTGTTCCTCAACCCTCTGCCTAATTTAGCACTATCACATAATCTCTGCATTACTGAAATCAACAAAAACTTGAAGATGATGTTGCTGAAAACACCAAATCTTTGGGGAGCGCCGGCTCATTTGGAGAATGCTCTTGGTGAGGTGAGAGAGAGATGGAGAATCTAAGCAGCCAGGTTGTGTGTCTCTGAATGGCAGTGTTTGTGTGTATGTGCGTGTACTGTATCTTTGAGAAAGAAAAAGAAAGTGAGAGACAAACCTTAAAAAAAAAAAAGGTGTGTGGATTTTAGGACAGCAGTGTGTTTGTGTAGTCAAGTCTAGCAAGCACAATCCTGATGGGACCTCTGAGGCTGCTCGGTGAGCTGGGGCCCCTGTTTATTGCCGGTGACAGCCGGGTCGTTGTTGTCCAGACTCTCGGACATCCTCTCACAGATGATGTCCACCAGCCGCTCGAAGGTCTGCTTCACGTTGATGTTATCTTTAGCGCTCGCTTCAAAGTGCTCAAAACCTGCCGGAGTGAGACAGAGAGAGGCTATGGTTACGCTTATCTTTCCGATGTAAAGGTTACCCAGTTAATCCATCAAGGCTACGGTCAGGTAGGCAGCTCAGACCTCAACCATTTCCCCCTCCATATCAGATCTGTGTAAGTATTTTAGGGCTTTTACTAAATACAATTGTTTGAGCTTCGAAGCTTTGGTACTTTTCCAACAGCTAATATTTGAAGCTTCGGTGGTGGCAGCGTTCAAAATTCCCAACTGCACTTGAAGGCAGCTTTATATCAAAGAGAAGGAGAGAAAGAAAAGAGCTGATGGAAGCGAGAGGTGAAGCGACTACTTTGGTGTTGCAGGACATAGTCACCTGTTGTTACACCAGCGCCTGGGCAGTTCAGGGCTTGCTTTTTCTCTGAAAAGTTGAGTTGTTCTCAACTTTTTGCCGTAGGCATTTAAAATAAATGGAAAGACCTGCGTTTTTGCCAGTCGGTCTGACGAGTGACGACCGACGCATTGTGTGTGAATGAATGCTCGGCCAGGCAGCGCCTCACAGTTTTGGCGTAATGCACGGCCGTGCTATCTTCACTTTTGCCAAGTCGCCTGAAAACGACACCAGGCTACTACACTAGACAGACCTCTACAAACACCAGACTGCTGGCTGGTAACTCAACATTGGACGACATAGCGCTGCATAAATTAGCCAGCAGCTAGTGGACATTTAGTGAGGATCTTAAGCCCACAGTGAATTTCAGCCAGCGTGCACGATTAAAAATAACAAAAACAAAAAAACATGCATATTTGAATTCCATTGGTAGGTATTCCATTGAAAAATGGAATACCTACCCATCGAACGAATGTTCGGATCAAGCCCTAAAGTATTCAGAAACGAAATCTAACTTTTCAGATCATCCTTAAACCTCTTCCATAGGTGGTTTGAAATGAAGTCTAAACACTGTCAAACTAAATGTGATACTATGACTCAGTCGGACCACTCAAGTGATTTTTAATGTCATATGTTCCAACAGGAAGAACAGAAAATAACACCTATTTTGTCTTTGTGCTTCTGCAAGTTGCTGTGCTGATAATCAGACCTCTGTTAAAACTAAAACACGATGATAGTTTAGTATGGCTCATTGGCATTGTGGCCTTTCAAACTTTGTGAAATGATGCATTGTTGCAAGCTGAAAAGTCTAATCGTGACGTATGGTGTGCCAACTACAGAAAAGGGCATTAAAAGAGATAATGAACAGGAGATTAATTAAAAAAAAAAAAGAAGTACAACCTCTAAAATGAACACAGAGTTGAATCCCACTGTCCAAATGTAACCCAAACATTGTAAATTATACTAACATTAAAATGCATCATCTACACATCAGCGCCCCCTCTTTGGAATAACGATGAGTCTTGATTACAGTATATATCATTTTCGTTAATGCTCCCAGGAGAAGAGAATAGTGGAAAGACATGGCAGCTAGTTTTTCCTCTGACTTACCCAGCTGTTCTGACAGCTGCCGGCCCCTGTCTGAGGCCACCACCCGCTCATCCTCCATGTCACACTTGTTCCCCACCAGGAGGACCTGGGCATTGTCCCATGAGTACGTCTTGATCTGGGTCGACCTGTTAGGAGATACAGTACGGGGTGTTCAGATAGATCGCCTGATTGAATTTCACTAGCATCTTTGATTTCTTGGATGCTAAAGCAGGTTTTATAACGTACCACAGACCTAACACACATGCTTTATCTGCATTTTGCCAATGTGAAAAGAAACCGCCATTCCTATTGGTTCTAATCACATTTTAATCACCAACTTCATTTCAAGATATGGGAAAATGGCAAAGCCACTAGTAATTAGGGCTGGGTACCCAATTCGATACTTTTTAGGCACCGACCGAATTGCCTCTGAAGTATTGAGTATCGGCAAATGCCTCGTCATTCAATACCCAATATCAATACCTAAAGGAGTTAACATCAGCGTCAATGAGCCAATAAGCATGCAGCATGCTTCTACCAAGATCTAACCATGTTTGGGATTGGCTGTCGAACGTTACACGTCATAGAGAAAAATAGATAAAAAGATTTGTGCCGTAATGTTGTAATTTCTTTTTGTTTCATAAAACTGGTATTGAAAAAAAGTACTGATTAGGAACCGCTATCGAAGTCACAGTATTGGTATCGGTATTGAATATTTTTGAATGATACCTAGCCCTACTAGTAACAGCTTCACAAGAGTACATGGTGACATAACACAAGCCACCAGATGGGTTTCTAACAAGTCAAGTTTACCATAATGATTTACCAAATGCTCAATTGGATAAGGTAAGAAAGGCGAATGTTAATATTTAAACTAATCTATCTGATTTAAAAAAAAAACTTTTCTGCTTAGTCACTTTTTGAAGTAAGAGTCAGAGCAAGAAGTTCGACCTACATTACTTCCAATTGTCGTGCAAACCCAAATGATGATTTAATCATTATTAGTGCTTTCGGGCCCTATTTTAACGATCTAAGTGCACGGCGTCAAGCGCATGGCGCAGGTCCGTCCAAATCCACTTTTGGTAGTTTGACGGTGGAAAAAAGGGTCCGTGCGCCGGGCATATGGTTCAAAAGCGTTGCATTTAGTGTCTTCATTAATTCATAGGTGTGTTTTGAGCGTAACATGCAATAAACCAATCAGAGATCATCTCCCGTTCCCTTTAAAAGCCAGGCGCGTTTGTGCATTGCTATTATGATAGCGGATTTGCACCGTAATATTTTTATTTGTAATCTTTAGCGTGTTTGTGTGCTGCTGTGTGTCCCTGTGTGTGTAACAAGCATAGTGTGTGCACGCTGTGCGTAAGCCTAGACACATTTTACTAATTTGCTGTTTAAGTAACAATGAAATGCTGCGTTATTGACTGTAGACCAGGTTTTTGGTGGTCAATGGTGTCATCACTTCCCGCTGCCTCAAGATAGCCATACGCCAAGAATGCACCTGAACACACCTCCCTGTAAGACCAGCACGCCCATGGGCGCAAAGATGGCCGCAGGTGCATTTGCTATTTAAAACGACGTGGGCGCTGGACGGGAAACTGACAACTGCGTCGGTCTTAAACTAGCAAAGACACTTGCGTGCCGCGCTGCGCCGGGTGCAAGATAGGGCCCTTCATCTGTCTTTTCACTTGTAAACAAATGCTACATTACTGGATGAAACGCAGGACTTCTTTGAAAAGTGTCCGATTCTCCTTACTACTTGCGTGGTTGGCCCATTAACTATTGGCGTTTTTCCATTACATGGTACCTGCTCGACTCTACTTGCCTTTTTTGTGGTTTTCCATCATGAAAAAAAGTCCCTGGTACCTGCCAACAGGTACTTTTTTAAGCATCACCTCCGTCGAGATTCCAAGCGAGCCGAGGCGATACCACAAGGTGACGTGAAAACCTGCATACTACTGATTGGTCGGAGAGAAATGTCACTAATCACTGTGTCATCATTGCTAGAGACAGACGGGGGTGTCCTGAACAAATCTTTAATAGTTTAGCCAGCGGTGTTTTTTTTTTTTTTTGCTGCCTTCAGCTTCTTTTGAAACAACAACACCCTTTTGACATTCTGTGTGTGTGTGTGTGTGTGTGTGTGTGTGTGTGTGTGTGTGTGTGTGTGTCGCACAATTTCCTGCAGCGTCGCTATGACAACCAGCCACACAAGCCTCACGCATGAGGCGGTTCTAAATCTGCAACGGAAAAAGGAGGACGGGGCACTGCGGCTGCGCCGAGTAGAGCTGGTACTAGCAGTGGGTAAGCGCCAGTGTCCAGTCCCAGCAAACCCAGATCTCAGATATTCAGCTGGTGGATACATTGTGGTCACAAATAACAGGAAAGCTGAGTGAAAATCAAAGTAAATAAGACTGTAGGTTCTTAAGATTCCACCTTCTAAAGCTTAGATCGAGCCTGAAAAATCAAGCCGACCCTACCGGAGCCTGATTTAAACCCAACAATTATTTTATACGTGGCCCGTTATAACTGACGTTCTCAACTACAATTCAGAGTTGTTTGAACTGCAGAAATCTGTTTAGAAGGGGTGTATGCTTGGAGAAGTAACAAAAGAGGACATTGAAGGCAGACTATCATCTTTTCTGCCATGGCAAGCCTGCTTCACGTGTGTATATAATATTTCTGATTATGGCATAGCTTTCTCCCCACCCAATTAGGCTAATAAAGTAATGATTAAAAAAACCACAAATGCTTGATCAAAGGCCCGGCCCGGTCCGAGGATAGTGGCGGGAAATATCGGCCCAAGTTAGGGCTCGGGCAGAGAATCTAAACTCTACCACCTTCATACACAGACGTGCATACTCGGGTGCACCCTCACCAGTCCTGAACGGCGTTGAAGGACTCCTCGTTGGTGATGTCATACATGAGGATGAAGCCCATGGCTCCCCTGTAGTAAGCTGTGGTGATCGTCCTGTAGCGCTCCTGGCCAGCAGTGTCCTGCACAAATACACACAAACACTTTTCATTGAGAACTATTTTTGAGTATATCATTGTCAAATCAGGGTATGTTCAACATTAGGATGAAAACATGCTCAAAATAAAAAAAAATAAAATAAAAAAAAAACACTTGCACACCCACGGCCTCGCGGACATGACAAGGTTTCCATTAGGGCTGCATGATATGAGGAAAATATGCGATTATGTCGTTGAATATCGCGATAACGATATTACTTGTGATAAATAAACAGATATTAAAGTGTGCTCAGTTTTGCATTTCTGCTGCTTTCAGTATCCTGCTTGAATTCAACACATTGCTTGTTCTTGAATAAAAAAAGAATGACAGTTTCATTCCAAAGTGCAGTTTTCTGGTGGTATTTTCTTTTAATTAACACAAAAAGAATCTCAGATTGTCTTTCGCCATATGTCGCAGCCTTTCACGATTTGTTTATTACGCCAGTTGACGATTTGTTTTTTTACACAATATATTGTGCAGCCCTAGTTTCAATCCATCCACAGATGCTCTTGCTCAGGTTGGGGTCTAAATGTTCTCATGTCCATGTAGGATTAAATAAGCATTGGGAATGAGACAGCAGTGTGTGGGGGTATTTTTTTTGTGTGTGTCTTTTTGTGAAGATCATTGTCAGCCAGCATCTGCAAATGATTTATGACCGTTCACGTGCCTCCTGATGATTGCCGAGGTTTAACATGAAGCCAAACTCCAATGAGCATTAGGTATTCCTCTGGTGTCCCATGTAATAAGCAATTGGTCCCAGGTGCAGGCTTTATGGCTCATGTTAAGTACACTTCAAGGGTATTGCCATTACACAGCAGATGACGTGATTCAGGGGGCTGCAGAGGCCAGCTGCTGATCATTAGAGATGCATGGTAATAGAGACCGCTTCAGTCACAGATGTGATGGTGAAGCATGAAAAACAGGTATTCTTACTATAGACGACCTGCAGATAGTAAGGGCATTTGCCTTGATTCTTTTTTTAAGATTCTTTTTTGGGCATTTTAGGCCTTTAATTGACAGGACAGCTGAAGACATGAAAGGGGAGAGAGGGGGGAATGACATGTAGTAAAGGGCCGCAAGTCGGAGTCGAAGCCGGGCCTCATGTATTGTGCTTTGCGAGTTTCTAAACCCTCTGCTTGACTGCTGGTATGTGATGCTGTGCGGTATATTGTGTCGTGTGGCTGAGTATGTGAACTGTACACGCGAACAGTTCCAAAACGGATAAACAAAGTTCATTGAATTGAAGGAACTTTTCAGGCAAACATTTAAAAAACTATCTGGATGCAACTTCCCTAATGTGAAAACACCGGCTTTTCGGTGTTTTCTGTCATTGTAAACTGAATATTGGGGTTTTGGACTTGATGGACGTTATCTGACATTTTATAGACCAAACGATTATTTGAGATGATAATCAGCAGGTTATTAGATAAGGTAAATAATCATTAGTTTCAGCCTAAGTACTGTATCAGGAATGCCCCTGCTGTTGAAAGCTGCATTTGTATTTCAGTATTTTGTTCACAGAGATGTTTGAATCTGGTGCTAGGCAACAGTTCAACCATTAAAGTGTTCATATTATGCTCATTTTAAGGTTCATAATTGTATTGTTAAGAAAAGAGATCATATTTCTCATGTAGTAGCTTCTCTGCATTGGCTTCCTGTAAAAAACACATTTAAGAATAAACTTAAAACTCTCCTCTTCGATAAAGCTTATAGTTAGGGAGTGAGGAGTTGCAGCGTCCGCCTAGCCCGGCCCACCTGCTTCTCGTCATAGTCGTCAGATTCATTTACCATATAATCAATAGCATAATCAGAGTAGAGGGAGGCAGGCCAATACAGCCCGATCCGGCGGGGGAGAGTTCTAGCCCGACCAGGCTCCTCTCCTTAACCTGTCTCTCTTAATTATGCTGTTATAGTTTTAGACTGCCGGGGGACTTCCTTTGACGCACTGATCTTCTCCCTCCTCTCTCTTTCCATCTGTGTGCATCTATGTCCCAGAAATGCTTGTTACTAACCTAGCTCTGGGGAGCTTATTCCCTGGAGTTTTTTTTTTTCCGCCCAGCATGTTTCTTGGCACCAAAATCATGGTTGCAACTGTCGCCGTGGTCCTGCTGTGTGCCCTGCTATGCCCTGTTACGCTCTGCTAGGCTCTGCTACGCTCTGCTACGCTCTGCGGTGCCCTGCTACGTCCTGCTGTACCCTACTATGCCCTGTTACACCCTGCTACGCTCTGCGGTGCCCTGCTACGTCCTGCTATGCCCTGTGACACCCTGCTACGGTCTGCGGTGCCCTGCTACGACCTGCTACGTCCTGCTTCATCCTGCTATGTCCTGCTATGCCCTACTATGCTCTGCCGTGCCCTGCTATGTCCTGCTACGCCATGCTATGCTCTGCTGTGCCCTGCTACGTCCTGATACGCCCTGCAGTGCCCTGCTATGCCATGAACTACTACAACTACTATTTCTAGTCACTGTTCCATTATCTTTACTGTGACTATTATTGCCATTGTTCATCACACCCACAACCGGCACCGTCAGACACCACCTACCAAGAGCCTGGGTCTGTCCCAGGTTTCTTCCTAAAAGGGAGTTTTTCCTTGCTACTGTCACACTAAATGCTTGCTTGTGGGGGAATTACTAGAATTGTAGGGTCTTTGTATGTTAAACTATTTTTTCACATTTTTTCTTGTGACCCTTAGCCACCAAACGTCTGCATGCGTGCGTGTTCAGTGTTCACCTCCTCACCCATATCTGCAGCTTTATCCTCTTGTCGTTCCTGTAGATGGTCTTCACCTTGAAGTCGATGCCTACTGTGCTGACAAAGGCTGGCGTGAAGGAGTCGTCTGCATAGCGGAAAAGGAAGGAAGTCTTTCCTACACTGCTGTTGCCAATGATGAGGATTTTAAACATGTAATCAAAGTTCTGGTCCGAGGACTCCTTCTGTCCGTATGTGGCATTTGCAGACGCCATCTGTGCAAGGATTGAGATCACATATTAATCAGTTACAAGAGAAATAGTTTGAAGAAACAGTATGCAATAATAGAAACGCCTTCAATACAACAACACCACAGCCACAAACAACGGACACAAAAATAATCAGTGCTGGATTAAAAGCCTCTCTGACAGTGTCTCCAAAACTAAACTTTATATAAATCTACAAAAGGTAGAGCTGTTGCATTTGATTCCATCAGATTGTGCAAACTTGTATTCACAAGTTACATTGTGTCCACTCCCTTTAGTTACAGCGTCATACACAACTCCCCTGCCACTGGCTGACACAGTTCATGTTTGGTGCAGATAAATGATAGTCTGGCTATCACCAGACCAAGCTCAATCTTTTAAGATTGAACATTAGTCTGGGGAATCTGCTCTGCTCTGTATTTTCTTAGTCTGGGGAGTCTGCTCTGTATTTTCTACTGCACAAGAGGCGTGGTCAACGGGCATAGTTCAAATGAGTCTGTAGGCAATTGGATAGTCCTTCAACCAATCAGACCAACGATCCGGGTGACGTAGCAGCGACAGCGGCATCAACAGGTTGCTGCGCTTCGGTGGCCGGCTTGTTGAATGTAAACAAAAAGCTGCTTGGTCGCGTCTCTGTCGTTATCGCGTTAAATAGTAATAGTAATGTCAACACCTCTGAACCCTAGATTTCTTAAACACCTGTAGACAAAATGACAAAAGTCCTTACGTTATACGGCAATTCTAGCAATAGGTCCAAGGTTAAAAAAGGTAAAACAAGTCAGAGAAAGAAAGACAAGACAGAAAGCATGTATCAATAGGGCCGGGCAGGTGTCAAATATCTAATTTACAGGACTGGCTGTTTCTGGTTGGTTTGCTCTCTTCCAAAGTCATATGTTACATCCATGAAACACATCAGAACCCACAGACCATTCTGGGGTACGCCTGTGAGGAATACCATGAGACTGGTCTCCTGGTCATTCCCTAGTAAACAAACAATCTGTTGGTGATAGAGCATTCTCCTACCGTGCCCCTCATCTGTGGAATGGCCTCCCGCTAGGGCTGCACAATTAAATCGCAATTTTATCGAAATCGCAATATGGACTAGTGCAATATCCAAATCGCAGGGGGGTGCAATATTTGTTAAAGGCAAAATATGTGTCTAACCATTCTGAATGAGGTATTGTGGTGCTGTAGAGACATCCTGGCCTACAAATCCTATCCTACAGACTACAGAAAACATCTTTGTCTGGTACAGATCCTCGCAAAAAACACACTATAATCATTTGAGTTGTTTAAGATTTAATATTAGTCAATGAAAATGAGAATAATGATACAAACATGATCATTCCCTTCAATATTGTGAATCATATTGCAATCGCAATATCAGTCAAAATAATCGCAATTAGATATTTTCCTCCTCTCGTGCAGCCCTACCTCCCACTACATGAGAGAAAGAAGCTCACTCAGTTGACATTTTTAAATCTAGATTGAAAACCCACCTCTACTCATTATACAACAGTCAACCATAACACGCCATCCTTTCTGCATCCTTCACAAACGGACAAATTAACTTACTGTTTTATGTTGCTGGTTTTGTATTGTTTATTACGACTGCTTTATGGCTGATCAATTGTTTTGTTGCTCTCTGTTATCTCGGTGTTCCTTTGATTGTAAAGTGCACTGATGGTGATTTAATGCTTTAAATACATTTGATTGATTTGATTGACTAATGTCATCACCATTCTTTAGACGGACCAGCAGAAAAACCATCTGAATCAATATGACAGTATTTAAACATACGCTGATTAAACAGAAGTGTGAATACCAGAAAGTACACAAAACGTATGGGATTTTTTGTGTTGTACTGGGTTATATAGTGTTTACTTAGTTTCTGTAACTTTCATCTTTGTATGAAAGAATATAGGTCTAATTCATGTAAAAAGGGTAGGTGTAATAAGCTCAGGTTTCACCTTTTCGGTCCTGTTTGTTTCTTTTGTATGTATATATATATATATATATATATATATATATATATATATATATATATATATATATATATATATATATATATATATAAAATTAGTATTGTTGTTGTTTTGTTTGTTTGTTTTCTTGTCTGTTCATTTTATGTTTTGTTTGTGGAAGTAAAAGCAACAATGTTATGTTTTGTTTGTTACTTGTTATCAGTGCATTAATTGTTGTGGGTTACAGATGGCTGAAAAACCCGTGACAGGGTAAAATAATGTCAGTATCATCTGCCAGGTTACACTCCCATAACTTTATTATTATCAGGGTATAAAGCCGTTTCACCAAGAGGCTGTGTCAATACAACTAAACAAGCACACACAGCCTTGAGTTATTTCCACTTAATGTCAATAATACTGGTAGGTCAAGGAATGCACACCTCCGCCCCAGGCAAGATAAGAGGACGGAAGTAGCAGAGCTTAGCAGGCTAAGCATGAGCTAAACTGACTATCCTTTCCCATCCAGGAGGGCAGGGAACCTCTGTGGAGCGCTACCATAGCCAGTCAATTATGAATGACCATATGGTTAGACAGAATTTGCCTTGGAGTAAATTAGATAAACACGGACAAACTGGCAACACACTCAGAGCCCTCTGGTTGTTTCTGAACACAACACACCCACAATTTAAACGGCCCTGAACCACCTTATACATAGCAAGGACAATCATCACAATCACAAGTCATTAGAATTTTGGGTTACACTTTACTTGAAGGTATCTACATAAGAATGACATGACACTGTCATGAACGTGTCATAAACTAGAGCTGGGCAATATATTGATATTGTGATATGAGACTAGATATCGTCTTAGATTTTGGAAGTCGTAATATGGCATAAGTGTTGTCTTTTCCTGGTTTTAAAGGCTGCATTACAGTAAAGTGATGTCATTTTCTGAACTTACCAGACTGTTGTAACTGTTCTATTATTTGCCTTACCCACTTAGTCATTATATCCACATTACTGATGATTATTTATCAAAAATCTCATTGTGTAAATATTTTGTAAAACACCAATACTCAACACTACAATATCGTTGCAGTATCGATATCGAGGTATTTGGTCAACATTATCGATCGTGATATTTGATTTTCTCCATATCGCCCAGCCCTATCATAAACATTATAAACAAGTCATAAACGTTCATGACATAACGCTTCTGTCATTAAGTGTCATTCGGTTAAGTCAGGGTTAGGGTTAGCGTTAGGGTAAGGGTTGTGTTCATGACAGTGTCATGTCACTCTTATGTAGATTACTTCAAGTAAAGTGTTACCGACTTTTGTACTGTGCCAGTTCTAGTGAAGTTAATGGGGAGGGAAAGTCACACTATAACCCATTATATCTGTGTTGTTTCAGCTTTGAGTGAAGTGCTTACACAAAATAAAACAAAACACATTACGTAATGCTGACTGATGTTTTTATATCTAAATGTGCCCGTTTGTTTGCCTTGTTATTGGTCTCCTTGGAGATCATGGATCAGTCCAGCAGCTGCATATGCTAGCTCAACTCAAGCCCCTGCTTGGTCCAAGATAGCTGCTACATCATGACACATGCCCATTACAGTCCATGTAAAAGACTAAACGGGCAGGTCCGACACATAAATAATGACAACGATTAAGACAGAGAGGCTGTAACGTAACACTTGCCATCACTCACCAACTCCGCGGCTCCCTCTCTGTCTTTTACACCTTCCTACCAAGTGATAGAGGTCCAGATTCATAGAGGCACATTTGGCGATTAGCGCCACCTCGTGACAATAATACGACACATTATGGATAGAGCTGACTGACGTTAGCCCTCCTGAATATTACTAAATGCCATTAACAGTTTAAATGGTTGTTTAGTTATTGATAACAAAAATTATCTATTAGAAATCAAATACACGTAACGTTAGAATGCTACAGGCTTGGCACCAATGACGTGGCTATGTGAGGAGTAATGACTATTCCTTCTTTCTAGTCTCCTTGATCCACAGCGGAGCTTATCTAGCGTTAGCTTGCCAGTGAATATGTAGCTAGCTAGCTGCCTAAAATGTACAGTCTGGTTCACGTTAACTGGAGAAAAACCCAGAAAATACAGTACAATGAGTTTTTGTCATACATTACTTTCCACCTACAATATAGATCAAACGAGTGTTGAAGAGATGGAAGCAATACAGATATAAATGCAGTTAACACAGCAGACCGTTAACGTCCCCAGTATTTAGAAGTGGCAGTAGGAGCTAGCTAAGCATACTAGCTAACGTTATGTCAAATGAAGGTTACTCTTCCTTATTTACGACTACATTTCCAGTCTAAAACCAGGATATAACAAGCGACAAACAACCCGCATGTTATCCGTTGCAACTGTTAGACTTAACACGGCCCCGCAATGACAAATAAGCGCAGGGTTTACCATGAAGTGTGTGTTTTATCCTCGGCTTCCCAGCTTTGCACCTGCACCTGCTTGTGTGCCTCTTGATTGACAGACCCGGCATAAGCGGGTAGGTACAAAATAGAGTATAAGGATGATTGGCAAGACGATTGACCAATCAGAGACGAGGATCCGTTCATTCACACAGAGCCCTGCCCCCTATCCATTCTGTAAATTATTTACAGGTTTTCTTGGTCATAAAAAAAATGTTAGACATTCTGTGGTAGTGAGTAAATGTTGTAATACCACAGAGGAAAAGTCCCGTATTGAGAATGTTTTAGAGGTATGATCAGCAAAATATACTTAAAGCATTAAAAGTAAATGTACTTACAAAAGATCTATGAGGGTGGGAGGCAGTTCACATCAAAACAGCAGCTCTGGGAGGCTATTCTGACATCCTGCAAAGAAAATTCAAGCAGAAACTCTCCATAAACTCACAAGTTCAATGGATGCAAGAATTGTGAAGGTGATATCAAAGAAGGGGTCCTATGTTAACATGTAACTTGCCCTGTTAAGATGGGTTTGATTGAAATAGCTTTTGATTTCAGTAAATATGACCTCCTAATGCTGCAAATTCAGCAAATGACCATTTTCAGTTCTTTACAACCTATAAAATGCTTTGAAACTCTGTTGTGCATAATAATTTGTAACAGTGCATTTTCAGTTTTTTATTTTTAAATATTTAAAAAAAAAAATACTGTTTTCATTGGGTGGTTTGTTCAATGTAATTCGACTTATACCCTAACAGTTGGTGACTTGAAAATTATACTGATGTTTGCATTGACTATTTAGGAAAATCTGTGAGAAATATAATTTGCATAATAATTTGGAACACAGTGTATAAGTTGTTTACACTAGTGAATAAAAAAACCACAAGACTCCTTTCTTTTTTTTTTTTGTATATATATATCTGTAGCTTTTGCATATTTTATACACCTCCAAAATGCTGCCTGAATATTTGGTCTTTAGAAGCCAGGATTTAAAAAATAAAGTTATGAGGGAACAATGATTCGTAATGACTGACTCAGCCGGCTGTTGCTTGTTAGGAGATTACCATTGCGCGTAATAACAAGGTTATTCTTCTTTACTATGTTTTTATTATTTTGTTTCCTCATGAAAGCAGAGAACAATACATCAAAGAGTGAAGAGCTTTTCCTTTATTGGCAAGGCAAACAGTTCTAGTTGGAGTGAGGGCTAACACACCCGCAATTAAACAGCAGAGTTTTGATTGTCAAAGCTGCAGTCTTAGTTCAGGACCCATAAAGTCTCTAATAACAGAAACACTGAGCTAGGATGACTTGAGGCCGTGTGTGACTATATTATCTTCACCATAAATTCAAAAAGGTCTCAGATCAGCCCTCTTACTGTAAGATCCTTCGTGAGTACATGATCCGACCCGATCGGTGGGAACAGAGGAAGACAGGAGATGAGTGATGTTTCCGAAAACTCAGACGGAAATCTGTCGCTAAACTATTTTCATACCAAGAAAAAACATGAAAGTGAGTATTTGTGCTTACGTATAATGTTATTTGCAGACATAAAGAATTGAAACGAGAAGGGGGAAAAAGCTGAGTTAATAGTGGAAATCTGTCCCGTGTGACTTTCTCACACATCAAGCTACACATAAGTCGGCTACTACACCCGAGACTAAAAAAAAGTCTACGGTTCCATCGTTTCTGACAGTAGTAAAGAAGTAATAAATAAAACTGTACATGAAGCACTGTGAGGAAAATGTACAAAATCAAACAATTAGTGACACGCAGAGAGACAGACGGAATCTTTGCATGTTGTGCTGCTTCAGCCGTTGTTAAATAGTCCTTAGTGTTGAAGGCATCCTTGAGTGTTGGTCTGTGTGGTGCTGTTTATAGCTACAGAAAAGGATTGCAAGTTTTGCATTTACTCCAGCATGTCAGTGAACACGTCTATGACCAGAAACAAAATCCCAAGTTTGAAAATAAGGCGTCAAAGAGAAACCTTTCAGCTCGTTAACCCAGTGAAATATGATGTTTCATGGTAATAAAAGATAAACAGGTTTCTCCACAGGCTAAGTTCTCTATACTCGTCTTCACATCCTGCAGCCAATGTCGTGAATTTCAACAAAACACTTTTTTGTTTGTACAGTCAATTATAAAAAGAACAGATAAAACAATTTCAGTCCCTCCAACATTGGCGCAGCCCGTGCAATTCAACTCAACCGCCACACCATTTTCCGACAGAAAAAAACAGTGAAAAAGTCATGTTATACATGTTCAACTGTACTGGAAGTGCAGAACTGTAAAAGTACCATACAAAGTGCTTTGGGTTTTTTTCTCAGCAAATACATCAAAAAAATCAACCAAGTCATTCACTCACACACAAAAAACTCATCACTGTTCTAAGACTGTATCAGCTTCAGTTACCGTTTGAACAGGAGTAAATAAAAAAAATAAAAATAAAAAAGGAACAGAGACGCTAGGGTCAGACTGGCACACAGGGTGCTACAATCAACCAACTTTATCAGTCACTGATGGAAAGTAGCCAGTGGCAAAATGGAAATTACAGTACGGGTTGTGTCATGCTTGCTTGGCACTTGTTTTGTCATTGACTATGTCCCTGTGAAGAGCGAAATATTGATCAATGAGAGAAAAAAAGATGGGGGGAAAAAAACATTCTGGCATAGGAAACTGTCTCCTGAATTTTACAGTTAAAATGATGCTTACATCCTTCGATGCAACCCATGTGCTTCTAACACGCTGCCCTTATCAGTCTAGTAATTTATGCAAGTGGATGTTACCAAAACACAGTATTTCAGTAGGTGAATGCTGTGTGTGACACGTTATGTGGTAATGGATTTAAATGGATAGCTAAATGCCTTCATAGATGTACTGTATAGTTTAGTTTTTGCATCATGTCCATGTCATTGACAAACAGTCATCAGCCTCCAATGTGTTCATACGATTTTCATAAAGTGCTAAACTTGAAGGCAGACTGAAAAAAATGGGTGCCAAATATTAAGAATGCAAACATTTGTGACATATATTTAAAAAGAAAAATCCAACAAAAATGAAACAAAAGAGCAACTAAACTGAAACATAACTGATATTTTGGGTAGTCCTACAGTTAAATATGTTTTGAATTTATTTTCCATAATAATACGCCTATGCAAAACCTTGCAAATCATTGGCCTCCAATGCCAGAACTTCAGTTCCACTTGTCAACACCGGGAGGCACCATGTGCACAGCCCACATTGCTTTGGATGTAATTCCTTGACTGTATAACACTACACTGAATCTGGCTCAGTTTTACAATATCAGATAGTTTAGGATTATAAAAATGGAAATAGTAAGCCTAAAAAAAATTATATGTACTGCCAGCCACTTCATTATAATCATAGTCTTCCAAAACTACTGCTGGCTGAACACAATTAAATGGGCTGAAAGGAGTGCTACTTATACAAAATGTTTACTTTAAATGTCTGCTGCATTTACAGTTTCCTGCACAAAGTCATGCATAGCTTCTTTCTGCCATAACTTAGCTTACACTGCTTTGAAGGTTGCTATTTGCTGTATCTTCACATACTGTATTTCACTGTGTATGGACCTAAATAAAAGACAACAGAATAAACAAACGAAAAACTAAAAAGGCAGGCAAAACAGCATTGTCCCTGTAAATTGCAAGTTTGGCAAGATGTCTTTCAAGACGTCGGGTTTTCACGCTCATTCATCACTTCCTCACTTTCTTCACAAAAGAGGAAGACAGTTCTGTCATTTGTTGTAGTAGACCTTGGGTAGGCTGGTAAAAGGGAAGTTTCTTTTTAACTTCTTATTGTCTCTGTAGAACTTTATCCACAGTATGACTGACTGAAAGTCACGGAACTCAAAGGACTGGTCAGAAACTTGGTTTCCTGTCCTCTATTAGAACAGTGACGCTATCTGTCTCTCTCCAGTGCAAGTGACTGCTGTGTAAAACTGCAGACTTTCATAACACCGCCCTACACCCCCCGACCGCACTCCCGTACTCCCTACCCCGAGGCTTGCTGTCACCCTGTCTGCAGCAACCAGAGTTGGTGGTGTTTTGGTTGGAGTGGGAGCAGAGGAGTGACAGAGGAGGCACCGAAATCAAGAAGAACAAACAAAAAAAAAAGGCCAAAAGCAATATAACTTTTGACTGGTGCTATGTGCCAAGTCTGAAGTGTGGTACCTCAGAGACGCCTTCCTCTTCTGTCTCTCTCTCTTCTGCCATATCTTTATCAGAGTCTAAAGAAAACGTCCTGACCGAATCAGTAGTGAGCTTTTTAGTGAGCCGACGAGTCGTAGCAGATACTGCATTGAATCCACTGCCAGAATCAGTTCTGGAGAGTTCAGGCCCCCTACTGCCGCTGTGGCCCTCCTCTTCCTCAGGTGGACTCTCTGTATCAGACTCTCCCTCTTCTTCCAAGGTCAGCTCAAATTGGAACTTGTCGGCCGAAATGGAGCCGCCGGCCCCACCGAGCGGTGAGGCTTCCCCAGCAGGGGCTCTCTCCCCCGGGCCCTCTGGGTGGGGTGAGGGGCTGTGGGGGATCATGCTCTGGTACCACTCTCTGTTATCCTCCAGTGTGTCCAGGATCTCCTGAGCATCTGGGTGGACAAGGTCGGCCCACGTCTCCCACAGAGGATGAACGATGTAGTCAATGAAACCCACCTGAAAGAGAGAGGCAAAAAGTGGTGTATATCTACACAGAGTCCCCTTTAAAAAAATTCTCCACTATTTCTACATTTCAACTAAAAAAAGCCCATATTTTACTCCTTTTCAGCATCACATTTGTACTCCAGGGGTCTACTAGAACAGGTTTACATGCTTTGATGTTCAAAAAACATATTATGTTATGCTCATACTGCCCATTGCTGCCCATCGCCTTCCCAAAAAGCCCAGTCTGCTCTGATTGGTCAGCTGGCCCACTCTGTTGTGTCAAATTCAAACTAGCCACTGGGCAAGCTGTGCTTGCTCAGGCAGCACCAATGGGCAGCACGTATGAAAAACTAGGCTGGCTTTCTAAATCAGTGACATCACTAATTGAGCAATTTCAAACAGGAATGTGGGCGAAGATTTCAGGCAGTTGAGGAAAAAGTGCTGTTTGTGGAACAGAAAGCAAAATGTGTTGCTTTTATACTTTATACATCAATTACATACACAACAAAACTATAACACACACTAAAAGATGGGACAAATCCAAAAATGCATAATAGGGGCTCTATAACACTTTCACAAATGAAGTAATTCAGCCTTAATACTGTACCTGGTTCTTCTCTATTGAGGCATTGTGTTTGTCACACATGGGGCTGACCTCCATGCCTTTGTCTCTCTCCCTGTCTCCCTGGGTGAAAAACTCCACCATGATGCGATCTGTCCACTGCCGGTACAGCTCCAGAGGCTTGGTGGGGTTGCTCAGGTCTGCACAGTGCACCATGTTCTGAAGGACCTGCAGTGACAAAAAAAAACAGTTTGTAAATATTCAATTTTTGATTGATGTAAGTCCAATATTTACTCTTCTGTTAGTTCTCTTTTGGTTTCGACCAACTCCTTCAGCAGCTATGTTCACCAGCTAGTTGTAACTCTTTCTGCCATTTGGTACTGTACAGTGGGGTTTTAGAGCTGTCGCCTGCCTGTTAGAAACATGGTAGATTAGAGCGAGGACACTGAACCAAAACAGTAAAGTCGGAGGCTGTAAAAACCAATACAATGAACTGAAAGATGTTAAAATGCTCTGTAGTGCTGAGGGAAACTGAAAAATGTGGTCACTACAATTGACACCTTGTAATTGTATTCATTGTTGACATAGAAAGATTGATTAATGTGGCTCTAACAATGAATAATTGGCAAAATAGTTCTCACCTGTATGCGGTCTGAGTAGTTGTCCAGCAGTAGGACTCCTAGACTGGTGACTTTCTTGGTCTCCACCATTGTTTTCAGGTCTGCCAGTAGGTTCATGTGTTTATACATATCTGTGGCCAGCACCTGTAGGTTAAAGAATTCAATTAAAAAAAAATTATTTGAAGAAAACACAGTGTTACATTTCAGATCAAATTCCTGACCTCAGACAGAAACAGTACTACGTCTGCAATCTTAAGGGTTCCACCTAGGTGTCGTACCATATCAATGACCATCTTGCGCAGCGACTGTCTCTGCTTTTTGCTGAGGTTCTGAAACATGTCACAGTTATCTTCCTGCAGAAGCTTAAAGCCAACAGCCAGGTGGTGATTCTCCAGCACCGACGAGTCATTGTACATCAGGGCCAGCTCTGAGTCTGAAGGCAAAAAAAGAAAGTTTACAGAAAGCACTGGAACTCACCTGAATGGGAAACAAATGTATGCAGAAACACACTGCTACACAGACACCTGTATACAGGCACCTCATCCACATTGTGAAATACACTCAGCACCCACGCACGTTCACGTAATCCCGATGAAGCTATGCAAACTCACTGGTGTTGATGAGAAACTGATTGGAAACTCCAGGGTGATCCACATCGTGGATAGCGCTTGCAAACAGAGCGGCGAGGATCTCCAGATCAGTAAACACAGCCTGGGACAACACAAGAAGGCAGGCACTGTCAATATGTGTGTGTGTGTGTGTGTGTGTGTGTGTGTGTGTGTGTGTGTGTGTGTGTGTGTGTGTGCGTGCCTGCGTGCATGCTTGCGTGAGTGTGTTTGTGTGTGTGTGTGTGCTTACGTTCGTGTGTGTGTGTGTGTGTGTGTGTGTGTGTGTGTGTGTGTGTGTGTGTGTGTGTGCATGCGTGCGTGCAGGCATGCGTTTGTGTGTTCACATGTGTGCGTGCGTGTGAGTGCAAGCGTGTGTGTGTGTGTGTGGTCGTGTGTGTGCATTGGTGTGTGTGTGTGTGTGTGCGTGTGTGTGTGTGTGTGTGTGCGTGTGTGTGGGGGGGGGGGCTCAACATGACAGGACATGGACAGATCCTATTGTTTTAGTTTAATAATAATGACGTTGGTATGTACTGTTTCTCTTGGATGAATTAGGGTGTGTACCTCCAGGGCCGGTGTGGACAGTAAGACATGCGTGGACTGGACCACGTCTGCAGCATGGATGTTGTTGTGGTAGGCCACGTCGGCATGGTAATGATCCTCCAAAGTCATCATGAAGGTAATGAAAGTGTCCGCAGGAATCTTAAAGGACTTGAGCAGGTCACGTTCCTACAGCAGCAGAATGGGAAAAAAATGTTCAGAAAGAATGTGGGGCAGTCAAGGTAAAACTCATTCATTGAGATGTCTTTGTTTCATTCATTCATTTACTGTCTTGCTCATTCATTTACTGTACCACATGTTTGAGGTTATACAAGGAGCATGCTGTGTTTGAGGAAGTATAGTATGTCGGGGTGATTTACCTGGAAGACGGTGTACATGGTGACCGTCAGTGGGCGATTCCCAGAATACTCAGAGACCTTGAAGATGTCAATACCCCATCTGTTTATGTCCTCCAACTCCTGCCGGTGGACAATGAGGACAAATGTTTCTCATTACAATATACTGTACATGGGAGACTATAATGAAAACATTGCAGAGGGATTTGAATTAGGGCTGTGCATTATGGAGAAAGTCAGATATCACGATATTCTTGATATTAAACACCTCGATATCGAACTTGCCACGATATGGTAGGGTTGACAATTGGTGCTTCAATAAAATATTTTCACAATGAGATTTTAGATAAATAATCATCAATAATGTGGATATAATGACTAAGTGGTTAATGGCAAACAATAGAACAGCTAGAACAGTCTGGTAAGTTCAGAAAATGACTTTACTGTAATGCAGCCTTAAAAATCTGGAAGAGTTACCATGTAACGATATTATGATATCCAAAATCTAAGAAGATATCTAGTCTCATAAGATAAGATAAGAAAAACTTTATCGTATGTCACAAGTGACAAATATTTGTCTTTGACAGGGCAGGCTCAAAAGACATTATATACATATAAGAACATAAAAGATACATGATGATAATGATAAAATATAGATATATCGCCCAGCCCTAATTTGAATAGAGATAAACAAGTGTTGAACTAGTCCTCCTACCTTGGCTAGGAGTCCTTCCTGGCTGGCGTTGACCCCAAAGCGAGGGATGGTGGAGGGGGCGAGGCTGGGGCTGTGGGTGGCCTTCTTCACACCGCTGATCTGGGACATGGGCCGCTTCTTCTTGTCCTTCTCCTTGGTCGGGGGAGACATGATGTCCATGTCATGTTGCTTCTCTGTCAGATGAAGACAGGGAACACATTAACACCGCAGTCTCTTAGCGATCACATTAGCAACACTACACTTTAACTATAACATATCATTTATATGATGCACATCTTTATGCACACAGCTTGTGGAATATAAAAAGTGAGGGCATTTTACCAAGGAAGGTGCTGGAGATGAACTCAGACACCTGGTTCCCTGAACGGCTGGTTTCTGACAGCTGGGTGAGCTCTCGGTTCAGCATCCTCTTGAACTAAGGATGAACACACACAAGCATCCATGAGTTTGATCACACACACTTTTTTGCCAAAAAACAGACAGACTAGGAACAATCAAACCGGCAACATCTTGCTTTCTTTCTACAAACCAACAAAATCAAATCAGGAGAAACACTCTCTTTTCCGAAATGTAAACTTGTTCGATTTGTTTAGGTTTTCATTAGTTTTATGTCCTGTGTCTCAAGTTTTACCGTCAGGTTTGGTGTATGCAGTGTCATGCTTTAGACAAACTAAGTTCAATGTGAGTGCAGATGCAACAAAGCAACCAACAATACTCGATTCCCCTGTGCATAAAGGCAAGATGTCATTTTGAATAATGCTTAACAAACTTACTAGAATGAATTACTAGAGATCGCTCTGAGTAACTTATCAAAACACAGGCAACCATAACCATCTATAAATATACTCCGAACACCTCGATTCTTTCTCTGAAGCATTCACACGCGTCCGTGTGTCCCCCCACGTCACACAGTGCAGAAGCTGATCGGACAATCCATAGCTGATTTTACTAGTACCCTGCACCCAAACACACGCATGCACTTGAATGGTGAAATTTAAATGAAGGTGTCAAAAGTCTCAGAGAAAGTCCACTGTCCTATCTCAACCACCACTTATTCACAAAACGAGCAACATGTGAGCCTGGAGCAGTCTCATCCCCTCCCACCCACTGCATCGCTCGCCTCTCCTTACCTGAATGAGCATCCACGACACAGAAATGAAACAACTCCCTTCTGGCATTTCAGCGCAAAGTCAAGCATAGGAGCGAAAGTAAAACTGAGTGAGAGAGTTGAGCTTTCTGGTCGTCCTCCACACTGGCACTGCCTGTTCGACAGTCAGCAGGGATACTTTTTGCTCCTACACAGCTTGCATGCCTGCGCCAAATCCAAAGCGAGCAGACAGTCCACTGGTTAATGCTGTGATCAGTACGAGCTGAGCAGATGGAAATAAAGAACTGTGCAGAGGTCCATGGAAGAACAAGAGAGTGGAAGCATAGCTGAAGGAAGGCTTTGGGATGCGAGGATGCAAGGCAGAGAAGCCACACTCCCTCGCTCCCCCTGACTCTCCCTCATTCACTCAGCCTGCTCCAGTATGTGTGTAAACAGAGGGAGAACGAGGTACGCTAGTCCCCGCCTCCTTCAAAAAATGCCTAAGAATAGCAGCCAATCAGGCACCTGCTGCAGCAGAGGTTGGGAGAGATGAAAGGCCCTCATTGGTGGGGAGATGAACAAAGTAGGCTGGGCTCAGCGTGCCAGAGGCTGATGGTGTGAGACACACCATGTGCACCAAGTTTGAAGAAGATATGAAGGAAAAGCTGTGAATGGATGGAGGGTGGGGGGGTTCATTCATGGAGCCAAAATGAAAGACAGTACATCACGTACCACTAAATAGATAAATAAATATTTCAGCACAGAAATGCACTCCAGACAGGCTGCCTTAGCATAATGAAAATGATATATTGATGTATGAAAATAAGCCCAAGCTAATACAAAAAGGCTTCAATGGCACACATTTTGATGACATAAAAATGTAATGTAGTGCAGTTAATCTTTCTAAATTGGGTAGCCCAACTTTTTATGTATTGATTAACCATGCTTTTAAGCTGATGTCAAATATTATAGGATAATAACAGAAGTTTTGTTTGGACAATAAGTGACCGGAAGTCACAGTTTCTTCGCTTTCATTTAGTACCAAATCAGTGGTGGTGACTGTTAACAGCAGGAAGTGTAAGCGACGGGAGTCAAGGCGGGCAATGTACTGTTCCTGTTGTGGTGGAATTTCCAGCTTATGAACTCATGCTATGTAAGTTAAGACAGTGGTACTCCAGGTCTCATTCAAGTCAGTGTCCAACATAACCTCATACTCTTTCCAGGCAGAGGAGTACTCCAACTTTGTGCCTCGATAGATTCAGGGAATCTAGGCAGCTGCATGATAAGGGAATGTTTCAGGACTGTCTCCTTTTGGAGGTCGGTGGGCCAGCCACACGTTTGCATACTTCCCAGAAAGAGAGATTGGCTGAACAAGGCTTTAGCATCTGTGTTTTAGCTGCCTGTAATGTCTTTGTTTACATTAAATACACCTTCAGGAGGACAGGAACGAGAGTTGGGATGGAAGAGCATGTGCATGTGCATGTTGTGTGGGCGGTCTAATCATGAAATCACACATGCGCCGGGCTCCAGTCTGAGGAGAGGTATACACAGAGGAAAAATGGATGGGGGCGGGGGATGCTGTTTCCTCTCCAGCTCCCACTACCTCATTCAGATTTTTCTGGACATGAGTGGGGGGAGGGGTGCGTCTGTGTGTCTAATCTCTATTTGCGTGCATGAAACCATCCCGCTCATTCATGGAATAAGCCCTGTCAGCGGACGGGGGAGATTCTATTCATGTTTTCATGATAGATTCTCTGTATTAGTGAGCTTTCAGATGTGTTTAAGGCTAACTGCACTTACAGCACAGCACACACAATCCACAGGCTAAGTGATGTACTTGGAGCCCACTTTAATTTGGGCTTCAGAAGATTACCACCACTTAATAAAAAACTGATGAAAATGATTAGCGTGTCTTATGTATTGCTTTTATTATCCGTTCTAATGAAACCTGCAGACGTATATATCTGAAAATTGAAACACCAATTCAATTGAATGAATTTGATTACTGAATTATGGACATTAAGGTCTCATCTGAAGCAGAGAACAACAGCGGTGATAAGAACTGCTTGATATTTCTAGATAACTTAATCAGGAGCTGAAAGTTAAAGCTAAATGCTGCATTGATTGTGATAGGTTTAACAATGTATTCTTAAAAATGTACTAGGTTCGACATGGATGAGTTCAGGGCCATCTGCAGCACCGTGTTCATGGAGTTGGAGTCGGACTAGCTTAAAAATGGCAACAAGATGGACATGACTAATAAAATCCTTCAGGGCGGTGAATCACAGCACAGATTAGAGTGAGTGCACTGCACTGCAACCTTGCACTATTACATGTGTTGCGGTGTGTCTCTACCTTTTATCCTCTTAAAGGTGTGTATGTTCAGTATGTCACTTGGGGGCTGTTAGTAATGTGTTTTTGTGTTGAAGTACCTTGTTGGAGGCCATCTCGCTGACAGAGTGTCGAGTTTTCAGTGTCTCTAGTTGTTCCAGACACCAGTCCAGCTCATCTAGAGTCTCTATGGCCAGCTGCTGGTGAGGCTCCTCTGTACCAGACAAACACAGCAAGGCTTTATGGGAAGGATACAACTATCAGAGAGCATTCACATACTGTTTAAATTTCAAAAAGATTGTTAAAGTGGAACTTAAAATGGGCTGTTAACCTACTGTTGTTTGAGAACACCGAATAAATGTTAGATTTCATCAGTGGTGGAATGCAACTAAGTACATTTACTAAGTACAAATTTGAGGTACTTGTTGTACTTGCTACTTCACACTTCTATTCAACTGCATCTCTAGTTACTTTACATATTAAGATTTCACATACAAAATGTATAATGATCTTATAAAATATGATGGCAGAGTTATCGATTAAACTGCTCTGCAGTATGTAAAATAGTTTAAATTAGCGCCAACATGAGCGGCTACAGCAGTAAAATGCTACCAACTGTACACAATAATATATCCGTAAAGATATAATAATATAATAGATAATTGTGAACACTAACGGGGGCCATTCTGTGCACTGAGTACTTACACTTTTGATACTTCAAGTATGCTTTACTGATAACCCTTACATACTTTTTACTCAAGTGTCATTTATTTCAATGGATTATTCTTTCATTGTGGTATTGATACTTTTACTTATGTAAATATTCTGATCCCCCCACCACCACACCCCACTGGATTTCATGTATTTGTGAATGACATTCATTTACAGATTTATTACTGTGACCAGAATAACCTAGATTTCACAATTCACTATTACATACAACTATACATTTAATAATGATAATGTCCTTGCCGTGTCTCTGTCTCTGTGACTGGGGTCACTGTTGATAATGGGGTATTGATTAGAAAATAGTTCATTCTAACTCCAGCACCGACCTGCGAGGCTGGTCTTGCACATGGATGGAGGGTTGTTGCCTGAGGATCGCGTCCTGTAGACAGAGACCATCCAAAGTCAGCAAGCAAAAGTCATACTGTAACTACAGCATTATTACTTGTGTTAGGTGTGACGCTGAGATTGCTAGAAGATTTAGTTTCATACATTTTCTCTAAAAAAAACAACCTACTTGCTGGCTGTGCGATCTTGCTGGCCGGTTATGACGGCAAAGTTACTTCGGACTGTCCTCAGGCTGGCGAGGACCTATAAGATAGGAACAAGAGACTAAATGTACAAGATCATTACCATGTGACGGACATAACGTCTGTGATATAATGAAACCACAGATGTCATTTCATTTACAGCCTTAAAAACATGCACGCGCAGGTGTCTGGTCAGCTCACATGGTAGAGCGGGCGCCCATATATAGAGGTTTACCCGATGCAGCACCCTTTGACTCCGACCTGCGGCCCTTTGCTGCATGTCTTTCCCCTTTCAAGTCTAAACTGTCCTATACAAATAAAGGCCTAAAAATGCCCCAAAAAATAACCTTAAACTTGCGCAGGCCTTTGCTTTATTCATCTTGAACTAGTTCTAGATGCTTCTTAATGTAAATCTATGACAAGCTTTTAAAACCAGATCTAAGATCCAAGACCAAGCTGAAGTGCTACGCAGAGGCATTCCCCCCTTTCTGATGTTTGGATGACATCACTGACACCCCACTATGTCATGTCTGTCACTCCATCTGTAGCCAAACACTGACTCAGCATGCAGAGGAAGCCCACAGAGTATCCGGTGTCCAGGCCTGACCCATGTAGCAGCCCTTATCAGCCAGCATGCAAATTTAAACAGCATGATCCAACAGTATTGGATTCACCGCTTCTTTCGGGGTGTAAAGTGAGCACAAGTGTGACGCACATCCCACGCACGAGCCGGGCAAGAGCCAGGCAATGGCAGCGGGATGCCTGATCCTGTCGCAGGGCCAACATAATACCGAGGGACTGTTCCGATGAGGCAGTAAAGCTCAGTCTCGTACCATCTGCTGTCTTTAGCTGACTAGTGAACGTGGTTTGCTTTGGCAAATTTTCAAATAGCACAAAAAAGGAAGAAATGCTTCCAAAAACGTTGGATGGAAAGGTTTCAGAGGACTCACCTGTGCAAATGGTGTGACAATCATGTCTTCTGTATGTCTGCAATACAGAACAGAATACACAGGAGGGAAAGGCATGAACCACTGACTAGAGGCCCAATCTATAAGCTCCTACATTTTATTAATTCATCTGTCTTAGACAAAAAAGGCCTAGGAACTTTGTTAAGATGAAATAAACAGAAACTAAACCGCACCTGATATCACTTCTAGTTTATGAAAAAAAAAAAAAAAAACGCTGTCTGTGCAACCAGGCGGCCAGAGAATGAGTTATCATGTCTAACTTACTCAGAGATCCTCATTCGTCACTCCCTTTGTCATCATTCTGTTAAAATGTAGCTATGTCAAAAAAAACAAATAAGTCATGCACTGCGTATGGTAAGGTTGGTAAGGAAACAGATCGGGGTAGGTGGAAGGATGGGTGATATAAGATATACAAACTGGTAAAAAAAAAAAAAAACAGACCTGGTTGTCTCTAATTAAGCATCACATGCAAAAACAAAAAGAAAAGAGAACTGGGTGTTTTGGGGGGTGGAGGGGTCTAACGGGGGTCACAGGTGAAGTGTTTATTATTTAGTCACGTTTGTCAGGAGGGATTAGGGAAATGGCTATGAAGCCATCTAGAGGGAATGCAGTAGAGGGCTTGAAGGGGACAGAGCCAGTGTTTTTAGCTTGTTTTTATTTTATTTTATCATGTTCTTCTCACCGAGTTGACAACCAGTTGACTTCCCAGTGCTTCAAGCTTTCTTCCCTTCAAAAACAGATAGGCGAGAGTTGATGAGGAAATGTGCTGCGACTGCTTACTATACAGACTTAAAGGTGTTTAGACATTATGAACTGTGTGGGGGACTGTTTTTTCGGGACATATTGTAAACACAAACAGCGAAAAAAGAAACAACAGACAAGAAATTTGACCCTTTCTTTAAATCTCTTGCAATCCCAGTAAAGCAGATTTGGCATGCAAACAAAAACATAAAAACAGCTGGTTGTACCAATGTTGGGCTATAGAGCTGTAGATTTTTTTTGTTTTTAATACTGCCCTAATAAAACTGAAAGACTGGGGCGAGAAATCGAAAGTCACCTCTTATTAGTCAGTGTAGGAGCCTTGTCAAATACAGGAAAACGTGCAGAGTATAGCTTTGATACATCAAAATACAAAGCCATAAAAGAGAAAGCACGCAACCTCAACAATAGGACCCTTTGGCTCCAGAGTGCTCTCTAGGAATCCAAATAAAAATGCCAAAAAGCCTAGTTTTAAAATTTGCAAATGAAGTTGAGACCCCAACTGTTTGCTGCAGCTTGTAAGGGAGCCAACCCTTAAACCAATGCAACATCTGGATCTTCCAATGTGGAAACCTCTCAGCACAAGGAAGACACACAAGAAGAGAAAAACATTTATAGACGTCTTTTTTGGTAAAGACCATTTAACAGACTAAAAACTGCTGCATCCCAGCATTAGGACCAAAGTCTTTGTAAGGAGATGTCTCAGGCTACACTTGTTCATATACTTTATATATTCAGTAGTAAAAACTAAATATATCTACAGTATACTCATTCATGTTGTATGGGACCTAAAGTCCAGCACACAGAGCACTGTTGCTATTGAGAGTGAGGCTGAAAGACTTTTTTTTTTTTTTTTTAATCAATTTTATATTTTATCAGAGCATCACAGAGGTTTTTTCAGGCAACGCAACAGAATTTTAGTGGGGATTATTAAAGTGGCAGAGTCTAACCTTGAATATATTTGTGTACTCAAATATACAAAAATAACTGCATGTCAAAATAAACACAAAATGTTAAGAGTAGCAGGAGCAAGAACTATTGAGAGACAATGGACTGTTCTGAGCGAATAAATCAAGAAAAAACACATCTTGCTTACAACCCATCCTCCTAAAACACACAACAAATATAAAAAAAAAACACTGAATATCGTGTACACACAAAGGTGCCATGTCATCAGTATCAACGTGTGAAACAGCAGAAATGAACTTACAGGTCACTGGCGGTGGAGGAGTTTCTGGAAGGACCTTTGGGTGAAAGGTCAAAGTCAGAGTCGGAGCGGTAGAGGAAGGATTCCCGCCGCTGGCTGTGAGGAAAGTTGGCCTGTAGGACCAGACCAGAGCCAGAGCCAGGGCTGGCCTGGGGGTCCAGGGGGCTGCGCCCCACTGCCAATCCATTCTCCACATCAAAACTACAACAACCAGAGAGAGAGAGAGAGAGAGAGAGAGAGAGAGAGAGAGAGAGAGAGAGAGGGGAGGGATGTATTAAGGATACATGACTCAAAACACATTTTATGGATTAAAACCCAAACATGCTGATTATTCTAAAGCATGGAAAGGAAACGAAAGAAGCATCCGTGCAACCACCCTGGACACCCACTTCTTGGTTTAGGGGTTGGCATTATTAAAACCATATAGACCATATAGACTACCACTAGTTTGAACATATCATAACACGTGGTGGAAGAAGTATTCAGATCCTTTACTTAAGTAAAAGTACTAATACCACAATGTAAAAATACTCTGTTACAAGTAAAGGTCCTGCATTGAAAATGGTACTTAAGTAAAAGTGTGTAAGCATAATCAGGAAAATGTACTTAAAAGTATTAAAAGTAAAACTACTCCTCATATTTTAGAAACTGGAAACGGTTCCAAACAGTTCTGTCAAACCACTAAGTGTTTAATGGTCTAATCATTTCAGATGGACTTGTAGGCCGTTATATTTTTGGGTAGTTTAATTTATAATAACACATAAGTATTTTATAAACTACATGTGTTTTGTGAGTCTTAAAAAAATCTTAATTTGTAAAGTAACTAGTAATTAAAGCTGTCAGATTAATGTAGTGCAATGTAGTAAAAAGTACAATATTTCTCTCTGAAATGTAGCGTAGTAGAAGTAGAAAGTGGCATGACAAGAAAAGACTCAAGTAAAGTACCTCAAATTTGTACTAAAGTACAGTACTTGATTAAATATACTTCGTTACATTCCACCACTGTACATAACACAGAATGTCTGCTTCGAGAAGCATGTTGTCATGTATGAATCTGTTTCTGGACGCATATGCAACAAATGCATGTTTGTCACCATGTTATTGTTTGTAGCATCAGATGGGAACAAAATAGAAATATACCGACTGACTGGTCGTTACAATTCCAGCTGCCACTGTGGAGTCCTATTGAAAGAAATCAGTGTCAGTGAGTGCAGCAGGCAACATGGACGTGATAGTGAGACAAATGCATGGATCAATGAGGATTGATCCATAAACTATGGATTTCATTTGGGGATGTAAATGTTACGCTTGTGGCCATGGACTGTCGAAATCCCAGTATCTACTCCAGTTCAGATGACTGGTGTTGCTCCAGCAACAATGAAAGGGAGAAAATGAATATACAATACAATACTCCATATCTAAAAATATCACTGGGCAAAAGCATTCAGCTGTTTGTATCTAACACAGGAAAAAGTGTAATTTAAGAGGAAGTGCAACCATTATGAACCAGTAAAGAGAAAAAAATAAGAGCTAAAAATGACAGATTTAGGAGGCTGGCACAAAGGACATGACAATGTGAAATATGTGGGAGTGCAGTTATCCCACTGATATGTCACACAGAGTAGACTAAAATCAGCTCTGTCTGTGATAACAAAATTAGACAGGAACCACAACGAGGGGGTGTTGAGAGCCACAGACAGATTAGCTTCTCATTCTGATGGCTGCACAGCCAAGATCCCACTGCCGTAGCCAGGGTAACCATTATAACTGACCCATAGGGACATTCACATCATGCTGATGAGATACAAAGATGACAGCAAAAAATATGTAAACCAAAATCTGCAAATTTAGGAAAAACAGAGATCACACCACTTCCAGCCAGCCTGTCTGAATGTCCGTGAAATGAAAAGTTTGCCTAAAAAAACAACAGCATGGACAATATGGTGTGCACTTAATTAGATTTATTAGTGTGCTTCACACTAATAAATCTAATCTGGCTAATGTGGCTATGTCATGCAGAAGGGGTACACGTGTGTGTGTGTGTGTGTGTGTGTGTGTGTGTGTGTGTGTGTGTGTGTGTGTGTGTGTGTGTGTGTGTGTGTGTGTGTGTGTGTGTGTGTGTGAACATCCAGAAGAGGTCTGCATGTGGTCCAGAGGAGGTCTGCATGTGGTAAAAAGGACTGTGTGTGAACAGCAGGTATAGAATTAGCATCAGAGTTTTGACGTGGGGTCATGTGAGGGTGACTCTAAAAATAGCCTGGCGTTCAGGTGAGGAGGAGTTCCTCCTGATCAAACATGATCTGACTACAGAGAAAAACACCAAATAAAGGCACGGGCGAGGCCTCTCTTCACAGTCCGGCCACTTTCTCTGCTTTCATGCACATCTCTATTTTCCCACAGTTCCACTCTGCTGACATGCAAAGCCAGAGAGACTCCGTCAACCTGCAGCGCAGTTTGGCAACGCGTCTCCTTTTCTAAACAGTCTGAGGAACTCCAGAGTAGAAATCCACGCTTTAGCAAAACAACCATTAGCAGAACGTGGAGGATTTTGGACTTGCAAGACGCTGAGACGCACATTCAATCTTTTTCAAATAAATACAGCAGTGGAAACGATATTCAAAAATAAAAATAAAAAATCCCTGAAATCCAAGGCAAACACAAAACTGAGGTTATGGCTGCAGGAGCGTTAGCCTGAGATGTCTGTTGATGATAAGTGTGGGAAATAATGAAACACAACACTAAAACCTCATCACAGTCCTGAGTACATCACAAATTCCTAGACAGTCCTGAATAACACCGCACCAAATACACTGTTTAACTGTCTGCACACTACAAGTTACCAATGATTTCGTTTGATTAATACTATGCAACAGAATATACGTTTATGTATATGTAACATATATAAGGAGGTTCCATGTGCACCGTCTTAGTTTAGCATGTTAACACTGAACACAAAGTATGCAAGTATGCAGTATTGCAAGTATTTGGTCATAAACCAAAGTATTGGACAAATAAACGTTAAGAATGATGAGCTTGCTAAATAAAAAAAAAAAGTATTTTTACAAAAGCCGTTACAATTCATCCTGAGGGAGAAGTGAACATGTGTACCAAATTTCATGGCAATCCTTACAATAGTTGTCGAGCTATTTGACTCAAAACCACAAACTCATGGTGGTGCTAGATGAAAAATCAGGGGTTCACCAAAGTCAGTTGGATCATCATCTGGGGGTCCATGAATGTCTGTACAAAATGTAGTGCCGATCCATCCAATAGTTGTTTAAATATTTCAGTTATCGTTAATTACAGCTTTAAAAGAATGAATACTAACATTTTAATCCAGTGAAAAATACAGGCTGCAGGTTTCTGTAGTATAATATCTAATAGTAGCTATGCACCAACTGCAGCATGCATAGATCCCAATCATTCCCCTTTCCACTCCTTCCTCCAATGACTCCCCCCACCCCCTTCCCTCCGCCCCCTGCTACCCTCCTAGGATGCTGCATGAGGACAAAACGTTGGTGTGTTACTGGCTATTACATAACACAGAACAGAAGCCCCCATCCCTCCCTTCATGTGAAAGATTCAGACACACTGACTACACTATACATAGCCAAGGAGAGGAGTCGGAGGGAGGGAAGACAGCATGGTGAGGGGTAAAATAGGGTAAAGAGACAGGAAAAGTAAATACAATTTCAGAGGAAGAGAGCACAGCCCGTTCTGAGGCACCCACATGAGGGCTTTTTGGTCTTAACTGTGCATTGAGTGACTGGGCCAGTGGGGCTCAAGCTAGAATGCATGCATGTACAAGAGCTGGAATACATGCACGTACAAATGTGTATTTGACTGTGTGTGTGTCAGAGATGCGAGGATTAATCATCTTTACAGAAAAATTAGGAATAAAGAGGGTTTTCCATGTGTAAATGATGCCTTGTAATGTGCTACAGCGGTGCAATGTGCCACCTTACACACCTATGTGTACAGTTTTGATGTGTAAGCACACACATCTTCCCTGCCCATTTACTACAAGCTCACATGTAGCTTGGAGCTACACCCACTCCTCACTCTCTATCCTGTTGTCTCCATCTATCTCATTCTTTCCTTGCTAATGATGCTGTAACTCTGGCTGCTCCTGTGTGCTCTGACCATAAACTTGTTTCTATTTTTGTATCTGCACGACAATTCTGCCTCTGTGCAGCTAAATTTAGCCTCCTCGTGCATGGGGAATAGCCCGAGAGAGGCAGCGACGCAGCTAAATATAGAGTTTCAGGTAGAATGCAGAGCCACCCCCCTCCCCTCTCTTTTCCTTCTGCATCGCAGAGCATCACCCTTTTTTTACCTCCATTCATTAATATTTATGGAGACGTTTCTATTTGAAGCTGATGCCGAGCTAAAATTAAATCACGAATGAAAATATCGCCCACGTCTTCTTCCTCGCTGCTATTTCACTCCCAGTTTTCACGTCTTTCTCAGGGGAGTGAACAGAGAGACATGACTAACTGAATATTTACCTTTTACTTTACACACACGCACACTTCACAATCTTATATTTTTGCACGAGCATGATTCCCAATAGTACATTACAATGATCTCCCTTAGGTTTATATGAACTAAGAAAAATATACACAGCAGCATGAACACCAGGAGTAGCTGTTGCCTAGGTAACAACAAATTGGGCTTCATACTAAATTAAAATAATTATTTAAAACACATATTATCTAAAGTATACTGAGACCAATTTTGTCCGTTTTGTAGGGTCGTGTCAGAGGTGTTAATTCAATAAACCCACAGCAACTAATCACACAAGTGTTGGGATGAAATGGTTTTCATATGGATTTGTTTCAAGAGATGGTATTCATATTCTACTATGTATTGTATGTGTTACATTAATACTGAAAAGCCGGTGTTTCTATTTTTTAATGCAGGGAATGTTGACAGAGTGAATGTGAAACCAAAAAACTTCCATAGTGCACAGTCTTCAAGCATACTTTTTACAATATGTACACTTAATATGTCGACCGAGTCATTGTGTGTTTTTTAAGGGGTCAAAGGTTAGCGTTCAGGCTAAGCGTGCACATGGTCCGGACAGGAAGCTCCCACAGAAGCACCGGGGCTGTTTGGACGGCTGGTCTTCATATACGACTCTATTGTCTTTGTGTCTTTCACATGCCAGCCAGTCGCACCCACCCACCTATCCTGTCCTACCCTACCTCCCTTTCTCAGTCTCATTCACAAGTGATGAAAATAAAAAGAACATGACGGGATTTTGTTTCAAATAATCCTGTTGAGTGGGATGGTGTTAACGATACAGCAGATAAACGTGTTGGTGAGTGATGGCTGATGTATGTAGTAGGTACTGTCTGGAGAAGTGAAATACATCCAATAACTCACTCAGACGACAGGGTCCCTCTACTGGGCTTTGGTGAGATTGCAAGAGCTGGGAATTGGAATTCTGGATATTTCACTGTAGACTGTGGAAATATACAGTAGAGCAGATAACAGTCCATTCACTGATTAGTCGATTGAAGAAGAATTCATCAGCGACAGTTTCGATAACTGATTATCTGTTTAAGTAATTTTTCCAACAAAAAAATAAATAAATCTTCCTTTGGGTTTCAAACAGTTTTTCGGGAAAAACAAACATTTCAAACAACATGTCCCATTAGGAAAAATGCATGCCAAATCACGACAACAACAAAATCTAATTCATGTTAAATGCATTGAACTGTGTTCCACAAAAAATCTGTCTTCACGTGTGCAAAAGTAAAACTTCAATAACTAATTTTGTTAGTTTTCAGTTACAATTTGCAACAGTTTTGTAAAACAAAAACACAACATGATCATATTATCACATACAAGTTACACTGAAAGTCAAGAGGTGATAATATTGAATGATTACCAAGCCCTATAGTACTGTAAATGAGACAGATTAAAAGATGTTCTTATAGGCAGAATGTGAAGAAGATTCTCTTAAGAAGAAGATCTATTATAAAAGATAACAGGCAAGTTGAAACATATGCCACTTGTTCTAGCTCCCCCAGTAAGAGCGTGCGCCCTATGTAGGCTGAGTCCTCTGCAGCGGCCCGGGTTCGAGGCCAACCTGCGGCCCTTTTCTGCGTGTCATCCCCCATCTCTCTCCCACCTTTCCTGTCTATCCTCTGTCACTTTCAAATAAAGGGAAAAGCCCCCAAAAATACATCCATACTGGTTTAACATCTGCATTCATCTGCACAAAGGGGCTTCATTCACATCTGCCACCAAGACACACACACACACAAGATTACTTTCTATCCAAACTGGAGCCAACATTCCGGGGCATCATAAAAGCCCCCCCAAAAAAGTGTAAAAAGAGAGGTGTGTTACAGCATTTGTTATTTAAGTGGCTGGCTGGTAAGAAGTGTGATTGATGGTAATCTGTCAGTAGCCCTGATACTCGACACCCCGCCTGCGTCACCCCCTGTCATGGCAACGTCAATCCCATCTGGGGAGCATTAAAATACAGGAGCTACGGGGCAGAGAGAGGGAGAGAGGGAGAGAGGAGATAGGCCTGTAAACCAGGGCGAGCTGTCATCTAAACCTTCATTCATCATTCCCAGGCCTTTGCGTGACACAGCCAGAGGTAGTAACACCAGGGCCGGCATGCAGAGCCATTTATTCAAGACATTTAAAAGAAGGCGTTTATTACATGTAAAACAGATCTCATCTACTGACGCTTGAGAGTATTGTATTTACTTTAATAATTTGAAATCATCTCTATTGCGTGACAATGAGTGCGTTGAAAGCAGTCGGAAGTAAATGAAGAGCTGCTGGGGGGGAAAAAAGCAACAAAAGTGTTTTTTCCCCTGCCGTGGTGTTTAGGCATTATAGTCTAGGCTGTATGTATCTGCACATGACACATAAAAGATACTCTGGAGCAAACAAGGATTAGGATTGGCTTAACGACACCACAAAGTTCATACCAGCAGCTGAGAGCCTACACCCTTAAACTCAACACATAGAATAAAGTGAACCACGGAGGGGGTAAATCTGGCTACATTAAAAATAACAGGCCTTAAAAAGTACTCTTGGAGCAATTTCCAATTCACAGTGACATTGTATCTATGTATAACACAAGAGTCACCAGTGTGTGTTCTGGTTGTTTTCACTGTGGCCCCTAGCACAGAGGGAGAACCACCCTGTTTGTTTGTCTTGCTCTTCCTCTCCTTTCCTGTGACATCATATTATTTGGCCAATGCGGAAAACCTGGTGGAGGTTGTGTGTTTTTATGCGTACACACAGTATAAAGTACCTGCATTAAATCACAATGGCATTATGCAAACTATTACATTCTGGATGTAGTGCTTATTGAAATGGTGGTTGAATCTTAAACAGCTGACAAGTCGTCTTTGTCTTAGCTTGTCTCATTTTATTGTGCAATATGGACTCTGATTACGTTCACTTGATAACATTGCAGCTGACTTACATGTATTGATTGTTCTTCAAATAAGTATCAGCGTTAGGAATAGTAGAAGTATGGTTTTATTCTGTATGTATAATATTGAAGCTATAGCTAGTTAGCTTACCTTAGCATAAAAACTGGAAACAAACAAAAACCAGAGAGTTAAAAGTGCAATTTGCTGTTAGGGGGGTTTACGTGTGAGACTAGTTTTTGGCCGGGAACTTCCTAAGGTTCCGCTGGTTGCCTGGCAACTGCTGCTGGCCAAGAAATAGTTTGGTACATAATGAATACATAGCAAATTGCCGCTTTTACACTTACCTAGGTTAGCTGTTTCCTCCCCGTTTCCAGTCTTTATGCTAAGCTAAGCAGCTGATGGCTGCAGTTTCTTTTAATGTACACACATGAGTGGTGTTGATCTTCTCATCTAACTTCCTGCAAGACAGTGATTAAGGTATCTTGTGTGGGCAGCAGCATGCAGGAAAACATTAGATCTGCCTCACAGCCTTCCTGTGTGTGCCCTTTTCTCTGTTACTGACCAATCCATCTTGTTAAAAACGTGAGGGAAACGGCCACACGCTGCATATATCCAGAAGATCCCCCCTCAAAGCAATCAACAAAGTCATCATTTCACAACCAACAAAAACCCGGGCCAATATGTCAACCTCTTTTAAGATAGACATTACGGAACTGCGATAACCATGTATGATGCATTGTTCAGAATCAGGCAGGGATAAATGGCTTTAAAAGAGTGCGAACCAATGTAGCTGTTAGCTGACACAACAGAAAGGCAGGAACACGGAATCGCTTCACTGACCTTTTCATAAAACAAGTCAGAGTTAGGACACATACTGTATAATAGAACAAGTGTGTATAGAGCCAGTGATGTGAAAAAGACTGCGTTGTTTTTTCCGGGTGACTTGAAGTAAGAGTTGGTTTGTTTAATTAATAGAATGAATCAGTAAAGATTATTTTATCATTGAAGAAAATAAGATCAAATGTGTAATTATATTAAATATAGTGAAAACAAATGGATCTATGCCAGTGACAACAAAGACTGTATTTGCTACTTTATGTCAGGCTGTATTTGTTGTTCACAGCGGCACGCACAGTTTTTATGATTTTTTATTAGCAGTCACCTAGCTGACTTGTTTCAAAACCAGCAGCTGGTTTGTAAATTAAAGAAATGTGTGTGTGTGTGTGTGTGTGTGTGTGTGTGTGTGTGTGTGTGTGTGTGTGTGTGTGTGTGTGTGTGTGTGTGTGTGTGTGTGTGTGTGTGTGTGTGTGTGTGTGGTCATGACCATGGTCTTACTGTACTTAAGTCTGTCCACTGTGATTAAATCGGTTTACTTTGCTATAAACTCTGAACAGCCGAAAGCAAGAGACAGACAGAAAAATAAAGACAAAACTAGTGAATGTGCATGTGTGAGTGAGTGTGTACGTCTGTGTGTGTGTGTGTGTGTGTGTGTGCAATTATTATTACATGTGAACTGTACGCTCAGTGTTTCCGCTCTGACGCCTGTAATCGCCGTCTCAGAGCCCAGCCCGGCCCTCTTCCTCAGATCTTTCCTTTGGAA
>CM042324.1:35204356-35316856 GCA_023566125.1 Zingel zingel
TTTGGCGAACGGCTCCAAATTTTCTCTGTCTCAAGATGCCAGACTGATCTGCGAGTGGAAAACTGGAGCTCGCGAGATCAAGACGCTCTCACGAGGCTAGTTTTCGACTAGCTCATGGATCTAATGTTAGCTTCATTACCTCACTGGCTGCAGCTTATAAAATCTGCCGGTCTGTTGTCATTTTAACAAAGATGACAGTTTCTGACTAGAAATAAGAAAGCTGTTTTTTCTACCTCTGTCTGAAATGAAGAAGCCATTGTTTGGAGTGTAAAAGTCGCCACTGTAATGAACTGCATTATGTGCCTTTGGGAGAATGCAACGTGTGGCAGGCATAGCAGAAGGACATTGACGAACGGCCAATTACTATCCAGCTTGCTCCTACACACAAAAAATATCTCCATAAATGGACGTGCACTTCAAGCTACATTCTGCAGTACGACATGGTTCAATTAAATTGGCAAATCAATCGATAGATCGCCTCACCCCAATGGAATTTACAAACGTTAGGCTGAAGACAACAATAGGTTAGAAGGGAAAAAGCAATAATAGAAGTGGTAGAGGCTCAATAGGCATCTTTAACATAAACCAGGCCCCTTTCTAGAGGCCAGACTGTTTCAAATACATCACACGATCACTCATCCATTACCTATTATGTGAAAAAGCTGGCTTTTTACATATTTACGTTGGTTGCACACTTGCGACATACAGCACAGACAGCTTGTACTGCAGTGTTTTCTCTCTAAAAGTATTGCATATGAGCCTTTAATATAATACAAAGGTTATGTGTCTGCGGTAGTGAAGAAAAACATCCATTTAAGGAAATCTGAAAAGGTGCACACACAAAAAGGGCCAATCACACACTGAACAGATCTACAATACTGCTGTATATTATATGGCTTTCTGGAGCCTGGATTCAACAGCTTATAAGTCACACGACTACAATGAATTAAATGGTAGCTTTTTGGGTTAGCAGGATTGACTGTGTGGGAACAAAACCCTACAAGTCAAACCTGATACTAAACACTTCCAGTCTCTCATTTTTTTAATTTCATTTCCCTGTACTCACACTTGGGACTCGGGAGTGAGGACTTTGGACTTTGGATTGAAAGAATTTATCCTCAGTGGGATGAACAGTGTCCTGATGCAAACCGGATGAGGGGATGTTGTCAATAAAAATGTACGGCAGTATGCACTTTAGACACGCTTTCATGACAGGAAAATAGTTTTCATGTGCAGTTAGAATAATGAAATGGTTAAACATCTTATCTCCACACACACACACACACACACACACACACACACACACACACACACACACACACACACACACACACACACACACACACACACACACACACACACACACACACACACACACACACGTTGGCAGTATACCAGAGGATTTCACAGTGCTCCATGTATCTGCGTCACCGTCACCGTGGTGGAAGAGAGTGGATGTATGAAGAAAGACAGACACTAAATGTTTGGTTCTGCTCAGTATCTTCACATCTCATCTTTAGACAGTCATGCTCTAAAGCGCTGAAACTCCAAGACGATGTGACAAAGTAATCTCTAAAACTCATAAAATAGCGAGGCATCATAGATTCTGGCTGACCCCTCAGTTGTGGCTTTAATAGTCCATTATTTGCAAAGGGCCTCATGACATCATGTGTTGGCAGTGGTGGAAAGTAACATAGTAAGAACATTTAGTCAAGTACTGTAGTAAGTACAGTTGTACTTTAAACGAGTATTTAATTTTTCTTTCTTTCTTTATATGTGCATATAAAACAAAATAAAAAAGAAATATACAATAACCTAATAAATTGCACAGGTGGGATAAAAAAACAACAACCCAGAGGGCTTGTAAAAGCAACCCACCAAACATTGAAATTAAAGACAGCTGTACATGCTTGCCACAAAATTTGCAAATGAACATAAATATCTTTTTAAAACTTTTTACTTCTACTCCCCTACATCTCATCGAGAAATACATTACTTTAGTTACTAGTAACCTGACAGATTCAGATGAACTATATGAAATATAATAAATTAGGATATATTATTATAGGTTAAGATAAGATGAGACTTTATTGATCCCTGAGGAAAAATTCACAAGTTACTCAATAGTGTAATTAAACTAGTCCCCCCCTCCATCAGCTTCAACATTAAAGTGATGAACACATTAACGTATAATACATATAATCCTACAATATAATATATATTATTCTGAAATGGGCCATTCTGCATGAGTACTTTTACTTTTGTTACTATAAGTATATTTTGATGCTATTACTTCTTACTTACTTACTGTACTTTTACTTAAGTAACATTTCGAACGCATGACATTCACATGTAACTGAGTATTTATACACTGTAGTATTGCTACTTTAACTTAAGAATAATATCTGAGTACGTCTTCCTCCACTGTGTTCTGGCTACATGGAGGCATGGTGAGCATTCCTGGGTAAGGAGTGGTGTGTCAGAGTCAATGACAACTCTGCTCATTAATTAACGAACACTGAATATTCACCAGACCTGTCTGCCTTTGTAATTTAAAGGATGTCAGTCACTTTGTGTTGCTTCTTTGTCTAACAATCATGTATGTCAACAATGTGATAATGATGCAATATTCATGTTCCATCCATGTTCTCTCATAATTTTGTGTGTATAAAGTTACTGAAAAATCTATTTTTCTTTTTTTTTAATTAAGCCAAGTGTGTTTAGTGTTCTTGTCAAGTTGAAAGGAAAATCTTGCACAAAAGTAAACTTTAACTAAAGTTGGGTTGTGATTTGGCCACATACTCAATGAAAAATTTAAAAAGATTTACAATGAGGTTGAATTATTAACAAAGACAGCTAATTACACAATACCATTTTTCAAGAAATATGTCAGTTGTAACATTAAAGTAAATGTTTTATCTGCTTATTTAAATATTTGTCTAACACCAGAAACATCGGAATAGAAAAACACTTTTTTAATTTTTTTTTATTTACACAACAGTATGACATACAGTATATATTTTACATCTGCTTGTTCTAACCATTTATCAAAGCTGTATCATGCTACACTGGCGGCCATACTTACTAATCCTATCTCAAATCCCCATCAGGGACACAAATGTTTACATCGTCTCAAGTTTACAATTTAGTGTATTTACTACCAGTAATGAAAAGAGTACAGTAGAAAGTGTTCTCTGCTACTGGCTTTGAAATATTAAAGAAACCAATAACAACACAGTATTTTCGAAATACAATTAGGGAACGATTTAGGAAGGCTATATGAGAAGTAATAGCAGTTAAATAATACAATCAGGTCAAAAACTGGTCACAGATCAAATAAAACATGGAGTATGGTATGAGTTTGAGGCATAATGTTCTCACAGAGATATTCAACAGGAGGTCCGTGACCCCTAGAGGATCCTCAGAGTTAGTGCAGAGGGGCCGCCAAATTATGTTTTAAAAAAATAATATTTTGGACGTTTTTTCAAAAATTAAAATGTCTGAAAAGCTACATTAAATTAATTCTAACATTTTAATAGCAATGATAAATTGGCCTATTTGTGGGAAGAAAAAAAAAACATTTAATTTACACATTGGAGATAAGCTTACTATAGGTAAGGTAGCCGTTAGGGGTGTACGATTCTGAAAATGTCACGATTCAATTTGATTTAAGTAATGATTCACAGTATGTACATGTAGTTACTTTTTCTATGTATATATATATATATACAGTGAGGAAAATAAGTATTTGAACACCCTGCTATTTTGCAAGTTCTCCCACTTGGAAATCATGGAGGGGTCTGAAATTGTCATCGTAGGTGCATGTCCACTGTGAGAGACATAATCTAAAAACAAAAATCCAGAAATCACAATGTATGATTTTTTAACTATTTATTTGTATGATACAGCTGCAAATAAGTATTTGAACACCTGAGAAAATCAATGTTAATATTTGGTACAGTAGCCTTTGTTTGCAATTACAGAGGTCAAACGTTTCCTGTAGTTTTTCACCAGGTTTGCACACACTGCAGGAGGGAGTTTGGCCCACTCCTCCACACAGATCTTCTCTAGATCAGTCAGGTTTCTGGGCTGTCGCTGAGAAACACGGAGTTTGAGCTCCCTCCAAAGATTCTCTATTGGGTTTAGGTCTGGAGACTGGCTAGGCCACGCCAGAACCTTGATATGCTTCTTACAGAGCCATTCCTTGGTTATCCTGGCTGTGTGCTTCGGGTCATTGTCATGTTGGAAGACCCAGCCTCGACCCATCTTCAATGCTCTAACTGAGGGAAGGAGGTTGTTCCCCAAAATCTCGCAATACATGGTCCCGGTCATCCTCTCCTTAATACAGTGCAGTCGCCCTGTCCCTTGTGCAGAAAAACACCCCCAAAGCATGATGCTACTACCCCCATGCTTCACAGTAGGGATGGTGTTCTTGGGAGGGTACTCATCATTCTTCTTCCTCCAAACACGGTTAGCGGAATTATGACCAAAAAGTTCTGTTTTGGTCTCATCTGACCACATGACTTTCTCCCATGACTCCTCTGGATCATCCAAATGGTCATTGGCAAACTTAAGACGGGCCTTGACATGTGCTGGTTTAAGCAGGGGAACCTTCCGTGCCATGCATGATTTCAAACCATTACGTCTTAGTGTATTACCAACAGTAACCTTGGAAACGGTGGTCCCAGCTCTTTTCAGGTCATTGACCAGCTCCTCCCGTGTAGTCCTGGGCTGATTTCTCACCTTTCTTAGGATCATTGAGACCCCACGAGGTGAGATCTTGCATGGAGCCCCAGTCCGAGGGAGATTGACAGTCATGTTTAGCTTCTTCCATTTTCTAATGATTGCTCCAACAGTGGACCTTTTTTCACCAAGCTGCTTGGCAATTTCCCCGTAGCCCTTTCCAGCCTTGTGGAGGTGTACAATTTTGACTCTAGTGTCTTTGGACAGCTCTTTGGTCTTGGCCATGTTAGTAGTTGGATTCTTACCGATTGTATGGGGTGGACAGGTGTCTTTATGCAGCTAACGACCTCAAACAGGTGCATCTAATTTAGGATAATAAATGGAGTGGAGGTGGACATTTTAAAGGCAGACTAACAGGTCTTCGAGGGTCAGAATTCTAGCTGATAGACAGGTGTTCAAATACTTATTTGCAGCTGTATCATACACATAAATAGTTAAAAAATCATACATTGTGATTTCTGGATTTTTGTTTTTAGATTATGTCTCTCACAGTGGACATGCACCTACGACGACAATTTCAGACCCCTCCATGATTTCCAAGTGGGAGACCTGCAAAATAGCAGGGTGTTCAAATACTTATTTTCCTCACTGTATATATATATATATATATATATATATATATATATATATATATATATATATATATATATATATATATCTTACACATCCCTTAGTACATGCATGTGGATTTTTTATTTAGTATCTTTTATTGTCCATTTTATTCATGTGGATTTGTTTGTTATTTGTTATTTTAACATCCTGTTATGATGTATGTGATGTTGTGTGTGATGTAAGCTACTGGGACCTTAAATTTCCCCTTGGGGATCAATAAAGTATCTATCTATCTATCTATCTATCATGTGATTGCAGTAGACATACAATAAAAAATTTAAATAAAAATAAAAAAAAAAAATAAATAAGAATCGATTTTTGGAATTCTATGAATCAATTTTGAATTGGTAGAGCTTGAATCGCGATTTGAATACGAATCGATTTTTTTGCACAACCATAGTAGCCATAAAGTCAAAGTTGCATTTTCATCCATCCAGCTCAGTTTAATGCAACTTAATTTTATACAGCAGGCTACATGTAGTTGGCGGTCCTTACTCTGTCTCTCTTTCAGCTAAGGTCCTTGGCATAAAAACGTTGAAGATCTCTGCTCTAACACAGCAAAAACTGATGAGCAATTCAGAAACACCCTCTCTTTTCTCACTGCTGCTGACGTCCCACCATAGCAAATTAAAAACAGCTGCCATTCTAACAAGAGTGTTGCAAATTTTACGCCAGCTTCTTCCAGACTTTATGTGATAGAAATGCTCTAAGAGATATATTGCATTACGCCAGTAAAAAAAGGTTTGTGTGGCCCCACAATAGGTATGAACAAATATGATTTGACTTGTTACTGTCTGAAAAAGCATTGCAAAGCCTGAATAAATCAACCTTGGAAAAAAGATATTCAAAATGTTACATTTGCTGCATCATTACATCATATAGAAGTATTCTAAATGTATTGTGCAGTTGCACACACACATTTTTTCCTGAAATGATCATGTTTGCTCTCTTTGGAAACTCTGGGATCCCCACTGGAATTTAAAATAACTTTGTGTGTGTTTGGACCAGCTCGGCCGGGTGAGTTTGTAGAGGTACCCATGCTGGGTACCGCAGAGATCAAGAGGTTAAAAAAGCAGCTGCAGAAGAATAGGGTACATAAACACACACACACACACACACACACACACACACACACACACACACACACACACACATATTCACATAAGCAGGGCTGCCATTTTCCACTGGTAGTTTTCAACATCTGTAACATAATCTCCAGGAAGAACCATTCTCAAAAATGACTGCTTCCTTTAAAAAAAAACAAAAAAAAATGGACTCCTCTCTCACGTAAACAGCAACTTTTTGAATGTAGCATACAGGGTTGCAGATTGTTAGATATCTTAAAAGAACCCAAACAGCGCTGCAGCTGTTGTAGTTATTTCAAATGAAAGGTGATTACTACAGGGCAGGAGAAAATCAAACACACTAAAACACATTTCTTCGTGGTACAAATGTCATCTAAAATACTGCGTACATAACAAAGCAGCAGCACCAGGTGTCAGCATGTGGCTGCTGCTGCTAGCGGCCTATATTTAACTGAGTCTCGGTGATGTCAATTGCGTATCACAGCCTGTACTGTAGTAAAGGCTATAGTGTGTCGCCTCATGATTCATTAGGCTGCCATCTGTTAGCATGATGGAGTGGTTTTGGACTTTGGGGATTGGGTGGATGACAGACTTTTGCGCACATATGCAAACACACAAACACACACACACACACACACACACACAGCCGAAAAAGGCCAGGACATAAGCACATGGGGATTCCCTAATGCATGCATGTTCAGGGACATGGACACACACTCAGAGGCACACATTAAATGCACATTCAGATGCTCTCAGGTCTGTGCGCACACCCAAATGGCAGGTGGCCACTCCTTCTGCAGGGAAGTCTTTGTAGAGAAAAACAAGGGCCGTGAAATGCAGCAGCCACATCACCATTTCATCTCTGAAAAAAATGCCACCTAGTTTATACACGCTTACCCAGTGTGTACACTACGGTGAATATATGTGAATGTTTGTTTTTTATTATTCTAATGGTTACTGTGCATGCAATAGTAGGAGTAAGTAAGACTAGTTACACATGCAGTAAATCAGTGTCTGGTAGATCTAAAAAAAGAAAATAAAAATTCTCCATTTTGACATCATGTGATAGTGAATATCTGATCATTGAGTTTGCCAGGGGCCAAAAGGCATTTAATGTATTGGAGAGGACAACATCAGGTTTTAAAATACATTTATAAAGTACCAAACTGGAAGTTAATTCTGCAAGTAAAATGTACTTAAAAATCCAATTTAAAATGTTTCAACTTTTAACTTACTTACTAACTTTTGTTTTCTCCCCAACTTGCATATTAAGTTTATCTATATCTATTGAAACAGTTGTACATTTTATTTCCAAATTGGATATATTTTAAATATTGCTCATGTAGTATTCTATTATTATTTAATGTATATTGTCCTATTATTTCATGTATACTCTGTATGTGTGCTGTGTGTCTGATATTTTGCTGCTGCAACACCGTTATTTCCCATTTTTTGGGATCAATAAAAATCTATCTATCTATCTATCTATCTATCTATCTATCTATCTATCTATCATACTTAATGGAGGTGAGCACAGTATTTATCGGTCACACTAAATATTAATACTAATTTTAAGGGATTATTCTACTCTTCATAAAATCAATGTGCTACGTCTGTAATTAGGAATAATTTGTATGTGTAGTTTGGTTGTACTGGTATTTTCTCTGCACTACATTTCTGACATATTGTACATCTTTTCTGCTGTATACTGTCGCCTCAAGTGGCCGATGTACAAACTACACAGGTTAAATGTTACGAACCGGTAAAGCAGAATGAATGGATGAGCAATAGAAGCAATAGAAGTTATATTCACAGAGTACACAGAAGTAGCAGTAGTAGAATTATAATATGGTGAAAAAGAATGAGAATGTTTAGCGAATGAAGTACAAAAATACAATATCAAATAAATACAAAGTGTACAGAATTGAAGAGTTTTAGAGTGTAAATGTGTCAATCTGAAGCTACGGTACCTTTAAAAGAAAAAAGGCGAATAACTGTTACAGTAATTTGACCACATACAGTACATCAATACGAATGTACAATTTGATTAAATTCAAACACATCCTTTACTCTCCACAGCACCATGAAAGTTGCATTCTTCTCAGACTTTTTCAGTATCCTAAAAATACAATCATAATCTATGGAAGCACCACATTGTTTTTATTCCCATGTCAAACAACTGCTGGGTCTGAAGGAGGTTGTGGCTCTCAAACAGTCTCTGATCATAACTTAGTGTGTTTCCCCCTCTAGTGGTTACAATCAACACCCTGATCCTGCTGTAATTACAAAGCTACCAGCCAGCACCAACGTCTGAAACAAATGACAGGATTTCTTTCTCTGACATGCATTTATTCACCAATAAAAAAGTGAAACAAAGCAACACATTTAAAAAAAAAAAAAGTTAAGGTCTAACAGAAATGTGAGCATTTTTAACCAAATTATTTGCTATATAATTTAATGTCTGAGTTTCACCTCTAATTCTTCTGAGACTAATGACTAGGGCTGGGTACCGAATGCGATACTTTTTAGGCACCGACCAAATTGCCTCCTTAGTATTGAGTATCGACAAATGCCTCGTCATTCAATACCAAATTTCAATACCTAAGGAGTAAATCACATCAGTGTCAGTGAGCCAATAAGCATGCAGAATGCTTCTATAAGAACTAATAATACTATGTAATAATATAGTTTTTTATATTTGCATGTCTTGTCTGTTTTGTCCTTTTGTGAAGGACTTGAAATATGACGAATGAGATTTATCAATGTAATGTAATAAATTGTTTTTGTATCAAATAATACTTGTGATTGGCTGTTTAGAGTTACACGTCGTAAAGACATGCAGGAAAAACTCTACGTTACGCACAGAGACGGGGCTCACGTAGTAGGAGCTGAAGAATAAATAAAAAGATTTGTGCCGTAATGTGTAATGCTGTCATTTCTTTTTGTTATATAAAATTGGTATTGAAAAAGTATTGTTTAGGAACCAGTATCAAAGTCACGGTATTGGTATCAGTACCGGTATCCACATTTTTTGAATGATACCCAGCAATACTAATGACTGACGTAGCTGCACATCGGATTTGTTCGGGACATAGCACTGTTGAGAAAAAACATATAAAATGTGCTTTGGAGGTATTAATCTTTTTACTCTTTCTTGGAAAAAGGAAAAATGCCTGTGTCCTCTCACAGAAATACAGTAGTGTAACTAGTTTTGAATTTCAGCAGTGGTCGTGTTGTACTCGGCTGCTGCTGCTGCTGTTGCTGCCAGCCTCAGGAATCGATGAGGCTCTGGAGGCGATTGGGGAAATCAGTCATGCTGAAAATATGGAGTACAGCAGTGACGCACACAGCAGCCAGCTTGCCACAGCCACACAGGCTCTATTGACTAATCTGGGTGTGTGTTTGAGGAGGGGGGCTGGCAGCTATATTGGGACCTCTGACATTGACACTGTTGCCCTTTGGTTGAATGGCCTCAGTTGACACTTTTTTTCCCTCGTTATTCTTTCAGTCACAATCACTTTCTGCCCCTCACAAAAACCTTTTTGTTTTCTTTTCACCCTGTTACCCCCTCCCCCCCCCCTTCCTGTCATTATCTTGGCGCTGGGAGCAGTACTATCTCTAACCATGTCCTCTCTATCACTTCTTCACCGCCCTCTCGTCTGTGCCTTTACCGTCTTTGTCTAAATTATCTCTTTTCACCACTTGGTCGGCCGTTGCGTCTGTCTCTTTTGCGCTCATAAAATCGCACCTCCTCAAACTGTTACGAGCTGAATGGATGCAGCACCAACTATCTTCTCATGATACTGACTAAGAGCCTGTGTCATTTAAATGAACCACACTGGCAGAGAAGCCATAAAAAGCATTGTTGAGAAGGTGTAGTGTAGAATGTGTGTGTGTGTGTGTGTGTGTGTGTGTGTGTGTGTGTGTGTGTGTGTGTGTGTGTGTGTGTGTGTGGTCAGAGGATGAATAGTGCCCTGGTACTGTTAGTACAAGTGTGGATAAGAGCTGCCTCTATTGTGATGGACACATCTGGATTACAAGAGACTGCTTTGTCTCAGTTGCACAATGGCAAAGAAGATGATTTATTTACAAAACAATTACTACCTTAACTAATCTAAGTACTAAGTAAGTACTGCTGTAACACACACACACACACACACCAGTGGTATCTTCTCCATCACCATACCATAAATATACAGTATAATTGTCTTTACTGGTGCTCAAAATGAAAAGCAACTTTTGAACTTTGCTCTGATGTGAAGCTCCCAGCAGTGACTCCACTTCAGTATTCATATATTTTAGTATATTTTTAGCCAGGAAACTTGATGTACAAATCAGGTAAAGAGAATAGAGGCTTGTTCTGTTCCCTTCTGCACTTCTGTATCCCTGGCTGCGGTCGAAAATCTCCTGCTTTGATCTCCTCATATGATCCAAACAGGCTCACGGCTGGAGCAGTTCAGATGACACTTGTGAAGCACATGCTGCATGCCTAGAGTTCAGAAAAGTACCACACATTGCGTACAAAAAGAACGTACAAAAAAAAACAACAGATCTGAAATGTTCCTTTTTTTCTTTCAGTACAAGAAAGAAGAGATTCGTTATGAATCTGTGCAAGCTTATTTTTAAGATGCATCTCTGATTGTGAGTTGCCTTTCACAATGCATATGGAGTGATGTTGATCTCCAGATCCCTATGTGTGTATATTGATATGCTGTGTGTGTATTCTTGTATTTTTTATGTATTAAGTCTCTGTTTTTGGTCTCTGTAAACTTACATAACAACCTGCAGGTCCTGCAGGGATCTCATCTTAGCTGTACTACACTTTATGTTTTGGGCCTGTATCAAGTTACAACAACAATTAAGCCAATCAGTCTCATCAGTGTGTAGACAAGAGACCATGTTACCTGTAGTGAGTTCATTTGACACTTTTTTTTAACCCTCTCTGTTTTGTTTCCTAGAGGACGAGATAGAAACAAATAGATGAAATCTGCTCCATCTGCTGCTGTCATGGACAATGAGCCAATATTTCTTCAGTCCTGTTATGAAACGCAAAAGTCCTGGACCACATGACAGTCATACAGTGCCCTGGCTTGGCTCCGGTCCATGGACCCCAAGGAGGGCCATCAGTGGACAGAGCCATCGATCCGCCATGCCACCCTGAGGCCAGCAACGCCAACCACAGCAAGCAGCACGCCAACAACAACACCCACCCACATTGGGTCATTTTGCAGTTTTTTGCCTTTAAACGGGGTTAAAGTTAAACAGGACACAGGTGCAGACTCACCATCATAAGTATTTGTTATCACTAAAGTAAACCAAAGCACTGCTTTAATCTGTCAGAGAGTTGCCGAGGGATTCAATCCCATGTCGAAATGTTTTCCATCTTAAATAGCTTTTTTAAATATTATGAAATCTAAATGGTACACTCAGTCTGGGGCCTGAAACATCACAAGTACACAACACCAACACAATGGAATACTACTGTTAACAAACAATTCTCTCATCAGTTGATTATATTTCACGTACTATCACAGTGTTTCCTTCAGGATTTTTTTTTAGCAGTGGGGGCAGGTCTGTCCGAACAACAACATTGGGCCCAATAACCTCTAAATAGTTCTACTTGTTGTTAAATTGCAATGTGAGTGGCAGCCATGATGATGAGATGATGCATGATGTCGGCAGGATCATTTAAAAGGCAACCGCGACTAAATGTTTTGTACAACCCTATTTCTGATACCGTGGTGGCAGAAATTTTGCCATGGTGGGCCGCCACTACAAAATCAACATAGAGGAAACACTGCTATCAAAGGCAATAACAGGTACTTAATAACAGGTACTAAAAACAGCTTCCCATACCTCCTGAATATCTGCAAACACATGTATTATGTTGCTATCGCCGCACGTCAGCGACTGTCATCACAATCACAAAGCTCTCAACACACAACCGTATACATACCCAATGCACGAGTGCCTGCGGGTGGAGAAGTTGCCGTGCATCTTCCTTGAAAAGCGGGAGTCTTTGTTCATCATTTTATTGGCGGTTCGAAAAGAGTTAGGACGGGTTCAGAGGGGCATCAAAATAGCAGCTTTGGGAGGCGAGGGATAAACAAAGTGAACTTCTGTGGCGCAACCAAAACCCCCATGCTGTCATGAATCGGAAAGGAGAGCTGTTCACATTCCTTTATGTTTTCTGTGGCCACAAGTTATAGATGATAGGTCCCTCTGACAGGGTAGTGCAGGAAGAACAGGTCCAAGAATGACAATTGTAAAACAACACCAATATGCAAATCACAAGAGTCTCATCAGCTGCACCTGGTGCGAGCAAAAACGAAAGGAAGACAGGGCTGCTGAGTATTCTCTGTATTTATAAGATAAAGGTTATTAGCTAGAAGCTATTTCCAGCTCAGTGCAGCATCAACGAATCACAGTGCATCAAAATGGAAATTCAATTTGCGGTTCAGCTTTTGGTCCCGGTGTTAAGGAAATGTCCATGTGTTTTAGTGGAAAAGGAAGATTCAATAAGGTTCAACTCAGCGTGTGTGTGTGTGTGTGTGTGTGTGTGTGTGTGTGTGTGTGTGTGTGTGTGTGTGTGTGTGTGTGTGTGTGTGTGTGTGTGTGTGTGTGAAGAGCCTAAAAAGGCAACGAGTCTTGACTGTTAGAGACCAGTTAGCCGATCATCTCACAGACAGTGAAAATATGGGGCTGAAACAAATTTAGGTGTAAATGAGTGTGGTATCAGCTGTCAGTTCTCATCTGGGACAACTTCCTTATTCGTTCTCCTTTCAGTCCACCATAGACTTGCCAAGACAAATGCTTCTCTCGTGTGTTTTTTCTCTCTCCACGTACTCCTAAATGGGAAACAGAAAGCTTGAGTTCTTCCAAATGAGCAGGCAAAGAAAATTCCTCAGCAATGGCCCCAATGTATTTTTCTGTCTTTAAAAATCAGGTCCAACAAACTTGAGACAAAGATGTCCATCTGAACAGTGGGTTGCCGCTGTGATGCTGCACCACCAAACAGACTGAGCAGAGTTAGTCTTAGTGGGGGAAAAAAAAAAGTGAGCTGGAAAGAGTGTTATAATCCCATCAGATGCTCTCTGGAGTGGGCCGTCCCATGTAGTCCCTGTCAGTGGGCTATAACTGACTTCTGCTATCTCTTCTCTTCTCTCTTGAGAGTGGTGGGACCAAATTCAGGCTTAAAACAACAAACAATAACAACTCTATCTCCCCTGAGAGAGAGAAAGAGTGAGAGAGAGAGAAAGAGAGAGAGAGGGATATGGTGGAGGGAGAGAGAAGGGGTGGGGTGCTGGGCGGTTGAGAGAGAGAGAGAGAGAGAGAGAGAGAGAGAGAGAGAGAGAGAGAGAAAAAGGCAGAGCGAGAGCAAATTACAAGAAGAGAAAGTACAGAGAAAGTGGACAAGTTTGAACAGCACTGGGGTTAGAGTAGGACGAGTAGAGGTGAGGTGAAAGCGGAGAAGAAGAAAAGAGCGAAAGAAGAAAAACTGCTATATTAGAGTCTTACAAGTAAAAGTTTTTTTCTATGAGAGTGTGTACAGTTTTCGTGTCACCAGCCTGCCTCCATGCCAGCAGTAACAGCAGTTCACCGGTCAATCAATACTTCAATATTGTGTTCTCCTCTCATGTCACAATATAATCCATCTGATTCGCACAATATCCTTTTTTTACTGTTAAAGAAAGATTTGGTGTCGTCAAATTGGTGACTGTGAAAATACTAAAGAGAACAAATGATTAGAATGGAAGGGCATTTTTCATAATGAGAGGGAGGAAGCAGACAGGAAGTGTCCATTACAACACATCTGAGGTTTATTACTGTCCATGACAGCCCGGCCATCAGGGAGGTCAAAGGGTACAGATGACTCTGGCCCAAGACCCAGTCTTGCTGTTACCCTTCCTGCCCGCCTGTCCAAATGGCCCGCGGCTCGGGTGAAAAGACCTGGCGCATATCTTTAGCGGAGCAGAGAGCCACTTCACGCTTCTGGGACGCGGCGCGCCACGCCATTATCGCATTGACTTAAATGCCAGCGATTGCTTGTGGGGGTCGTGACGCAACCAGAACGCAGCGCAGACGTGCCCGGTGGAAAATAGGGGTAAGGTTGACCCTTAAATCGGATCAAGTACAACAATTTACTTACTGACTTCTGTATTTCACCGACAATGCAAGTTAAATGTATTTACATGATAAATAAATGTATTGTTATCATTAAAACACATTTCAACTTGCCACACATTTCATCTAATACAATACTGACAATAACAGCGGGGGTCAGATGTGATACCAATGTAAAGATGTAACGTGAACTGCAGCCTGACCAGCTAAGCCAAAGTGCCTCACCACAAATCAAGGGCTCAGAAAAGAAAAGCCCAGCTACAGAGAGAACAAGAAAATGAATGAAGAGTAAATGTATTTGTTCACTTGTGATTCGATCTTATGATGTACTGCCTTGGAGTCATTTCTTCAATCATTGTTTGATTTTACTTTTCTCAAATTATTCATTGTTTTGTTTTAAGGTAAATGAAGGAATATAACTGCCACAGTCATTACGATTCTCGGACCTCTGCTATTTAATCTTTACATCTTTACATTATATCAAGTGATTGTGTCTCTCCCTAAAGTCGCTACTGTGTAGCTCCACGCTGGCGCTGTTGGCCTTTTCCTATTAGTGTTTTTAATTCATGTGGACTTTGTGAATAAACTCAGTTGATATTTTGTAACTGGCCTCTCTCTCTGTCACTACGAGGCTAATGGCCAGGAGCTTATTTGAAATTGCCCGAGTTGGTGGGTTAGAGCGGAGGGTGGGTGGTGATAAGGGGCTTAATTTAGAAAATGTTGTCCCCCTGTCCATAATTCCTGGCCTGGTCCATGATAACTATCAAGTTAAAGTGCCTATTCTGAAGCTGGGCCTCAAAGTGGTCAGTGCATAGGTACTTGAAAGTATACTGCATATATCTATATTATTCTTACTACTATTATAATGTCACTGCTACTACATTGCACATATCTGTACATGTTGTTCATACATTGTTCATATTACATAGCCATATTTATTCTGCTCTTATAAACACTGTAATATATCTCTTGTCCTGTCGATGCTCCAGCTGTCTATACTTTGGATATCACATTGCACTTTTCTGCTTTTTTTGCACTTCTGGTTGGACGCAAACTGCATTTCGTTGTCTTTGTACTCGTACTCTGCACAATGACAATAAAGTTGAATCTAATCTAATATAGTATATATATATATATATATATATATATATACAGTGAGGAAAATAAGTATTTGAACACCCTGCTATTTTGCAGGTTCTCCCACTTGGAAATCATGGAGGGGTCTGAAATTGTCATCGTAGGTGCATGTCCACTGTGAGAGACATAATCTAAAAACAAAAATCCAGAAATCACAATGTATGATTTTTTAACTATTTATTTGTATGATACAGCTGCAAATAAGTATTTGAACACCTGAGAAAATCAATGTTAATATTTGGTACAGTAGCCTTTGTTTGCAATTACAGAGGTCAAACGTTTCCTGTAGTTTTTCATCAGGTTTGCACACACTGCAGGAGGGAGTTTGGCCCACTCCTCCACACAGATCTTCTCTAGATCAGTCAGGTTTCTGGGCTGTCGCTGAGAAACACGGAGTTTGAGCTCCCTCCAAAGATTCTCTATTGGGTTTAGGTCTGGAGACTGGCTAGGCCACGCCAGAACCTTGATATGCTTCTTACAGAGCCACTCCTTGGTTATCCTGGCTGTGTGCTTCGGGTCATTGTCATGTTGGAAGACCCAGCCTCGACCCATCTTCAATGCTCTAACTGAGGGAAGGAGGTTGTTCCCCAAAATCTCGCAATACATGGCCCCGGTCATCCTCTCCTTAATACAGTGCAGTCGCCCTGTCCCATGTGCAGAAAAACACCCCCAAAGCATGATGCTACCACCCCCATGCTTCACAGTAGGGATGGTGTTCTTGGGATGGTACTCATCATTCTTCTTCCTCCAAACACGGTTAGTGGAATTATGACCAAAAAGTTCTATTTTGGTCTCATCTGACCACATGACTTTCTCCCATGACTCCTCTGGATCATCCAAATGGTCATTGGCAAACTTAAGACGGGCCTTGACATGTGCTGGTTTAAGCAGGGGAACCTTCCGTGCCATGCATGATTTCAAACCATGACGTCTTAGTGTATTACCAACAGTAACCTTGGAAACGGTGGTCCCAGCTCTTTTCAGGTCATTGACCAGCTCCTCCCGTGTAGTCCTGGGCTGATTTCTCACCTTTCTTAGGATCATTGAGACCCCACGAGGTGAGATCTTGCATGGAGCCCCAGTCCGAGGGAGATTGACAGTCATGTTTAGCTTCTTCCATTTTCTAATGATTGCTCCATTTTCACCAAGCTGCTTGGCAATTTCCCCGTAGCCCTTTCCAGCCTTGTGGAGGTGTACAATTTTGTCTCTAGTGTCTTTGGAAAGCTCTTTGGTCTTGGCCATGTTAGTAGTTGGATTCTTACTGATTGTATGGGGTGGACAGGTGTCTTTATGCAGCTAACGACCTCAAACAGGTACATCTAATTTAGGATAATAAATGGAGTGGAGGTGGACATTTTAAAGGCAGACTAACAGGTCTTTGAGGGTCAGAATTCTAGCTGATAGACAGGTGTTCAAATACTTATTTGCAGCTGTATCATACAAATAAATAGTTAAAAATTCATACATTGTGATTTCTGGATTTTTGTTTTAGATTATGTCTCTCACAGTGGACATGCACCTACGATGACAATTTCAGACCCCTCCATGATTTCCAAGTGGGAGAACTTGCAAAATAGCAGGGTGTTCAAATACTTATTTTCCTCACTGTACATATATATACACATACATATATATATATATACACATACATACATATATATATATATATATATATATATATATATATATATATATATATATATATATATATATATATATATATATATATACATATATATATACATATACATACATATATACATTATATATATATATATATATATATATATATATATATATATATATATATATATATATATATATATATATATATATATATATATACATGTTTGATAAATAGCGGTGTCTTGTAATGCCTTGCAGGATGGGCCAAATGTTTGGCATGATACAGATTAATGAACTACTTGGGGGGGAAAATACACACATTAATGTAACGGATATAAAAAAATGATTTGCAAATTTCATTTTGCTAATGTGCAGAGTTAGCCCATTGTCTCTATGATTCACCACCAGCCTATAACTAACAATAACAATAACTGCTATTCAAACAATACTTTTTTTTACACCAGGATCTTTTTAAACCTCCTAAATGTACGGTCCCTACCCAGTCACACACCAGCCAAAGGATAATATCGCTTTCCTCTACTATGACACATCCCCCCTGATGCTCCATGCCTTCATTTCACAACATAGCAGCCTCTAGTGGGAAAGAACAGGAAATGCAATGTTAACTTTCATCCAGAGAATGTGTCCTGAACATAACCCATTTTTTTTGTTCTACTACTAGAACTGTAAAATGTTACCTGAGTGAGAGAGGGAGTGCTGATCTAAGGTTATTTCTTCAGGCTCATTTTGAAAAAAATTTTTAAATAATCCCAAACTCCTATAAAATGTATACTATAAAATGTATACATTTAAATGTAACGGTCCAATATGTAATATATTTACTGTAATAAATCCAAAAATGACCCCAATGCGTGTTCAGATATTACGGTCAATGCTAAGCTGAAATACTATCTTTTCTGACATCAATGCTAATGCCAGTATTTTCTCCTTTTGAAATTTCCGTTCAGTGACCATGACCGTGTTTTGGCCTGTGTGTTGTTATCAACTGCCCATTTTGACAGCCAGGACGGGTTGCCAGATATACCTGTAAAAAAAACGTAAACCCAGCGCGCTACAGCTGTAACGTTAGTACAACCATGAAGGCAGGCATAAACGAACAGGATCAACGGAGATAGATTCTACCTGACCTAAAAAAACGGTTTCTAACAGTTGCGTGACCAGAAACGTTACAAACCCCGGGTAAACACTGGAGATGTGGACGCCCGGATAGCTCAGTTGGTAGAGTGGGCTCATATATATATATATATATATATATATATATATATATATAGAGAGAGAGAGAGAGAGAGAGAGAGAGAGAGAGAGAGAGAGAGAGAGAGAGAGAGAGGTTTACCACTCGACGCAGTGGGCCCAGGTTCGACTGCGGCCCTTTGCTGCATGTCATCCCCCTCTCTCTCTCCCTTTTCATGTCTTCAGCTGTCCTATCAAAATAAAGGCCAAAAACACCACATGATTTTTTAATTAGTATTATCTAAACAAGAACTAAAAATATCACTGGTTGCAAAAAGTCTTCCACGGTCCTTTTCTCACATGCAAATTATTTTAGATTATATCACACGAATCCATGTTTTTTTTTCTACTTTCTTTCTATTGTTTTACTATTGTGTCGTCATATACAGTATGGTGATATGTGTTGCAGTTTAGTTGCTAATGTTACCTCTGCTGTATCCACCTTAGAAAACAATACTCCTAATCGACTACAGATGTCCATCAAATAAAGTGATGATTATTGTGTTTGTTTAAGTTCTTCTTTTCTTTTAGAACATTTTCTAAATGTATCAATGAAAGACATAATGAAACAAAACTGTCCGTCACCCCAGAACTGGCTTGGCAATGTTTCTTTTGCAAAAACAATACATTTGACGTGGTGTCTCTGGAGTGGAAAAAGAGGCTTAATCAGCTGAGACAGTAAGTGAAAATAACTTTGCGGGTATGTTCTATATTTGGGCTGCCTGCGACATTTATTTTCCACTGGACCCCCAGTTTGTTTAATTCCTCCTCCTTGCCAGCCATCCTGCAGTAACTCATGTCCATCCATTTACTTCAGCTCAGACATTATGGGACACTGCACATACCCTGCAGAGGGACACTTCCAGTGGCCTGACCTCGGGAGCTGTACAACATAAAAGCTCTGACATGTTGAATATCTGCAGGCCTCTGACTTTCCAGATTGAGCCTTGAAATCCACTTGACTTGCCCTGTAATATTTAGATAATATTTAGATTTTCAACAGACACACCGAAATTAATGAAACTGTTTGAGAGTTACAGTAAACTTTGGAAAAGAAATGTGTCTCAAATCTCCTATTAGGAGACCATTAAACGCCAGTGGGGGGAAATTACACTCCAGACTACATGTTCATGAAAGTGAATGGACTTGTAAACACTTTTTGAGCTCTCTAGTAGGCTTCTTTAGGAATGTTTAATATGCATTTCTTGCCAATAGAAATAAGATAAGTAAATGTTTAATTCGCATTGGAATCATGGGTCAGGTCTGATGCAATGACGGCTCATAAAACTAAAGCCATCCACAGGCACCTGACGGCAGGGCAGCTGTAAACACTCTATACAAACAAGGGCTATGGCCACTCTAACGGATTTTAAAGGTATCAAAGGAAATGAATACTAAATGGAACATGTTTTAGCTAAGCAGGAAATATCCTGTTACAAGCTGTAGGTGTGCTCCATTAAAAAAAAGGTTTTGTCACTGACAGATTAAAGTACTTGCTTGACAGAGAAGTGGAACAACAAATGGCTGACACAGTGACAGCAGGGATGTGGTTGAGCTGTGTGTTTACTGAGATGATTCCGCTCAGTAGGAAAACAAAAGCTCTGGAAAAACACATCCACCTGTAGGAAATGAAGCAACTAAAACCGAGCTTTTTGAACTCCAACTCTTACTACTGACCTTTGCTGTTCACCAAAATCCACTGGGAGTTTCTTGTGACTCAAATGTGTTTTGCAGCCATAAACAAACCAAGCATACAGAGCATTAAGGAAGCAAAAATCAGGCAAAGTATCAACAGCGACCATGCTGCATCTGCTGTGTAATATTCTCAGTAAATATCAGCCGGTCTATTTATAGAGGATGGAACCGCACCTTTACAGTCCTCACATTATGAGAACTTAATTTTGCAGAATTTCCCTGCAACAACGGCTGATTTTGTTTCGGGCAGAGGACAGGGTGTTCAACTGAAACGCAGAAGTACATGAGCATCTCGTGGCCAGGATCAATTTCATAACCTACGCGTAAGGGCAACTGTTTTTTTTGAGGTGTGAAAATCACAGAACATTACATTCATTTAGCTGACACAATAAGTGCATTCAACCATGAAGATACCACCCAAAAATAGCGAGAATCATGCAAATACATGAAATTAATTAAATAAGCAAAACTGCTTCCGGTGCTACATTTTACAAAATACAGCAACATCTGCAGCTGAGTAGAGTAACCCTCCGCCATGTGACAAGATCCACTACTACTACTACACACATTGACTGAAACATTAAACAGCAATTAGGCTATAGGTAAAGAACAAAAAGAGAAACTATTGTACATTTATATATTGGCTTCAGTGCTTATAAAACCTCAGGTCAAAGTGCAAGACTGTCAACGTGATTGCACATTGGGTTATGAATTTAAGTAAGTATTTCTGCTGTGGTTTTGCGGCTCACGAAGCGCTGTCACCTTTGCCATCTTGGCCTCAGAGTTAAGGACTTTACCTGGGCGTATGGGCCAGAGTGAAGCGGCGCCTCTGGAGGTTGATGCTGCGGTTCATCAGCAGCTTCCGGAACAGCAGTGGGGAGTTTCGAGGGGACCCACGTGGAGAATCTTTGGGTGAGATCTTCGGGGATCCTCCCGGGGAGCCCACTTTAGACCGAGACATGAGCTGAATGATGGGCAGCCGGGTCACCCTTTGGCCCTGTTGCCTCTCCTCAACTTCAGCCTGCTCCTCCTCGGAGCTCTCAGAGCACAGCTCACTCATGGTGAACAGAGGATGCTCAGTGGCCAGGTCAGGTAGTTAGGGCAGTTAGTCCCTTTGCTCGTTAGCTCACTTTGGTCCAAGGAACAATCTCTGATCTCCTTTTCTCGGGTTCCTCAAATAAACTTTACAGGGCTTTCCCATGACATGTCAGTTTCTGTAGCTGTCTCTCTTGCCTTTCCAAGTCCAGGAACTGTTAGTGCCTCTGGTCCAATCCTGGCTTCCTCATATTTGAACTAAACCTGGGCCCTCTCATTATTACTCCGAAACTCTCTTGTTAAAACACTCAAGTACGCTTCTTTCAAAATCCAAAAAGAGCACCAAAAAGCCAACACTACGGCCTCTCTACCAGACTTTTTTTTGTATCTTTATTTGAAACCTATCAGTCTCTTTCTTGTCTCTTCCTAGGGACCACGTTGACTGCCTTGCCGGGCAAGAAAGTCAAACATTAGTGTTGATGTACTCTCCCTGCCTCTCTCCCCCAGGCTTTGTTTACATTAGCGCTAGGCCTTCCCTCTCTCCAACTAAATATGGACGTCTGATTTACAGGGAGGAGAAGCATGACAGATCACCTCCATCTGCTTCTCTCTCCCTCGTTCCAACTCTCTGCCCCCCCCCCCCCCCCTTCCCTCACTCCTAACCTTATGGAGCATATTGTTCATCAACTTTCAAACTGTGCTCCATAATTACTTCCTCCAGTGTATAAACATTAAGCCGTCGCCTGGCTTGGCCTCGCAGCTTGCTTTTCTTATGCTCACTCCAGTTGACTTTGCACACTCAGGCTTTTCCCTCTGGTCCCCGAGGTGCTGTTTGTTATGAAGTTGCCTATTTCCTCAGAGACAGCCTTTTTGCTTTTCACATGCTCAGAGCGCACTAGGAAGAGTCACATGAAGGGCCTCTGACTATAAAAAGCAGAGGTAGATAAAAGTTATAGAGAGCATGGGTGCTGTCACGATGGCGCTCTCTATCTGTGACCAGAGGCCACATCATCCTCCTCACCCCCACCCAATCTCTTTGTTTATCGCCGGAGAGTGAGGAAAGGTCCTTCTGTGATTCAGGACTCACAGCTAAACACCGGTGCTGTCTAGAATAACTGAAATAACCTAGGGAGCTGGAACATCTGACACAGGCGCTGAACCTATGACCAACAGATGGTAGGGAGAGCAGGGAAGAAAGATTTTTTTGGTTGAAGGTCTTTTTGTGGATAGACACTCAGAGTTACTGTACTCTATGTATTCTGGAGCAACAGTACTGTACTTACTGTACCAAATGTAGCACTGCAGATGCATTTCCGGTCAAATGCATGTCAAGTTTTTTATATGAGCCGTCATCACCAAAGCATGTCTCAAAGGACTATACTGTACAAAGGATGAGTGTATAACACCGGATGTGACTTCTGCTCTGTCCTTCCCAGTAGATAACTTCCATTTCACTTTGCAGACACCACTTTCAACACTTCAGCATCACCAACACATCTATTATGAATGATATTTTTCTCTGGAGTGCCATTAACGGGCAGTGAGCTACAGTACAGCTTGCTCTGAGAGTGCCCACTGAGATTTTGCCTTTAGATCTACGAATTAAACAAATAATGTGCTTTAAGGCAGAACTGAATTGACGTGTCAGTGAAGCAAAAGGTATCAAATCTCTTTTATAGCTGCACTCTATACTCTAGACTCTCATATCTTTGTATTACAATAGGTCAAATGATGATGTGTAATGTGAAAAGGGGTGTCGTGATGAACCCACAGAGATTTATCTCCAAACTCCCTCAGCATGACAGAGCGTATAAGGGCCTTTCAGCTCTTTATTTGGATTTTATGGCCTGCAACTTTAATGTTTTGGTTTAGTCTCAGTTCTCTCATCAAACCCCTTTTCAGGCACCTATTTTTAGCAAAAAAGCTCTGACAAATCGACTGTACACTCCCTGCTCAGCAAAAAAACAGCAGACAGGCAAAGTTAGCAACTTGCTGGTGAACATGGTGAAGCGTTTAGCCGCTAAAGAGCCGGATGTTTTTCTCAGGAGTTAGTGGAGACCAAATCAGAGGTACAAGTAGAGTGAATATTGCACTTAACATTAGTCGCATTAACAAAAATGACGCTAACGTTGCTCCATGTCTGCCCAACGTGTAAATAAGCAACTGTCTCTTCCCCAAGTTCAGCACATCTGAGGAAAATCCTGGGCCCGAACCAATACTCCTGGCCCTGAAGCACATCATCCTACCAGTCATGCGGCCGACAATTCCCAGTTTGATTTAGGGAGGCCAGAACAGAGTGTTTATTCCTCCCACAGGTCCTGGAGCGGCGCTGATCAAGTTCATCAAGAGGTAATTCTGGTGGATCGGCAATGTGAGGCAACATGTATGTTACAACATGTTCCTCGTTGCACCAAACAAGTCATTGAGACAGCATCTCTCGTTTTGAAAGTGTAGCAGATTTGCTTTGTTTGATTAATTTCATGTATTCACGTGATTCTCGCTATTTTTGGGTGGTACCTTCATTGTTGAATGCACTTATTGTAAGTCGCTTTGGATAAAAGTGTCAGCTAAAAGAATGTATCGCAATGTAATCCTGAAAGACTTCCCCATCCAATGAGCCACTGTGGAAGCAACTGCGTGATCAGGGTTTCTGCAGGTTTCACCGAGTCAAATTTAAGACTTTTTAAGACCTTTTTAAGACCATTATGAATGATATTTAAGACCTTTAACACAACATCAACTGAGCCCTAAATTCAGTTTTTTTTTCAAGCCAAGTATCGCTAAACGTGCACTTCCCCATAGCTGAAGAATAGAATTGGTTTTATGTCTGTGGTATAATCCAAAAGAGACTCGCACCAATAACACGAAAGCTGATTGGCTGCAATATAAGTTGCATGTTTGTCTCATTTGTAGTAAGACAACGAATATATATTTGGACTAGGGAAAGAAAGAACTCCAACACCACGGAATAAAAAAAATTAGCATTAGAGGTAGCGTTGCATGGATGTAGGAAAATAAATACCTGTTTAAAATTATTTAAGACCTAGAACACAATACTTCAGCGAATTTAAGACTTTTTAAGGCCTAAAAGTTTGATTTTTAAATTTTAGACTTTTTAAGACTTTTTAAGACCTTGCGGAAACCCCGGTGATAAAGTCTACCTTTCTATGCACTTTATTTCCAAGCTCTAATAGTTTTATTGTCAACCTAGAGCTTAAGCTTTCCAAAGAGGCACATTTCATGGCTCTGTTCAAACTCATATTGAAGGTGCCCTGCCACACAAAACCGTTTTTACTTGCACTTTTTGAAATTTGATAAGTCCATATGTGTTTGTGTTATGTCGTGAATGTGAAAATGAATGGCTACCTCCTCTGTCAGCTCTAGTCACTGAAAAGAAATAAGCGGAATAATCAGGCCAATTACAAAAGCTGGTCAGTCTGACATCATGTTACCTGAGCTCATTACTATTCATGAGCTTGCCCAGTTGCGCTGGGTAAAGGACTCCCATCAGACCACCACCACCGCCCTTCATGGTATACATCCCAATTCGGGAAACCTTGTTCATCTTCTGATTTTGGGAAGCATTCTGCTCCCTCTAGGATCCATCTCCAGAGTTTCTCTGGAAAGGGTTATCCACAATCAAACAGCCAGACAGGGAAAACAAACCAGGACTTGAAGACAACATCATGCTAACTCATTACCTCCAACCCATCTAAGTGGTGTGGGCAGAGTATGCTCACAACACTTGTCTTCTACTACTGATGTCATAATTTCAGGCGGTGTTCAAGCACCTGCTAATATTGACTTTGATGGATAAATAATGATATCAAATTAGTGACGTGATAATAAACTAACCCCGTTCGATTTTGATTAGATTTCCCTACTCCCAGCTCATTGTCATTTTAAAACAGCCTGCAGCTTTAAAATGCTGCTCCATAAACAATTTCTCTGGCGCCGCGTCAAAATTGCACTACCAACTTGTAAACAGGCGCGCACATGGCCGTCTTCACAGAGAAGGAACACAATGAAAGGAGTCATGCCTATTGCTTTATAATGATTTATATTGATTTATAAACACTAATGGATGAATATAGCCTGATCACCACAATATATCAACTTATTTTCCAGAGCCTTATCTGTAGAGTTTTGACAATTGCACATTAAATGTGATGAATCTGCATGCCAGTGTGTTTGCCTTGACACGCTGACAAATGATGTCAAGTTACAGTTTCTACGTACGTGCTGTACAGAATGTTCAGAAACTTAGTTTACTGCGCCTAAGTTAAAGAGTCCATCCATCCATTACCTGTAACTGCATATCTTTTATGGGGGGGGGGGGTGACAGCGCTAACCACTGCCCCACCATGCCACCCCTAAATAAAAGAGCATGAAGGCAAAATCATAGTTTCAATTATTGGAATTGTGTAATCAAATGACATCCATTACACTACACTATTTCTTTCTGTGAATTTTTCTGAATTTCGAAATGTTAATTTAGAAATATAAATACAGGTGCAATGTCTATATTTCTACTGTATCTGGGGCTATCATCTGACTAAAATATTTCGGTTTTGCAGTGCACCACTGGCAGTAAACTCATGTTAATCTATTTAAATGAAATGGCATTTTAGAATTTTCAAAAGAATTTCATTTCAGAAAATATGTTTGTATACAGTATGCACGTGTTGCTTCCAACGTTCAAACTATTTAATATTAATCATTTTTTATTTGTCACGTGAAACGTGTACGAACAGAGTACAATTTTAGTGAAATGTTATCCCGTCAGCTCCTTCCACTTCTGCATGATTCATGATAAGCAGAACATAGAAAAAGAGAATATATATATACTATATTAGATTAGATTATATTAGATTGTTCATACATTGTTCATATTACATAGCCATATTTATTCTGCTCTTATAAATACTGTAATATATTTCTTGTCCTGTCGATGCTCCAGCTGTCTATACTTTGGATATCACATTGCACTTTTCTGCTTTTTTTGCACTTCTGGTTGGACGCAAACTGGATTTCGTTGTCTTTGTACTCGTACTCTGCACAATGACAATAAAGTTGAATCTAATCTAATATAGTATATACATACATTATATATATATATATATATATATATATATATATATATATATATATATATATATATATATATATATATATATATCACTATGATGAAGGTTTGTTCGCTATAAAAGAAAAAAACAGCAATGATACAACCGTGTCTTTGTCCAAAAGTCTTTGTCCAAAGTAAAGCCTAACCCTGATCACCTCTGTTATGCAACTACCTACGTAAGCAAACAGCTCTGTGGGCATTCCTTCGACATGTGAAAAAAAGAGAATAAAGGGGCCGCACACACGCAGTACGTACATACATACAGTGTAGATGGGCAAACATGCTACAAATATATTTGCAGCTTGAATGTTTTTGGGGAAACAATCACAAGAGCCTTGTTTGTCTGATCTTTTATAGTGATAATTATTTCGCAATGTGATAGAGGGGCGAGCAACGCCTTAAGCAGGACACTTTGTTGGATCATATGCTCAAGAAGCAAATCCACGTTTTCTACCTAAATTGGGCAAAAAATATCATCAAGCTCTGCTGAATACTCCAAAACTTTACAGGAAACGGAGTTGGAAGTTATCCTAAATACAGGACGACAACATGCTGGATTTAGAGGCACTGTTTTTTTTTCTTTTTAACTACGTATCGGTTTAATCATTAATCTAGAACATGTGCCCAACTGTTTGGAAACTCACTCCTCTTAACAGAGCTCACAATCACTTAAGCTAAAATCAAATACGTTTTCCTTAGGAAATGTGGGGGCTTGCTGAAAGGAATTGGAGGTTGAAAGTTTGAAATATAAGAAAAAAGAAATAGAAATGGCTCATCATCAAGGTTTGTATACCAACACATATCTTGAAAGTGGGAACAGATCCTCGGTAGGGCAAATTATATAGATTACTCCAAAGTTGTGGTGAGAACGATGAAGTTTGTCAGTGCAGAAACAACACATAGAACCATTGACTCACAGGGCTTTGGAGATACAGTTGGTCAGAGTCCCCAGGCTCCTGGAGGGCCTGATGCTGCGAGCCGAGGGGCTGGACTGGTGGTCATCATGCGTGGAGGGTCTGCAGGAGAGCCTGGGCAGCTGCAGGGTGCCTGAGAAGAGCCTCTTCACAGCACATCTGACATCGGGATCCTGGACAAGTGATGGACAGGAGGCCTGCTCTGAAGACTCCCACTGTCTCTGGGAGGCAGAAGAAATGACAGGATGCTGTCAGTTTGGCTACATTATTAGATCAGATGCTTCTAATTGTCAAACTAGACGTTACCAACAGTGATGGCATAAAAATATGTGAAATGTAGATGCTCCATAGACAGTAAATTACATGCAGGCAGTGGTGGAGGAAGTACTGAATCTCACTTCTTAAGTAAAAGTACAAATAACCAGAGACGTTGTTAACTAACCAGACAAACGTTTGACGGTCAGGAAGACGTTTTGGCAGGGGGAAAAACTGATCAGAAAATGTAACGAAAATCTAACGGAACGTTGTAGAAATGTAGTGGGGTAGAACGTATAGATAATTGCTGCAAAATGTAACGAAGTCAAAAGTCAAAAGTATGCACTATTGATTGTACTTACAGTGCTCAGTATAAATGGGTACACCCAGAGGTGTAGTGGTAAAAAAAGAGGTGGGTAAACTATAAATTCTGTGATCAGGTGGACCACGACGCAGTCACCCGGTAAGGTGGGCCTACTTACTGGTGTATGTGTATCCTGATGACATCGCTATAGGCTATCATTTGATGGTACTACCAAGGGTATCACTGGTTGTTCCCTCATCATAGGTCACACAATCACTATTCAATTCATACATTAATCTAAGTTATTTTTAAAAGGGACTCAAGAAGGAATAATATGGTTGAAATCTATAAAGTTTACTAAATGACAAAACAGAGAGAACAAAAATCTTTAAGAGAGATAGAGGGGGAGGCTTATATCCAGGGCTTCCAATGCAATGCACTTGTACATAATAATTAGGGTTTAGGGATTTGGGATTATTTTCATAGTTGATTAATCTGTTGAATATTTTCTCGATTAATCGATTAGTTGTTTGGTCTATAAAATGTCAGAAAATGTTGATCAGTGTTTCCCAAAAGCCCAAGATGACGTCCTCAAATGTCTTGTTTTGTCCACAACTCAAAGATATTCAGTTTACTGTCACAGAGGAGAGACGCTAGAACATATTCACATTTAACAAGCTGGAATCAAAGAATTTTTTACTTTTGTCTTAAAAAATGACTCAAACTGACTAATCGATTATCAAAATAGTTGACGATTACAGTTTTTTCCAATTGCTAATGTAGCAGGTGTAGATTGACGACAGAAGGATGAATCCGGTGCCACATATTTTAATTGAAAGAAAACTCAGTTTCTGTAATTAACAGAAGAAAAACAGTATAAGTTGCACTGTAGTTTCCACAAGCGTAATGGCTGCCGACATTAACAGACGCTTTCTTACTCTATAGTAAGTCTGCCTCACCTCTGTCTGTAAAATGAAGTTAAAATGGAGAAAAGACAGCTTATAGCACACCACATCCTGTCAAGTAGCCGGTCACATTATAAGGCCTATAGATTAACCCTTTCAGACAAACCATTAAAATGAATTATTTAGTATGCATTCAATGTTTAGGTATCCAGTCTGAATGCTATAGCCTATCTACACCTTAAAGTTAATTGACTTAATACTGTCTCTGTGCGAGTGCAGTACCATTTTGAGAAGGTCAAGGGGAGGGGGGACTCCCCCGTCAATCATTTCAAATGGTAGTCACAGTAAACTAGCCCAGTTATTTCTCCAAAGACTTCAACTGTCCTGCCCACAGCCGGTTCCGGAAGTAAAAATCCCATTGATTTTTCTCCATAAGGATTTAGACAGATTATCAGCCATAATGTCTGAACCATCCAAGGTAGACTGACCCCGAGCTACGTGGTTGTGAAACAAAGGTTTCTGCTCTTGTAGAAGCTAGAAGTCTGTATGAAATCAACCTTGTTATAAGAAAAATATGTTTTTATCCGCAATCTTATGGAGAAAAACTACACTACCCACAATCCTAAACTTAACAGCGACGTCTCTGATTGGTCCAACTAGAAACGTTTACCGTACCCGAAAAACCGCGAACGACTAGAGCGATAACATTATCTAGCTGACTAGCAAAGGGAGCTTGTTGTCACGAACTTTCAGTGGCATAAATGCCAGAGAATGCATGAAATTACATCAAGTTATTTATCTGACAATATATCCTGAATTTTACTTGTAACATGGGCTAATGGGAAAAGGTAGAGGTGACTTGTTGAGTCAGTGGCATGAATCTACCGTGAACCAAATTAACCTCAAAAACATTAAGTTTAGTACTGTTTTCCGAGCTCACGCGCTTTGGGCTTGTAGCCGAGGCCGTTTGCTTCAGGCATCAGGAGGAGGGCTGCTGTCTTGACGGCGCTTAAAAAAATGCCGGATTTTACAATTCATTCATCATTACATGAGACATGTAGCTAGGCTAGTTTGGGCTAGTGACTGACGAATCTTGATGCGGTCTGCTGCTTCCTGCTGGCTACGCAAGAGATGCTCGATGGTGTTTTAAGCCCCCATCGTCGACTTCAAAGGCAGCGCTGCGACCATTGACTTCAAGGCACCTAACCATTGCCTAATCCTAGTGCCTCCCAGGCATCCCTGCCTGGAAGGCGAGCTTTGGGTCTTAAAACACAAAACACCGCAATCATTGGTCAACACTGAAAGTAATGCAGCGCATTATGATAGACTTCGTCTTAGGTTTAACAACCTATGAAAATAATAATGAACGATATGAAACTAAAACGACATAAGCTTAATTTAAAATGGCTGGAGGTGGATAAACGCACTTTGGAGGTGGGTAAACGCTATTTCCGAATTTTGGGAGGTGCGTAAACGGCGTTTACGTGCGTTTAGCCTCCACTACATCCCTGAGTACACCCATGCTAAATTTGACAACACTCTAAAAACTGCTGGGTTATTTCATCTACCTAACCGCTGGGCTATGAAATGTTTACCCATTATGGGTTATTTATGTGGAATTTGGGTTATTTTGTGCAACTCATGCGTTGAGTCAAAATCCATCAACCCAATATACATCGGTTGACCCAGCACGTGGGTTGTTTGTGCTTTGAACCTCATCACATCATCACCAGAGTCCACACACCGAGCGCTCGTCACAGCAGAGAACCTGACTGGTCATCCAGCGAGGCAAATAAGTAATAAAAGGTTTGTGTACACTAGCTACATGTCTAACTAATTCACATTGGCTGTGTTGCGTTACCTATTAAAGTAGTATCTTTATATTGTCGAGGCTAGTTGGTTGGTTTGGCTAACAACGTAGCTAACGTTAGCCATTTAGCCGTTATCATGGAAGCACGGTTAGCCTACAGCTTATCCGTTTGGTCTGAATTATATTACTGAATTAATGAAACAAGTTCATAATGCCCATGGGCATATGGTCATGTTTATTGAGTTCACCAGGCTAATTTGCCAGCTAGTTTCAAGTTAGCCAGGCGATTCGCAAGTTAGCTAGCTAGTCAGTTAGTTGCTTTGCTAGCTAAAATATTTTAACTGGCTATAAATGAACGCGCTTTTTTCCCTGAAGCTTTTAATGTGAAATGTGAAGGCATAACACAGTATTTGACTGATTAAAGTTACTAAATGTATTTATGTGCATTTATTTAAGTAATGTGGTGACCCACAATAGATGAGAACAAATTATTATTTAAAATGGCAGCCTGGCAAACGCCAAAGGCCACTTGAGTGAAGGGTTAAGAAATATATAATAAAAAGTTTGGGAACCACTGCTGTAGACTGTTATACTGACATGCCCAGAAGGCTATGCTGTGAGCAGCCACAAATATTCTTGTGAAGTAAAAACATAGACAATTTACATGCATTCAATTTGTAATATGAATTGTATAGGGAGAGAGGTAGGATTGTTTTCTCTATATTTTGTGATGCTAAATAAAATGGCTGTTAGCCGAGCTAGTGACTCTACTGTGTGTGTGTGTGTGTGTGTGTGTGTGTGAGGTCTGCTGTCATGTTAACATTGTCAGCCTTGAATATCTTGTACAACTCTGAATATAGCACGGTTGGTTAAGGGTGTGTGTGTGACACGTTTACTGCCACAGAAACGCAGTGACTTTACTCCGGTACTCTTTTAAATACTTAGATCTCTGCTGCCTTCCGGCCCAATAATAGGATGATTAACTACTACAAACTAACCAGCTGCAGGGCAGGAATTAACTGCACGTAACAGTTGGCATGGGTTTTATTTTAGTTGGATATTGAATGACAAAACCACAGGTATGCCATTCCACATCGTATTGACACCTATGTCTTCCTACAGATGGCTGCCAGCCTTGCTTCCACCTTCAACTTACAAAGTTAGCCGTGGCGCGAAAGTGGTTCGCCACACCATTCAGGAATGCAGCTTGGCCTTCATCGACCATAAGCCTGTAAGTCCTCAAGCACATCTAAAGGGGAAACTTTATTCATTTTATCAACATATCTGAGCCCAAGAATGTGTGCACGCACACATGCATATCCAGGTTTGTTTTACTATACTTTTGGGGACAGGCATCAAATATAGCCTGACAGTATTCGGAAAATAGCTGTTGTACAAGCTTACAACGCGTTGGTCACTATCAAAGCATCCTGGGCTTCTAGAGCACCTCAGCAGTGCCACAGGCTGATTACCACTGTACCACACCGCACTGATGCAATCATTTGTTCCAAAACAGGCACCAACAAAGTATTGAGTGCAGAAATGAACATATTTATCAGAAGGTTGACACTTTTGTATTTTAATCCATTAAAGCATTTGCAGCCCACCTATCTGACCACCTAACCCGGCTGCCTATCGGCCAGATAGCATAGTTAGATAGGTGGGCCGCACACATTTCCTGAGCATGTTTATTGTAATGATAGATCATTAATCGATTTATGGCTTTTTAGGTCAATTGAGGTCTGAATCCTTTTTTAAATTGTTTTCTGTAATGTGAGCTATATGCCATAACCATCAAGACTTAATCAAAAAATGTTTGGAATATTTTGTTATGTGCAATGAAATGTAGACTATTACAGTTCACCTTTATGAATTAGAGATGCACTGAATCTTTTCCAAATTGTAAAGCTAACTAGACTTTATCATAAAACAATCACTTCTCTAGTGAGGACCAGGAAAATGGTCTTCTCAATGTCTATATTTTAATTCTACTATAGTAGTCGGTAGACATTTGGTCCTTACTCACTCGCATTCTCTCACTTACTGTCTTGTATTCTTTCTTTTTTAGCCTGGAATAAACATGATGGAGTACCTCCATGAGGCCAAGGCATGCAACCCACATCCCACATCCTGATGCTGGGAAATGACCAGAGTGCCTTTCAGGCCTCCGTCATGATAGCTGGACTACCCTGGAACAAGAAGCACCGCTTCAGGCCATTGATGTCTGCTTCAAGGCATTCTTTGTCTTTGACATTAAATACCCGAAGCAGTGTGAACATGTGTGGGAATTCATACAGACTGTAATATATGAAATGCCAGGAGGGGAGTCTAAAATGGTAAAGTTTATTCAAAGTAAAATACTTGCTTGCAAGTAGAGCTAATGGCTCTTAATAATAGTGTTTTAATAGGAATTTGAATTTCTTGAATTTGTTCACTATAGACCTGTTGACTGTTGGCCTGTTGAATGTTCAGCCAGTTCATTCGTAATAGTTGTTTTGCTCTGAATGTTTTCCTACCTGAGTGATATGAACTGCACCAGTTCCACTATATTGTTGATATTAATTAATGTACTAAGATTCCATTATGTTGTTTTTGTATTGTTTAATATATGCATAAATCTAGCATGTATTCTGTTCTAGGTTTGTAATTTAACGGTTTTATAGCTATGGGTAGTCTATTGCAATTTATTTTCTTAAATTGTACTGTAATGTGTTACAATTAATCTGGCATATGGGTTAATTTGACCCAGAATTTGGGTACACTATGTAACAAATATGTAGTTGAATCAACCCAGAATTGTAATTAATTTGCCCCAGCATTTGGGTAGAATATTTAACTCATCTGTTGGGTTAGAAATGACCAACCCATCTTTCTGGGTCAAATTAACTACTGTTGGTCCGGTGCAATAGTGATCCAGCGGTTGGGTTATGAAACAACCCAAGTTGGGTTATTTTTAACCCATCATTTTTCTGTGTGTAAAAAGAGGAATAAAAAAATCATCTTTTGGAAATTGATCTTAATGCCTTAATTAAAAAAATGAGAAAAATCCAACCTTTAAGGACACCAATTTTCTTTGTGAATGAATAATGTATCGTAAATAAATAAATGTTCTTCCTTAAAACACAGGGGTCATAAGTCAGTACACCCCTAAGTTAAGTTCCCATAGAGGCAGGCAGATTTTTATTTTTAAAGGCCAGTTATTTCATGGATCCAGGATACTATACATCCTGATAAAGTTCTCTTGGCCTTTGGAATTAAAATAGCCCCACATCATCAGATGGCCTTCACCATACTTAGAGATTGGCATGGGGTACTTTCCATAAAATCATCTCTCAATGCAAATCAAACCAGCTATTAGGCTAACTGAAATAAAACCATGCCAATCTCTAGGTATGGTGAAGGCCATCTGATGATGTGGGGCTATTTAAATTCCAAAGGCCAAGGGAACTTTATCAGGATGTATAGTATCCTGGATCCATGAAATAACTGGCCTTTCAAAATCAAAATCTGCCTGCCTCTATGGGAACTTAACTTAGGGGTGTACTGACTTATGCCCCCTGTATTTTAAGGAAGAACATTTATTTATTTACAATACATTATTCATTCACAAAGAAAATGGTGTCCATATAGGTTGGATTTTTCCTCATTTTTTTTAATTAAGGCATTAAGATCAATTTCCAAAAGAAGATTTTTTTATTCCTCTTTTTAGTCAAATTTAGCATGGGTGTACTCATTTACGCTGAGCACTGTAAGTAAAGTACAGATACGTGAAAAATTTACTTAAGTACAGTAACGAAGTATTTGCACTTTGTTACATTCCACCACTGCATGCAGGCCACTTTCATAGAAAAGTTGGGTGAGCAAAGTTTGGCTAAATCCCAGGACCAGAAATCCCAGAGTTGAGTTTCCTCCATCATACTTTCTCTTCATATGCTTTGTATATGCTTATCATGTGTCAGCACAATGTATTTTTCATTGATATGTGAATGACACACAGATACCCCTCAGTTACTCCAATGGTGTTAATGAAATTAATTGCTGATGTAATGAGGTGATGTAAGCTTCATTCATTCAGACATTTCTTAGTTACTTAAGCTGCTTAATCACTAAACAAAATTGCAGGAAAAGCAAAAGAAAGCTACTAGTATGTGTTTATCTTGGCAGCGCAACACTTTTATGTCTATACAATCAGGGGCGTCGGACTAGGGGGAAAAAGGGGACTGAGTACCCAGAACCCCAAAAAGATGCTAGAATGAATAGCTGTGGATGCGGGGAGGGGCCCATAGAAAATGCCTTTCTACAGACAATAATATTCAGAAATCAGTAAATTAGAAAAGGTAAAGCTTGGCCTTTGCTGAACTTCTCGAAGAGACGGTATGAAAAACAAAATCATCCACTGAGATCTAAAGTTGCAGACAGGGCTGTTTTTGTGCCGTTGCTGGAAATATGACGAGCCACGTAAAAGCTCACTCTGGCATTATTTTTGGACGGTTTATCTGATTTCAGGTCCTGAGACCCACACACTATCACCTTGGGCACAATAGAAGGTTCTCACAGTGAGATAGTGTTTGGGATTCAGCTCTCAGGGCATCTCTCTTTCAGCGTCAGCGTTGAGGGAGAACAGATAGGACTGCGTGTCTCCTGCTGCATCCTGAGACCTTATCTCTTCATCTGCTTATGAATTACATCTTTCCATAAGCAATTGTAAGCACTCTCTGGTTTTATTGTTGACCATTTCTGACCAAGTTGACCAAGACACAGAGCACAGGGTTAATTTGACTTCCTGATTTTTCTTCTTAGTGACAAAAATACTAGTAAATTATGTATGTAAATTCAAATGCCCTTTGAATGGGCTCCCAAACCTGATTTGTTTAATGTAATGAATGTAAATTATTGATATTAACCTGAATTTTAAATTAGATGGGGCTTATTTTAACATACTAAGCTCTGTTAATCTTCTCCACAAATGTGCAGCATTGGTAAAACACAGAAAAATACGTGAGCATTATGACATAATCCCAATGAACAACAGATCAATCACACAAGTAACCTGCCATCTTGCTTTTGGTATTATAGCTAATGTGAACATGTAGCAATATAAGTTTTTTTTTGTTGGAATTCTGAAAAGATGTCAGAAAAACATAATATGTATGAGTCCTAGGAGACAGACAGAATCAGCTATTCAAATTTAGCCATATTTTTCTTTTCTGTATTTCTTAAAAGTTCATTAATTACCCTTACCTCGTTGAAGTAGAAACTTTTGGATGAGTTATTTCTCCTCATACTTTCAGCTACTGCATCATGGGAACAAGACAACCGGGATAGGAAATACCAAAGAGGAGGATACAGATACCACATTTAAGATCAGATATGAAGTAGTCTGTGGCACCAATACTTCCTTATGCTGTCACTCAGTAAAGAACAACTGTTTCCACGCCCCTTCATCGGCACTCAGCTGTCATTAGTTCAGTGATAAACTTTCTTAGCACACTTCGGAGTTTGCTTTAACCTTCTACTGTGGCCTTCTTAGACTGTATCCTCATTACACCCAAAAGCAACAAATACTTTAGAAAATGGGGAGAATTAGCTTGTCGGAGCAGGAAAAATAAATGATATGGAGTCTGGGGATGTCAGCTGGTTGTGAGATTGAGGTGGTGGAGAAGCCTGCATGACAGGCCATTATTCATGTGTGTCTATCTGACTAGAATCAGTGGATGTTGTGCCTCCAGACCTTCTGGTTAGGCAAGTCTCTGGCTTTGATCAAGCTGCTGCCTCATGTACATTTTATTTTTTTAACAACATAAACACAACTTTGGAAGGATTTACTATTTCTAACTGCAATGGAGTCCATGTTTCTCCTCAGGAGACGTTGTGAACTTTAATGACCCTGCCCCCTTCTGCTGCACACCCACATGAACGCAGGCTTAAAAACCAAATACAGAACAAAGTCAGATGTGACTCATAAAACTAGTCATTTGTTTTTAGCGCCTTTAGTTAGGATTTCTGGTATGCTTAAAATATTGACATGTACTTTGTATAGAACATATTATTTTGTATACTTTGCATCTCTAGTTTTTAAATAACATGTTATTGAACATTAAATCAACGGTGTAAAATCCCTCTCAGGTTGATCTGGCAGACTACTCTAGGCTCAGAGTTAAGGAATCCGCAGAATAAACAAACATTTGAAGACAGCAGTATGACATGATTAATGTTTCTGTCTTTCATTACCTCTGGTAACTGAGGACGTCCCCCTGGTGGAACCATAAAGTTTGACTTGACTGAAGATTACGAGATATGGCACCATCTAAAGCAGTGTTTCTCAAATGGGGGTACGTGTCCCCCTAGGGGTACTTTGGAGGACTGCAGGGGGTACGTGACATTTTTTGCAAAATGTTTTTCAGTTACAAGGCTGTAGTTACTTCTACTGTTGCTTTTTTTCTAAGTTTTTGCCACTTTTTTCAAAGTTTGTCGCTTATTTGAATTGTTTGTCACTTTTGTTGCCATAGCGTTTCCTTCCTTCTTTTACGGTGTTTTTTTTTTTTTTTTCCGAAGTTTTTGTTACTATTTTCGACCTATTCTTGCCTTACTTCCTTCTTTCTACTGCTTTTTTTCCATCAGCATTTAAATGTTTTCCAGGTACAAGGCTGTTGTTTAGTAAATCTATCGATGACATCGCTGTATTCTTCCTCTTTATATGGACTTTTTTTTTTTCCTACCAAAAATGATTCACGTTGGTTAGAGGGTACATGGCTTTAAAAAAAAAAAACTGTTCAAAGGGGGTACATTATTGAAAAAAGCTTGAGAACCACTGATCTAAAGCAGTGGTTCCCAACCTGGGGTCCGGGGACCCCTCAGGGGGGCGGCAAAGATCACAGGGGTGCACAAGTCTTTATCTGGTTTGAGGTAAAAAAAAAAAAAATTTAAAAAAAATTTGCTCATTTGTAATTTATGATAATACACTAGAATATATAACGTATACAAAAGTCTGTATAAAAACTATATATCTTTGTTCTCACTTAAAATTGTAGGCAGGCTACTTAGTAGACCAAACCTCCGGGACCTCTTAACCTGGGACCTTGCTGTCATCAGGTCAGCTGCTAGCTGCTAGCTGCTGTCATCCTCATTTTTCGAGCCGCCACGGCATCACTATTTTATGAATGAAACATGGCGGAGAAACGTAAACGTGGTGATAACTCCTCTGTATCAAAAACAAAAGTAAGGCTCTATCTCGAGAGTTACCTCAACTTCGGTTTCGGAGGGGGGGGCTCAGCTTTTCTTACACATAAGTAGGGGGGGCGCCAAGGAAAAAAGGTTGGGAACCACTGTTCTAAAGGACAGACTTTTGCAAAGGACACTGCACATACCAGATCGCTATTATTGAGTCAAAATGCTGCAAAAAGCATTGATGGTTTCAGTTGAATGATGACAGATTTATTTTTTAGAAGGTAAATTGTATTTATAATCTGTGAATTAAAAAGTGAGGTGATTTTTTTTTTCTCCCATTTATAGAAACAGATAGTACATCACAGATTAAAAAAATATTTCATGACATTTCTCAGTGTTCCTTATTTAGTGGCCACACCTGGAACAGAGCAAGCATGTGCAGTGCTTCTCCTTCACTCATTGTGGCAGTAGCTTCTGTAGTGTCTCTGGCTGCCTCCGCAGGCCGCAGGCTTGGTGCCCTAAAAACAAAATATATGTGAGTTTGTTAAAAAGGGTCAACGGTCAAGTCTAAGCAAACAACAAAATTATAAACTGTTTGTGCTTTTATAACACAGTAACATTGCCTTAACCCTTGTGTTGACTTCGGGTCACATTGGCCCGTTTTTAATTTTTGTTTTATATCAGAAAATATTAGACGTAGAAATAAGCGCTGAAAATGTTTAGAAGAAAAATTTTAAAATTTAAAACGTTGGAAAAAGCAAAAACAAATTGTGAAAAAAGGCGTCACAAATGTCAGAAAAAAGTGTTTTTTTCAAGGTTGAAACGAAGACAACACAAGGGTTAAAATGAAGAATTGCATAACACGGAGTTAATGAAATGGCTCGGATTTGATTGACATTAACTGTACCTTGTACATGCCGCAGACCAGCGTGAATAGAGAATCCATGGCCTTGTTCTGCAGGTCTTCTGTGTGCACCTGCAAATGAAATACAAGTGAGTATCCCAAAGGCTAAAGAAACAAGTAGCATTTAGGCAAAGGCACACAGTTGACTTTTCCCACAGCAGATTGACACGTGTGGACAAAAATGACAGATAATCATATGAAAATAGGGCAGTCTTTGAAATAACCAAGCTATCTGTCACCTTACTTATATAGAGCCACAGTGTTTTGTAGCAGACACAGTCTTGATATTTTATCAGATTTTTCTGGATGGTGATGTAAAGGTCAGAAAATCTTTGGCCACTTATTACCAGGGGCACCCCTTGGTGCCAAGACTACTGCTTGTGACTCTCCCCACAGTCCAATGTCATAATCACCTTCATACAGGCTTGTAAGAAGACGTAGTAATATTCTCATGAATACCAGAGAGAAATCAAATACAGTTAGGGGACTAAATAACAAAATCCCAATTGAAACTTTGTTCTGAAATAGTTCTATATTGTTCATGTTTACACAGGGTTACTGCACATACAGGGGTACAAACTCAACTATTCTGTTTTACATGGGACACTGTTGATATATATTTATGTTGAAGCATTATTTGACAAGTTTAAAAAATTACAGATCCAGTTCCCCTCAGGAGGCTTGGCAGAGAGGCAGTAACATCTGCTGCGCTGTGCTTGGGAGTTACTTTAAATGTAACTTCCCACCTATCAGTTACAGCTCTCTTTCACTTACAGATTGACGCTTTGGGGCAGATTAAGTGTCAAAATAATCACAAACATATCATCACTGTAAATGTAGCATCACTTGTTTGAAAAGTGAGCATCAATGGCAGCGGCAGAATGGGGACATTGCAGTGAGAGTGGCTTTAAAATAAGTCAGGACGGAAATGGAAGTTTAATTCCAAGTCAGGAATGATGTGTTCTATTTAGCTCTGAAGCTTTCTAGTTTCGAGCGGTCTCCTAGTTTTTTGTTTTGTTTTGCACTGGAGGCTTACCCCATTAATGGTCACCCAGGGCACATATTGGTGGGGAGGATTCAGGGCTTTGGTCTTCAAGGCATTCTGATGCATCAGCTGGTTTCCCACATCCCCTTTCACACACTTCATGATGCTGTCCCAGCTCAACTCAGGGCTGTAGAGGTTCACGCACTACAAACACCAATGGAGGGAAATAAACACTGAAATAATATGTTGGGGAAGTGGCAGTGACCGAAAATACAGTGCAGATTATTGTGAGAGACAAACGGACACCAGCCAAATGACTGGGGAAATACACTCTCTCTCTCTCTCTCTCTCTCTCTCTCTCTCTCTCTCTCTCTCTCTTACACTCTCTCTCTTACACTCTCTCTCTTACACTCTCGCCTGCTTTGACGACATCAGTGGAGGATTCCATACAGTAGATGATCTGGTAAGCAGCGGCTGTCATGTTCATTATACAAGTCTGAGAAGAGACAGATAAGATAGAAAGATAGATAGAAAAAGTATTTATTTTATTCAATTAAAATTTGTTATGAGATTACACGATTCTGAATTGTAGTTACAGGATTATTCAGCGGTTTTCTCTCTTGGGGTGTGACTTTACCTCCATCATGTTGCCCAGACATTCCGGTTCACCATGCTGGCACTCGTAAATGTACTTCTCTCCGTCAGGTTTCTCCTGGGGTGGGATAAACGCAACAGGTTTATAACTAAACAATCATTTTTAATGTTACATTATTATAGACTTTCTCTCCAGTAAAGTTCAAGGGAAATCCACTTCAGGATAATCATGTTTGTTCGATGATTCTGTGACATTTGTTTTTACTTATTTTGTCTTGTATCATCTATCCTCCTCCTTCCTTTAAAAAAAAAAAAAAAGTTACAAATAAAAATAAAATCATTACTTATCTTTTCAGGACAACGCCATTACACACTCCATAATATATAGAGAAACTACAATCTCATTGTATTAAGTTGCATTGTTCACTGCTTACCTGTGCATTGCCGTAGGGCACCAGAGTTACAGACATGATATCGTTCAGCAAGACCCAAGTGGGTAAGAGCATCTGAGTGAGAAAAATTCTGCAGCCAGGACACAGACTCTCATAGTAAAGCCCCACCTCCACTTGATCTGCTGTCTGATGGGATCTGGTGAAGTTGGACTCAAGGCACTGCTTCAAAACCTGCACAAGGGGGCACAAGTGAGGAGCTTTACTTTTGTGTGACCACTCTACAGTACATCTGTGTGTGTGTGTGTGTGTGTGTGTGTGTGTGTGTGTGTGTGTGTGTGTGTGTGTGTGTGTGTGTGTGTGTGTGTGTGTGTGTGTGTGTGTGTGTGTGTGTGTGTGTGTGTGTGTGTGTGTGTGTAGGGTCAGGCCATTTTCCATTTGGAGGAAATATTACGAGAGGTAATAGTTTTTTTTTTTAATATTTTCTGAAATTCAATTGAAAGTTTGGTGGCATTTCCCTTCTATATCAGTTTAAATTACTGCCACCAAAAAAAACAGAGACAGAGGTTGTTTATAATCTTCATTGAAAAAATATAATTATCCTGTTAATTTCCATTGTATCAGATGTATTTACTCTTATGTCCTTGATGTGGTTTCCCCCCTATGGTTTGGCAACACAGATGTATTGATTTTGTTATGCCAATAAAGCAAATTGATATTGGAAAAATTGAAAGAGAGAGAAAGAGAAAGAAAAAGAGAAACTGTTGTGTGAAGGGGGAAACTTCCTCCTTCCTCCATTTAACTGATGAAGGTCTAAGACCGAAATGTTGTATTTTTCTAAATAAATTATTGCTTGCGTAATGGTCAGTGTGCTTTTGATCTGCTACTTTTGATCATATCCTGCCCGACAAAAGAGATTTGCAAAAAAGCTTTCCTACGTTGTACTTCGTCCTTCCTTAAATTGTAACGTTAGCCACTTTTCCCCCCACTGAGTATACGACCTATAGCGCAAAATACAATACCATTTGGGCAACGTTATCTGTTCCATGGATGTATTATATTGTTCCCTGTAAAACTTAGAGCGACAGTACAAAAACAACGACTTATGAGTGACGAAGACAAAGAATGGAACGCTAACGTTAGTAACAAATCGAAATGTCGTTTTATGCTAACGTTTCGTCGTTTCAACGTTAGTAACGTAACGTTATTGCTGTGTCTGGAAACTTCGAAGTGTTATTTTGTACTGTGACTACTTACAACAGGCTCAAGGAGAAAATATGGTCAAAACAAAAGGGTCATTCGTGTTGTGAAGTTTGTAGTTTCACCACCAATGTTAAAAACAACAGACAAAGCCAGAAACCTTGGTGTAGTCATGGACTCAGACCTGAATTTTAACAGCCACATTAAGACAATTACAAAGTCAGCCTATTACCACCTTAAAAATATATCAAGGGTTAAAGGACTTATGTCTCAGCAGGATTTGGAAAAACTTGTCCATGCTTTTATTTTCAGTAGACTTGACTATTGTAACGGTGTCTTTACAGGTCTCCCTAAAAAAATCAATCAGACAGCTGCAGCTGATTCAGAACGCTGCTGCTCGAGTCCTCACTAAGACCAAGAAAGTGGATCACATCACTCCAGTTCTGAAGTCTCTACACTGGCTTCCTGTGCCTCAAAGAATTGATTTCAAAATACTTTTGCTGGTTTATAAATCACTAAACGGTTTAGGGCGAAAATACATTTCTGATCTGCTACTACACTATGACCCACCCAGTCCTCTCAGGTGGTCTGGGACAGGTCTGCTACACTATGACCCACCCAGACCTCTCAGGTGGTCTGGGACAGGTCTGCTACACTATGACCCACCCAGACCTCTCAGGTGGTCTGGGACAGGTCTGCTACACTATGACCCACCTGGACCTCTCAGGTGGTCTGGGACAGGTCTGCTACAGGTCTGCTTATGACCCACCCAGACCTCTCAGGTGGTCTGGGACAGGTCTGCTACACTATGACCCACCCAGACCTCTCAGGTGGTCTGGGACAGGTCTGCTACACTATGACCCACCCAGACCTCTCAGGTGGTCTGGGACAGGTCTGCTACACTATGACCCACCCAGACCTCTCAGGTGGTCTGGGACAGGTCTGCTACACTATGACCCACCCGGACCTCTCAGGTGGTCTGGGACAGGTCTGCTACAGGTCTGCTTATGACCCACCCAGACCTCTCAGGTGGTCTGGGACAGGTCTGCTACACTATGACCCACCCAGACCTCTCAGGTGGTCTGGGACAGGTCTGCTACACTATGACCCACCCAGACCTCTCAGGTGGTCTGGGACAGGTCTGCTACACTATGACCCACCCAGACCTCTCAGGTGGTCTGGGACAGGTCTGCTACACTATGACCCCCCCCAGACCTCTCAGGTGGTCTAGGACAGGTCTGCTTGTTGTCCCCAGAGTCAGAACTAAACAGGGGGAAGCAGCGTTTAGTTTTTATGCTCCACATATCTGGAACAAACTCCCAGAAAACTGCAGGTCTGCTGCAACTCTCAGTTCTTTTAAATCAAGGCTGAAAATCTATCTTTTTGATGTTGCCTTTCTTTAAATAACTGTTTATTTCTTATACTGAAGTTGCATTGTTGACACTGTATGACAATCTATATAAGCATATAAAGAGAAATTCCTATTTTATCTGCTTTTATATATTTAACTGTTTTAACTGCTCTTCAATGTTACATTTCTTATACTGCACTGTAACTTTTAAATCTGTTTTCATGTAAAGCACTTTGAATTGCTCTGTTGCTGAAATGTGCTATACAAATAAAGCTGCCTTGCCTTGCCTTGCCTTACCAGTGAAAGTGAGCTAAGCTAGCTAGCTAGCTAGCTAATTGGTCACATAGCAGCGTCTAGCTCTATAGTTAATAACGTTATTGTTACTGAAACTGTAGCTAATTTTCTAGCACAGTAATTTAGAAAGGTGGACGACAGCGGAACTATATTTGGTGTGTCATGTGATGTCAACAAACGCCAGCCATTCAAAAAGATAATTTACGTGGTCATAAAATAAGATAATAAGATATAAGCCCTCCTAATACATAATTAATCTTACCCCACACTGAACAGCGGAGTCCAGAGATGAGCACCACTTTGATGGAGGATGGGAACATGAAGAGGAGAGCGCGCAACCGCCGAACTGAACATTTAACCAAACAGTTAAAACCAGCAGCAGCAAAGGAGCCTTCATCTTCAGTTGCAGCACAGAGCTTTAGTTTGACACTATAAAACAATGTTGGTAACACAACACAGCAATGACCTACAAACTGCACCGTGCAACTTTAAATACGGCACCAATACTTCCTCGTGAAGGCTTCCTATTTACTGATTGGCTGATCAAGACAGCGTCACTTGTAACTAGAAGAGAGCCCTGCTGAGAGAGCGAGAGAGCCCACGCTGCAGCTGGTTTGGGGAAGCATTGAGTTCACAGAAATTAGTCAGAATGTCATGAGATTTGTGTGGGCATAAGTTGCAGCACAGGTTTTCACATCCTGATATTTCATGCCCTTTCAGAAAGAAATAATGTGATATAAAAACAATTAAAAAAAACAACAACATTGTTTCACACAGTGGTGGAGGAAGTATTCCTTTACATACTTGTACCACACTGTAGTAATCTACAGGTACAGTAAATACAGGGTACTTAGTTGCATTCCAACACTAGTTTCACAAATCTTGGAACAGACTGGAAACTGGGTAAAAACTTTAAGCATTTTATTAGAAAAGCTTTGAAAACTTCATTTCACAACAAGCATTGATTTTACACTACACTGTGTCCTCCGAGTTGCATTAAGGTACTTAAATTACTCCTACATACACTGGATTAAGTGTATTGAGCCAATAGAGAGGAAGTAAATGTAGGCTACTTAGTTGCATTTCAACACTGGTTTTACACATCTTGTAACAGACTGGAAACTGGGTAAAAACTTTAAGCATGAGTTAATCATTTCATCACAAAAGCTTTAAAAACCTAATTTCACAACATGCATTGATATTACACTACTGTGTCCTCCGAGTTGCATTAGGGTACTTCAGTTACTCCTACATACACTGGATTAAGTGTATTCTGCCAACAGAGAGGAAGTTCAATTGAGTACACCTAAACCACAACTATGAAGTCCCTGTATAGCAACTGTTCTTTCACAGATAAAGGAGAAGGAGGAAATTGAAAATATTTTTTGCAGTCCTGTGATCAGTTCACCAACTTTGTTGATTTATGGGATAGTATTATTGGCATGACTTGTACACATTATCTGGTTAATTACAAAGCGATGGCATGTCTCAGCTGAGTTCCTTAGTCCACAAGTCTTGCTCAAGAAGGGTCATGAGAAACACACACTGCAGCAAAATATTATGGACCCTTGAACATTATGAAAGGTTTTACCTGGTGACTCTCACATGATCCCTCATTGCTCTCCTCTAAAACCAGGAAAAAGAGACAAGAAAAGCAGGCAGGGCACCACACAACTGCATGACTCACTCTGCTTTCTGTCTGCTTCGCTTCTCTGTTTTAGCTCAGATTTAAGATAAAACTAAACCAGTACAGTACAGTAATTCTTCTGTGCTTCTTATATATGTGTTTGCCTTTGCCATATTTACCTACAGTGTGCGGATATTTGTGTTATACTGTATGAGAAAGTCACACACACACACACACACACACACACACACACACACACACACACACACACACACACACACACACAATCTTTTCTCTCTTCCCTCTTGTGGTATCTAGGAATTCAGATAGTTTTGGTCTTCATTGCCCAGGTTTTCATTGAATACCCCTATAAGGTTTGAAATATAATGAAAGAGAATGCATATTATCATTTGTGGTTCTCACGGCATTAACGATTATATTTTAAAAAAGAAAAAGAAAAAAGAAGTCAGTAACAATATCTTTCTGGATACTCTGATTAAAGGTCCAATGTGTGGGAATTTCTCCCATGTAGCGTTGAGATCATATATCGCAATCAACTCTCTCGCACCACGCAGTTCAAAGTAAGTATTACAGCTACGGTAGCCTTCACGCTTCAAAAAGCCGGTCTCTTGCTCTTTTCAATATCCTTGGAAAAAGAAGAAGACTCCTGTTCCTGAAATTTGGATTTTGAATACATGTGGTCCTCCATGTTTCCTTCTTCCAACTTGCAGGGGCCGGGAAGCTACGATACCCATTAGCATCATTAGCAGCACCTGTGAGTTTATCATGTGACAGTGAAAACGCGAAAGGCAGAGCAGTATGTCCTGTATATCCCTTACCGGCTAACGTATTTCAAGATGGCGCATGAATATGGAGCGTCTACCCCTGTTGATGCAAAGGCAAATGTAAAATTTCAAGCCAATAGGAATACTTGGAATTGATGGTGGAGGTAAATATTCATGAAAAAGGACAAGTTTGTGAACGGGCAACACAGATTTTGAGAATGAACAACTAAACCCGTTACACACTGGACCTTTAAAGACCTCAGTATCAACAGTGTTCATTTGAGTTGCTTTCTAGGGAAGAAGTTCCTATGAAAGTGTTCAGTTCAAATTGAGAAAGTGATTTTTCTTAAAGATGTGTGACGGTTTCTTGTAGTGTTTCTCACCACAATGCATTGTGCGTATCCTTGAAGCCTGGAAAACGTTTTGAATGCAGTCCATTCCTCATAAAACATTTGCAAGATCACTTTTAAAAATGTCAAATCCTGCATGTATCTGTGCAGACAGCAAGTCTGTGTTGACTTGCTGTCTTCTTCACTGCCTTTGTAGGTGCATTGCTGTTTGGCCATTTTTGTTAGCAGAGCGTGCACACATGTCATTGTGTGGGTGCATAATACAAACAAAATGGAGACCCACTTCCAAAAACATTGCTCCATAGCACTACAAGTGGTCAAACACTCCACATGGTGCCTTTAATTTGGGCAAACCAAACCAAACTGAACAAATAGTCTGGCATTTTGAGAACAGCACTGTATATGACAAGTGCTACAAATGAGCGATGTCATCATGTTTAAGTCCAGCAAAGTCTTCCAGAGTATAACTAGGACGTGAATATATGAGAACAGTATGTGGAAGTGTAATAAGTTGAGGATTGGCTCATCTTTATGAAGCAAAGAACAAAAAGAACACAAAATTCTGACAGCAGCAAAGGTCATTTTATATATCTTTTATTGTCTTTTAAAATCATTGCATCAGCCTAAAGAAAGAACCGTACAGATGAAAGAGTACCTGTCTGAGGACAAACACAACTCTGAAGCAAGCTGTACACGAGAGAGAAAGAAAGAAATGTCGCATCTGAATTAAGACAGACCAACAGAGGGAGGATAACACAATAGAAGAGAAGAATAACCATTTCGTGCATAGGGGTTGGGCACACGTCAACCAATAGGTCTCTACTGGCTGAAACAACAGTGCTCCCTCTGAGTTCAATTGCACTTTGGTGTAGAGTAGCTTTATCTGACTGCCCCGTTCATTTCCATTCACTGTTTTTGAAAGAAAGAATAGACCACATCATTGATAACTGAGAACCGTGTACCTGCTGCTTCTGTGGCAGTGACACATTAGGCAACTTGTCGGGCAACATGGTAAAGCAAAGCAGACAAGACGTTGCCTTGTTATGAGTGTAAAAAAAATGTGGATATGTATGTTTGAAATTGTTGCTGCTCTGTAATGTTGCCCAGGCCGTTGCCAGATGGATCACTGCCAATCTGGTCTCCAACGTTCAGAGTTGGGTCTTGAATATGAACTACTGTACACCAGAGAAAAGCATTACAACGTTCAGATCAGAATAATCCAACAAATGGCACGCTTTCAGGTACAACTGAAAGCAGACTGAGCAGTGATGGTGTGAGAAGATTGAATACAGGCAGAAAAAGGGGAAATGAAAGTGCAGTTGTTACCATCATATTTGATATGGAAATCACACAAGCTGAGACTATAGTGGGTACATTTTGGTCTTGGAAATTAGTTAACCATTTTCATTTGAGTATCATTTGTTTTGTAGTGCAAAAATCAAGAATATGATAGCTCTTGATAGTAATTCCTGAATTTCCAAACTCTGTTTATGTACTAAAACTGTACTCAAGCAAGTTCACCAAGTGGCGTGTTTTTACATGCTATTCACAACATGTGGGTATTGCCCCATATCAATTCTTTTAACTGAGTCCTTACCAGAGAAACAGCCGGCAGAGTCGTGCTGAAATCTACCGTCCTGTACATATTCTAAACAGCAAAAGATGCGACAGCGTCTCAAGTTCGGATTCAGTCCTGCATATACAAGGCTCAGTGTAAGGTGAAGTAGTCAGCAGGTAAAGAATGACAAAGACTGATGAATAACTATGTATTATGAAAACATGAATCTTGTCGAGTTATTATTTTGAAGTTGAGGGAGCACTGTTCTCATAAGTCAGAAAAAAAAAAAAAGAGTAACGAACCGAAACAACAACAACAAAAAACAGTCATAAAATGTTCAAGTTTAAAACGACAGAGGAAATAAAAGAAATATAAATCAATCTATCACAGCCACTTTGAGGTTCAGACAGATTGATTCTCAAACGCATATTTACTATTTGGTTAATTACATATTTGTAAACATTTGTATTTTCTTTTCTTTCTTTTTTTCTGTATGGAGGAAAACAAAATTCAAGCTAGCTTATTTTTTTCTTTATAGGCTCTGTAAGGTTATCATTAACAGATATGAACAAACCAAAAATAAAATTAAAAAAACAACACTTGGACAGACAAATCTATCAGCTTTTTTAAAAAGCCAAATAAAAAAAAATATATACTCAGGCACCATAAAAGAACACTTTCCATGTACAAAGATCTGCGTAAAGGAGTGACCTCGACTGTTCAATCATGAACCAGGTTGAAGGAACACGGCGACTTATTGGGACTTTGTCTTATTCACTGTATCCCCCAGAGTTAGATAAGTCCATACATACCCTTTTTCCATTGTGTTGTAACTCTGACGCACCCACTAACCGTATACATACTGGGTAGCACTGCTACTCTCTGCTCCTCACCACGAGGCTTCTCAGGTGCTACAAGCAAATCACTCCACCCAAGTAGAAGTGCTTCGCCTTCTGAGAATATAGTTCCCAGTATGTATACGGTTAGAAGATGGCTGTGTCTCATGTGACCTTGTTATTTGTACACCCTGTGACTATACAAATCACAACATGGAAATAGGAAAATGTTGGGGTTATTTTGTCACTTATTGGGAGCAGTAGGCTAGATGGAGCCGGTTACCTCCAGGATCTGTGCTAAGCTAGGCTAACGGTGGGTGCGTCAGACAGAGTTACAACACGCACGGAGATGAGAAGGGTATGTATGGACTTATCTAACTCTGGGGGATATGGTGAATAAGCTAAAGTCCCAATAAGTCGGCGTGTTCCTTTAACAGGTTTGACTTTCACTTTCAGCGACCACAGAGATCTACCAAAGGACGATACAGTGGTAAAGATGGTTCACTCTGTTACAGCACCAGGGTCCAATCTGTGGTTGATCTCTGTGGCTGCATCCTACTGTAAGTGTTGTGGTGGAACTTTAACACTCTGTCTACTCACAAAAAAACGGAATCTTCCAAATGACAAAAACTTGCGTTCAAGATAACAAAAATCCTCTCTAATATTTAATCAAATGCAAAGCAGCCAAGACTGCGTTTAACATATAGACTCAGCTCTGTACATATTAACACATGTACATGAGCTTGCTTCTTCCTCTGAACGCACCTGATAATCATGCTTAATTGATTACATGTATGTCGTTAAACTGTAAAGTTGCTGATCAGGATGAAGCTCACTGCAGCTGATAGTAAAAATGCTTGCGTTTTAATAACTGCTCAATACGAAGCACCCGCAGAAGTTTAGAGATCACGGTCACATCAAAGCCTCTTTCTGATTTGTTTTCAAGCACAATCCAAATCAGAATGACATCATTCAAAAATATAGATATCTAAAGTATATATATATATATATATATATATATATATATATATTTCAAAATATTTATTCTCTAGTATGTCTCTCATTCTTCAAACCGTAATAGACACCAAATATATGTGTTTCTTTGTAGTCAGTGAAAGATGTGCTTTGTGTGTGAGGCCATTTCAATTAGTATCATTTACAGTGTCCCAAAGCCGCCGAAAAAATATTGAATTCCTTGAATGATAATTTGTCATATAGAAAAATGTTTTTCAAGAAGCTCCGACACAAATGCATCTCTACTAGATGAGCAGGATGAAAGTTTTGCGTTTCAGAGCAACTTCTACCAAAAGTGGGCTAAAAGTCTCAACTCGAAGTCAATGCGCAATAAAGTCTTCATCTTCTGCCCGTTTCAATGCCCGACCAGGTTTCTTTGCCACTAAAGTTGCATTGCTTCTTAACTGTTGAACAGCTGTGCTTAACATGGCATATATGGCCGATCAACATGTTTTCCTGCACTGCAAAAATGTTCATCTTAACAAGTCATGCAGGAAGCTATTCAGCTCTACATTTCTATTCTTCCTTTAAGCAACTCAAATACATTGATCAAATCGCTTACATGGAAGAAGAACCAGCTGGCTCATGAACTTCTTTGAAACAAGCCCGCCTGTTTGTGGGATAAACTGCAACCCATTAGCATGGTTTGTAAATGGTTGGTTTCCCAAAGTTTTGACTTAATGTACACCTACCTAGCAGTATCTAGCCATGCATTTAGGTTCACTTTCAATAAAATAATCAACAGTAACATGTCTTCCCAGAAACAATGTTTTGGTTACTAAGACTTCACTGTGAAAAGTTTTCTTAGGGACTATTTCTTCAGTAGAAAGTAGTTCCAAGGAAAATTAAAAAGATGGATATCTCAAAAGCTGCATGTTTAGATAGCACTAGTAGTTAAGTGTGGGATTTGGGTGAACTGACCCTTTAGGAAAAAACAATGTTATTGGTCTTGTTAAGTTGGACAATTTTCCTGTGTGGACACTAATTGCATAATGAGCTAGCAGCTCTCCTTAAAGTTGATTTGAAAAGTATTACAGTTTATACAGTCCATATAGTAAAACTAGCTCTATAATGAAAACATTGCAATCAGCCAAAAAGCATCAGAATTACTGTACATGACAGCTGTTGAGCGCCAAAATACCAAAAGCATATACTGTACACTGTATATCATAAAGAATCAATCACTCCTGATATACTGTATGGAAAGCCCTAAAACTATCAACTAAAAACACTATTGACAACTGAGCTTCACCACTGTCTGTGAGTTTATGGTTGTTGGGCGTTGACACACGAGTGTGTGGAACAGAAAAAAAAAAAGTGCAGTCACAAAAGTGTTGGTCCAACAAACTGGATAATGGATGTGTCAGCAGTGGCGGATGACTCAACCAGATTGCCTGTTCGCAAAGGAACTGACTCTTAATATAAAACACTGAGAAATGCTGCATGCATTAACTTGAGAGCTTATCAAATGAGCTTCAAACAACTGGGCTGGGCCACGGATGTGTACGGTTCACATTTCTACCTCATCTGAGATTTCTCAAAAATATACCAGACAAAAAAAAAAAAAACACACCAAAGAAATCTAGCTTTGGTGCACAGTGAGAGAGAGCACCAAGCTACTGTACAGCCCCCACCATAGACATAAGGAATAAGCAACAACCATAGATGTAACAACAAAAGAGGCACAACTAAAATCTAGAATATGCTCAGATTTGCTCAAGCTGACACACACACACACACACACACACACACACACACACACACACACACACACACAGACACACACACACACACACACAGACACACACAGACACACACACACACACACACACACACACACACACACACACACACACACACACAGACAGACACACACAGACACACACACACAGACACACACACACACACGCCCATTTGCCAGATACCATTTAGTCTTTGATAAATGGCAAATGAACCACGGGGCACAGCAAATGGCGGTGGTGGCGGCACCATCTTGTAGAGTGATGCTCCAATGACAACGAGGAGAATACGAGCTCATCACAATGACTAAAGGCACTTCTAATCTTTCTTGCTCACATGTGTTTATAGCCCTCTAATCAGAAGCACCGCCGTTACCCATTGATTCATCCTGACTGAAATCAAAATGACGTCTTGATTCAAACTTTTCAGGCCGAGTTAGGTTAATCATTTGAAAATGCGACTGGTCTGTTTGGAAAAATGTCGCTACCTGAAAATTGTGAATCAACATTTCAAAAAGAGAAATGGTACTATGCGGAAAAAGCATTGTGTCTTCGGATAAAACATACATAATTGACTTTGATGACCAGAAGAGTAGGTGAATATCACACTTCAATTTATATCCCTCTCCAACAAAAATTAAAACAAATCCAAAATGCCAAATGTGCAACCTTTAAAAACAGTGCATTTTTTTAAATTCTAAAACTTTTTGTTGCCAACAACGTGTGACTCTCATATGCCTTTCTACAAAAATATATTTTTTTCTCTGTTTGGCAATCTGAGTCTACTACATGTTAGAAATTTTAGAGATTTTTTATATTCATTCATTCTCTCAAGAAATCAACTATGTAAATCAAATTTAAAAGCGGCATCACGTGACACCTTTCATTTTTATCGACCACACAACCATTACTGAATAATCCTGCCTCTACACAAACAGACTGTGCTTTGAAGGTGACATAGAACAACGATGGTACAATCTTTACCTCAAGCCAAATGGACATGAGGGAAATGCGAGAAAGTCACTGCCACAGCACAGAACACTGTCTGTAAATCTAAAAACTTATTATCCACATATGACTCTGTTGTGCATAGTACTACCACACATCATACTGTATTTGCAGTACAAAAAGTACAATTATCAACCACTGGTGCCAAGTGAAACAAGAAAAACAACAATCCAAATGAAGGACTCCATGCATACTGCACTAGATAATCTCTCAGACCACAGAGCCCATGCTAAATGGCAAACGGCCTGGTTCTTTTTTTATCTTCCTCTTTCTTGCTACATGAAAAGACATCCTTCATTTGGCTCACATTAGCTGGGTACTGTGCTTCCTTAAACAGAATCTAAGAGCATAGCAAATATTCTGAAAACATAAAGAAACACAGTGATGAAACTGTGTAGTCACATACACTGACTGCATGTGTCTGAAATATACTGTACATGAGTTATATTACTGCTTTCTTTTTTTGTACATCAAATGTTCTACAGCTCTGAGTCAAGCTTGGGATGAAATGAATAGTTAAGCGTGAAAGGGGGAAGGAAGTACCGCAAGTAAATCTGCATTAAAAAAAAACAATAAACATCTGCAAAGACATTGTACCGCTAAAACAGTCTAATCTAACTAGAGACAAGGCAAATACAGTACCGAAGTTACAATAATCACATAGATTGATGCTCTGCAAGTGTCTTTACCATAGAGAAACAAGACACATAAGAGGAGCACTAACAGTTATGTCCTAAGTCAATGGCTACAGATGCTACAGTATCAAATAGGATGAAAAAAAGAAGGAAGAAGTTTGAAACAAAGAGAAGTTTGATGCTTGAGTCTTTCCACAATTTCCATTTAGAAGGAAACCTGAATCATGTGGAACTGCATTTATCAATGTACCTCTCCATCTAGTGTATTGTGATTAAAATTCTATATTCACAATACACCAAATATGTACCATGCATTTTTTTATCCTGCAGTACAGTATTTATTGTATGTTGTACCTCGTCAATTCAAAAGGAGGCCCACTGAGAGAGAGAGAGAGCAACAAGCCAAAGCAGTTGGAAATAACGATCATTTCATAAAAAATATACCTATATGTGTGTATGTTTTTTAAAGCTTTGTCTATGTCGACAGCCATTCATTCTCTCCTTCCTTCTTTCAACCTCGACGTGCCCCCCCTCTAGTGACACAGGCTTGTGGTCATTCAAAGCTATTACTATGGCACTTAAGCAAGCTTTAAATTGAATAAATCTTTTCAAAACCCATAAAAACATCAACCCCAGCAATTTCTTTCCCTCCCACGCCCCTCTCGGCTTCAGTGACTACACCCTGTGGTCCACAGTTTTTCAGCCGCCTTTAGGTGTGAAGCGAGCAGCCTGGTTCAGCCAAGCTAGTCCTTTCAGTGGATGACAGCTCAGGCTTTTGTCTACAGAGGGATTGCAGGCAGTCTGGGGATGACAGATCGGGCCTTTGTCTATGGACAGTTATCACGTGTTCAGGCAAAAAACAAAAGTGCCTCCTGTAAATCTTCCCATCATCCCTCCATCTGGTTTCTTTCCTCTTCTCCACGATCTTCAAAACCACATTTTGTTTGCTTTATTTTCTTGTGAATTTCTCACAGTTTTTTTGTTTTTCATAACTGACACTGTACAGTCAGGGCTGGCTAATGCACCACTCTCCTCAAGTTAAAACTCACTGCGTTAGCCAGGCTAACTGTACAGTGCTTCAATACCGGTAGTTGTGTGTTTACTTTGAAGCCATGCTGGAAGCAAGGAGTGCTCTTTTCTGGACTGGGTTTGGTGCAGGAAATTAGCACCAAAATGTATGAATTTTAAATCATGGCTGTTGAGTCTATTTCTCTTTGCCACTCAAACAAGAACAAGCATTGTTCAAAAGGATTTTTTTTTTTTTCAATGCATATGAGTGAAAATTCAGTTTTGCCACCCTGGTTGGCGTGTACACTGATGGTGGATAATTCATCTGGGGTGCTGGTTTTGGTTCTGAGAACGGGCCAGGACTGGGTAGGCCAGATTTACATTTAGCTGGTCATTGTGTTGGACCAAGGAGACATTTTTGTAGTGGAGCACCAGGTCTTTGAGGGACGAGTACAGATTGTAGGGCTCAGCGAATCCATAACCTGTGGCCGTCTTGTAGATGACGCAGTGCTTGGTGTCCCCCTCCACACTGGAAAGAAAGACAGAGATCATTGTTACAGTTGCTCCACATTGGCCTAGGTAAAATGTTGTCAATGTATACATTACTTTTACATAGCAGGCATTTTGGCTTTTCTTGGAGGAAATTTGATAACATTAAAAATGAATGCATTCCATTCAGCTGATCTAGTTGCAGGGTCCTAGTATTGTGCATGCTTGCTCACAGGCCTGGCTTACTGGGACACTTAATGGAGCCCTTGTTGATGCAATTTGACTTTGCCTGTTATTCCGAGTCAAAACGTCTGCTGTGAAAAAGGTCTATTAATAATTGTAATTGTGTGGGAATTAATGTGAGAATCACGTCACCACTCGTTTAATGTAATGTGTCTTGAAGCTCCTACTTTTAGTTTCCCATTTCCCATTTCCCATGACTTTTCTGCTCGCTTGCAAACTGGTTATAACCCACTCTCAAACACAACACTTTGTGTTGAGGTGTTAGTTCCTCAGGGTGGTGAGAAACTCTGCAGTGGACCTATCATAGCTAGAAGATTACAGTGACAATAAATATTATAGTGTTTGGATTAGGGCTGTGAATCAATCAAAATATTTACAGTAATTATGATTAATCACATTTTTCGCCTTATTTTTATCTGTTCAAAATGTACCTTAAAAGGTATATTTTCAAGTATTTAATACTCTTCATGCAAATGTGTGTATATTTATTATAGGAAACCAATTAACAAGACAAAACAATTATCTGGAAAATCTATTGAAATCTATTGAAATCTGATATTTAAAACTCTCCAGTCATAATGTCTAGGGGCTTCATGATCAATTATAACAGAACCTGCATTAATGCGTCAAAAAAATGAGTGGCGTGTAACAAATTTGGGTTAAGGTGGACAGCCCGAGTTTGGATTGTTAGGACATATCATGCTATTAAACTAACAATTTCTACATTTGGTCAGTTGGTGGATAAATAAATAGATTATCATACTAAAACATAGAAGATAATAACAAAACGTACACTACAGAACAGGCGTAGGAGCCCTTTTGTGATTGGCTCTCACGGATGAGGAAGGTCCCGTCACATTTGCCTCTCAGCATTTCCTCAGCCTGGGTGCGTTTGATGTCACCCACATACCAGGTACACTCGTCATGGTGGGGTGAACCCTCATCCTCCTCCAGTGAGTAGGAACTGGAGACACAGAAATAAAGCAGCAGATACTCAATCACAGGTCAGATAACGACTAAAACATTGAGCTCCAAATTACAAGTGGAGATACTGCAGCACCCAGTCATCACAGCACAAGTTGCTGAGCTGTTACTTCATCTCAAAGACTTACTCATCAGCATCATTCTTTATGCCCAACCATTCATTAATCTTCTTCTGCCTTGTCCCCTTCTGTGTCAGCCATCTGCAAAGCCAGAACACCACAGATTTGATGCTGACAGTTTACCAATCATTCACAAGATATGAAGTTAATAGGTGAGTATTTAAATTTGTATGTGAATGTGTTGGGGTGCGTGGATGTCTATATTTGCAACATTGTTTTGTACTTCAGACACAGAGTAAATCTTTAATTCATTCTCACATTAGGTACTGGTCTCTGATTTTGCGGAGCTGCATGAGATCCGGCTTGAGGCTGTTCATCTTCTTGTCGATCTCTCTGTTATCAGAGACCTGCTGTCTCAGGTCCGTCTCTAACTTACGCTTGCTGTCGTGGATCTCCTTCACACGAGACTTCAAACGCTCCGAGTTGCTCTGGATCCTGATTTGAGAGATTGGCTATGAAGGTGTTGTGCAAATGCTAAATAAAGAATTGTGACAAAATCCTATTCCAAATTAGCACCTTGGTTCAACTTTATGGTTTAGTAAAACAAGTTGTATTCATCCGTTGCATTGCACCCGGATTATCAAGAATCGCCATGCACATTAAGATGGATTTACTTTTGAATCTCTTTTTCGTTGCCCTCGCGTTGGAATCGCTCCAAAGACTCCCTGCTGTAGCGCTCCTGAGTCTCACACTGCTCCTCGAAGATCTTGATGGTCTCATTGAAGGCCTCAATGGCTGTGCGTTTCATCTGCAGCTCCTGTGGGAAATAGTAACAGAGAAACAGACTGTGACTTTCCATTTGATGATTTATTGTATTAGTCATTCATTCCTTAGCTGCTGCTATCACACATATCTGGTCTTCTACCTGCTTATGTTAAAACTCTGGTTGAGACACTCTACTGTTAATAGTGTAATATAAAAGTTAACACAGAGGCGGGTGCATGCATGCTGAATCAGTGACTTCTTTTAGGTCACTTCTTAAAACACATTCTAATAGACTTGCTTTTATGTGATGCTGTCTTTTTTTAAATCTTTTTATCCTTTTGCCTTTTTTCTGTTCATCGCCACTTACTGACTGTCCTAGGCCTATAACTTGCTATTTCCACTTATCTTTGATTTTTTTTCATTTTCTCCTTCCTGTCCTTTAGAGCTGCCCAATCTTTTGTTGCATATGTGTAGTTATGTGTATTGATGTGCTGTGTATATTTATATTTATTTTTATTATTTTATTTTATATATTTATGCTTTTGTTTCTTCTGTTAAAGCACTTTGTAAGATGTTGTTTTTAAAGGTGCTATACAAATAAAGTTATTATTATTATTATTATTATATTAGTATGTCTTACTCTAATTAGATAAGTTTCTTTAACATTGCATATATACCCAGCACTTATCTATATCTTTGTCTTTGTTAGTTCTACTGGAGTTCTGCACACATTCATAATGTAATCTGATCTTTTTACCTAATGGGTTTTGAATATATTCTCAGAAAAAACTGTTGCATTGTTATGTAACTCAAATTAACTATATTCTCATTTACATTTTAATTTTCTATTATGGCTATAACCAGATTTCTAAAGTAGAATAACTATTGTTTTGTTGTCTGGATATACTGTATTGGTTTTCAAGACATGTAAATGATTATATTTTGTGCAGTATTTGAAAAATACAAACAGGAGACAAAGTATGATTTATCATACTGTTGTGTATGTGTGTGTGTCTGTGTGTGTGTTGAACTCATACCTGGGAGGTGCGTGTGTATTCCTCGTACAGAGAGTCGTACTCGCGGCTCTTCTCCTGGTACTGCTCGTGATAGACCTTCAGCTGCTCTCCCACCTCCTCTATACTGTTCTCCTTCACTAACTGAGCCGTGCAAAATGCAGATGAGAGCAACATCAGCGTTTTGATCATCGAAACAATGAAACACAATTCAATTGTTATTCATAAAAAAATGAGATCAAGGATTTTTAAATCAAAAGGAGGCTTGCAGAGGGATTTTGCTTGTAGTTGAATTTGTTGATACAAAGTTACCAACCTGTTGGTATTTAGAGACAGGGTACAGAAGCCTGGTGTCCAGTTTGGCGTTGTATTGAGCCAGGGACTCATGGCGGTAGTGATTGATGAGCTCCACTACAGACAGGAAGGTAAGAGGCTCAGAGAAGCCATACCTCCCGTCTCGGTGGTAAACCTTTATAAGCTTGTTGTTCCCCCCTTTCCTGCAGGGGGAGACAGGAGCCAAATGAGAAAAAAAGAAAATAACAGGACATATGGCTGCACATGTTGATTGAATGTTAACTTTCAGCAAAGGTCTATTTTTTCTTATTGAATGCCACATTTTTTGTTTTATTTCTATAGTAATTATTCAAGTGCGGTTCTAACTGGTGTGGGAGAGAGTAGTGTTTCTGTACCTGAGGGTGAGCGTGTACTCGCCCTCCAGTTTACTAGAGGCATCTCGGACCAGGAAGGTGCCATCTGGAGTGTCTCGCAGCTTCTCATTCACCTCCTCTCTGCAAATACCAATACATGCAGTACATAATTCAAGAACACTAACCCTGATCAGCTGCACCCTAACAGCTAAATAATAACATAATTTCCACAATCATAAATAGGTCAAATGAGGAACATCGATTTCTGGAATCTGTTTTGTGTATATTCAAACTTTGTATTACCGCTGATCAAAATCAGTAAGAGTAATCTATTTTGGTAATTTACCTGGAGATTTCTCCCCAGTACCACTCAGCATCATTCAGCAGGCTGCTTGTGTCTGTCATTGCTGATGGTGCCATTTTCGACTTGACTGGCTTTGCTGGAAGAACTGGAAACAGACACACACATAGACACACAAAGATCAACATGAAAAGCATGTTATACTAATGGCATGGATTCCAACAGTCACTAAACACATCTGCTAAAATGTAGCTACACGTATAACGTCGTCTGTAAGAAACTTTAAAAATATGAAAGAAATACCTTATATTGTATTAAAGCTAATATAATCATCATTTTACTGCACATAAATAAACATTTCTTTGTGTTGAATTATAACATAAACATAGTTCTATGTAGCCTTACTAAAGAATAACATACCTGGAGGAGTGAGGTCCTGCTCTGTAGTTCTCTCTATCAGCAGCCTCTCCACCACAAGGGCAGGGAACTCCTCATCCACTGATAACCTGAAAATCAATCATTTGATCAATAGCAAGTTTAAAAATACATGGCTGAGATTCCCAATCTGACAAATTTGATCAATTCAGACTCTGGAATTGCATATTTAGTTTAGTAGCCTAATGTTGACAAAAAAACTGACAAATACAGGTTTTTTTCTCTACTGTACAGGTTTTGTTTTTGTACAGTAGAAGATGTCAATCAACCAAAACTAACCAAGGAGTGCAGGGGCCTGACCGTATCAACAGTGGTCCAAAGATCTTTCCCAGTGTGTGTGTGTCCAGGCCATGGCTGGCCTGCGCCTGGGTGACTTTGGCCAGGTGTGTGAGGAGGTACTGCAGGGTGAGACGGTGATGGAGAGGGACGGAGGTGGAGTTCTCCAGGACCAGGCTTACCTCTCTGTCATGGCTTCCAGCAGCTGCACCATCTGGAAAAAGTATTCAAATAACCATGAAGATGATCTATACATAAAACTATTGTCACAATTCTATCAGGTTTTATCACATAAGGAGAATCTCAGGAGAGTCAAGATATTTAACAAAGAATATGCTGCTAGATTAGGTTTTTGTAAATACTGTTTAGCCTGCATTTGAGACATCCCGACTCCCACTTTTATCTCCATCAAGTCTTAGGTCTAGTATATATCTGAAATTAAATCATAGAGTCCCTTGTGCAGAGGAGAATCAGCTGAAGAATTGCTAGCATGCGTCGGTGAGCTCATCCTCTACCGATGTTTGGCTCAATTCTATCAACTGACCTCGATCAGCTGCATATAAGGCTCAGTTTGGGTCTTGTGCAATTCTTTTACTTAAATTACAGTTAGGGAAGCAATGAACGGTGCCTTTCTAACGACACAAGCACAAAGCTCATTTTTTGGGCTCATGCTATTCTATTACAATGCACAAAATCTCATTTTTGTCTACCATGCATAAAATCTGAATAAATCATTTTTCTACTAATGAGTCCAAAAATATTTTCTTAAAACAAGCAAAAAAAATACCAAGAGCATGAGATTATTTTGCCTGTTTCAAGTACAGGTCGACTTCTAGAATCAAGTGTTATTTTCACAATACTAGATCTAAAGCAGTCAAAAACCAATAAAGATGTAAGACAATATAACTTTAGTTGATCTTTTAAAGAATATACTGGTGGCTTTGCATGTTTAAGCCCATTAATTGCAAATTGCTTAGCATTACCGTAGACTATTTTCCAGAGCACACCATGGGTTTTTAGATTGATAAATGCATATTTTCCAGGCGCCACTGGTTTCAGTTCATGGTAGAAATGTATAAACATCAACTTGCAGTCGGTTTGAGTTTTTTGCAAAAGCAAAAGTAATGTTATGGTCATATGGTAATGTAATTAGGAGTCTTAAAATCAGTTCCTCACTGGTGTGTGTGATTTTCCAACAATACAGATTATCAGTTCAATACTTTATGGCAGCTGACTATTTTCAGAACAGCTCCATCTCTTAACTGCAATACCGTGCGACAATAATGTAACTTTGACAATTAATTATTCAACAAACAAAAAAACAAAGAAAGAGAAGGAAGAAGAACGAAATGGCAAAATGTTCCCTCTGATGAACTGCCTATTTATATCAAGCAATTTTAAGGTCATCTGAACCAGCATAAACTGCAATCCCTTTGGAAAGTAGCAAAAGTTCAGTAATGTACAGAGTCTGTGATTTGTATCAGCTAAAACCTCAGCTAATGTCCCATTAACAAACCCTTACCATACGGAGATACATAGAAGATGACACCCTTTCCTAACTAGAAAGATGGGTGTTTAGTCAATAAAAGTGTCAACTTAAAGCATTTCCTCATGAGAGGAGACCCACCTGCTGACTGCTGTAGGACCTGCTGCTGCAGTGTGAGAGCAGTTTGAAGGTGAGCGTAGATACAGGCAGGGATGACGGGGGACGGGAGATCTCTCAGGTAGTTCAGGACACACTCCGACAGGTACCCCACATCTTTCTGACACATCTCACTCTCTGGAGCCCAAAGAAATACAAAGCTATTTAGCTTTTTAACTTATTTTTTATACACTTTCACTTTCACACACATTTTCACAGTCAACTCATCACAGTGACGGGAAAATTGCTTGGTTTCTCCCAATAAATCATAATTAAAAGCCTATTTTCGAATAGATTCACTAAATATAAGCGCTAAATATTTGTTTTTGAATTTATGAACACTTCTCTGTTTAAATCAGCAGGGGGAGGCACATAGAAACAGCTGATTGTGGCTTGCAGCTTTCTCTCTCCCTCGCTTTCTCTCTCAGTCGCAAATGAGAATATATATCAATGAGCAAAAAAAATGAGTCGACTATAGGCAACGTTTGACCAATCAGATTTGACTATGTAAATTCTTAGCCAGGAACACCTCTACACCAAACTCAATCAACCAGAAAGAAACCTGAATCTGAACACTCCATTCTGTTGTGGGTTGTATTCTCTCCCAGTTTATATGAGGCAGGTGAGATGTACTGTACATGGGCAACAGTAGATGGCCACTTTCACTGATTTAAAATATGTTTGGTAACCTTATGACACACAAAGAGCGTTGCTGAAAAACAGTGTGCATGCTTAGAAAACATTCCATAAATATCCATGAAACTTTCTGTAAGTCACTTTAGTATCTAATGTATAGCTCAACCAATAATGGATTTTTAAAGATGACAGTGAAATTAATATTTGGCAGTTTAAACAATACAATAACAAATAGTCATTTAAAAAGTAATAAGTGCACATTTCTGACTCAGACTTACTCACCAGAGCTCAGGCTGTACACTGGGCTCTCTGAACCTGAGGAAACAGTTGGCCTGTACAATATCTTGCAGTCCAAACCTGAGAAAGACAAAAAAAAAACGCACAACATTTTCGCACAACTGAGCTAACAAAAAATGTAGTCAGGTACATAAAACAGAACCCAGTTAAGTGGTGCAAAGTAGAAAAGAGAAGGGGAATTAAAGGTAGCAATAGTACTTAATAGTACAATTATCCATAAAATGAAATGCACATGCGAGCCGAGCCCTCACTGCAGCCAGAAGCTCACTCTAATGTAGGTGATGACTCTACGGCTGCCTGACTTGGACTTTATAATCTACTGCGATGTAAAAGACATGGAAGCCAATGGTATGAGACACTCAATACAGACATTTTATTACCGGCTGGACAATGTCATTTTATAAGCAACAACTTGTACGTGACAAAGCACATGGACAGATATTTGTTTTGGAAATACTCCGCACAAACTTTCAGCTGTGTGTTGTTTTCATTCCAGTCTCACATCCAACAACAGAGAGAAGGTGATCAATCAGTTGGGGGAGAGATGGTCCTTGAAATGCTTTTGCACAAGCAATATTTACAAGAGCAGAGTCAATGCATGGTAGTTCTTTTCTAGGTGTGTGTGTTTTAGACAGACTAAAAAAGGAATGACAGAAAAAAAGACTCAAAACTGTGAATGGAGTCCCACTGCGTGCTATTTGTTAATACCATAGTGTGAATCAAACCCACTGCGCAGGACTCTCAGTGAGGCCAATGAGAACTGTTGTGACTTAAACCACATTCAACTTCAGTGTAGGACATCTATACCAAGTCACTGACCAACTGAGAGTTACTGTGAGTGTGTGTGAATGTGTGTGCACTTCTACCTATCTGTGTGACTGCCTGACTGGATCCACATGTATATGCCTACACTTGTGCAAAGGCTGGCATGAGAGCAAGAGGCAGATGGCGGGAGTGAGACAGTTGCACGGAGACGAAAAGACGGAGAGGCGAGACAGACAAAAATGTTGGCCGATTGACATGGATATACCTCTCTTCTCTATGGCTTGGATCAGGCTGACAAGGGCTGGTGGAGCCGTCTCTTGCGGTGTGAACTGCTCGCTCAGGTCCGGCACAGAAACAGCTGAAACAACAACACAAATCACTGTTACACTTCTGGCACAAAGCCACTTAAAGACCATGGGGGTGCTGCAGCCCTGACAAGGACACAGTTAACTAGGAGCAGTTGGATACAGAGCTTGTATAATGTTGTGAGCATATATAAAATCTGTGAGGAACACAATAAAATATGAGGTGGATTTTAGTATCCATTTCGCATGAAGCACACCTGTTTTGCAAAAAAGCACAGCAGCAGTTAGTCCTCTGTATTGCATTTGTTCAGAAAGTATTCCAAAAAAAAAAAAAAAAAAAGAACCTAAAACACAGAAAACACTTGAAGCTTGTGATGCATTTTACTGTGGTAGTTTGTAGTCTGGTAGTCTAGCTGATGCGATATATGATAAGAAAACCAGAACAATTTAGTAAACGTACAAAAGAATGAAAAGAGGCTTTATTCAGAGGAGCGTAAATAAAAAAAGTCCAAAAAAAAAGAGAGAGAAAAAACAGACCGCTGATGGCGAGCAAAAACTTTATCTACTTTACAACTCCCCATAGACCAAATCAAACATCTTTTCACTCCGAGAGAAAGAGAAAAGGAGAAAGCAAGAGGGAAAAAAGAGAGATCCCATTTCCCTCCCTCCCCTCCCTCTCCTTTTTTCCCTTTTCTTCTCTCCCCTCTCGCTTTCTCTCCTCCCCTCCGCTCCGTCCTGCTCGGTGTTTCGCCTTAGCTCTTTGCGTGAGTGGAGCACAATAAAGGATTTAATCAAAACTCCTGAACAAGCAAAAGCCCTGTGGCAGTGTGCCAGGCCCGACCCGGCCTGGTCCGGACAGGCAGGCAGTGCCTCCTATTCGGCCCCAAAGCAGGGCTGTGAGCTGGGGGATGAGGGGAGGAGGTATGGGTGAGGAGTGGGGGTAACGCTGGGAGCAGGGAGGGCCTGGCCTGGCCGGGGCTTGGCAGTAGACTCCTGTTCCTGGCACGGCTCGGCTAAACCACTGCTGATTATTAATTTGGGGAGTTCAGACAAGAAACACAGCGTCAGCACATTCCGTTCCCCTCTCTCTCTCTCTGGTTCTTGTTCTCAGTTTCTTTGGATGTCTCGCTCCCTTTCTCTCCCTCTCTCTGTCCTTTGCTCTCTTGCATTCTTACTCTCGCTGGACATTCTCTCTTGCTCCTTCTCTTTTTTACTCCCATTTGGTCTCTCTTACCTAAGTTTTAATTCAATCTCTCTTTTTCTTTTTTTCTTTTTGTTTCCCTGTGTCTCTCTCTCTCCTGTCTCCATGCCTTCTGGTTAAACATGGAAACTTTGCCTGGCAGTGTCTCCAGCTCTCTAGCGAGCACACAGACAGTTCTCGGCCTCTTCTTTATCCCTGTTGGCCATTTTGGCTGGTAGTGCCCTTCCCCCCCTCTTCTCTCATCACAGAGTGTCCCTCTTTGTGTGCAGTACAGTTTCTTTTACATACATGTTAGAAAAAAAATTACAAACCCAAACTAAACATCAAATAACGTCCTGTCATTGCCTTCCAAAACAACTCATATGAGCAATTTCTGATCTGGCTCCCCTATTGACAAGGCAACATAGTGTAATGTATTACTACACTATTACTATTACTATTATTATTAAGTACTACTTAGGGACAGACTGTGCTCCTGGTTAAAACAAAGTAATGATGAAAACGGGATGTACACAGCAGTTTTTTCCCCCCTTTTCAGTCTCCTCCCTGACATGGTTTTCAGACCAAAAACAGCATGGAGTTAAAACAACGCATGCAAGCGTGTTTGTGGGGGCATATGAAGATGAAATACAATCCAGTAAGTCCAGTAAGAGTAAGCGATCCATGAGTTTAAAGGTATAATATATATTATATATATCCATACCTATAGTAGCACATTCACGTTACAGAGTAATCTGCCACAGATGTGAGCTTGCACGTTATTGATTGGTGCGTTGACGTATGATATTGCAAAAGTTGAAAAGGTTAGCACGGTTTAACTTTTTTGCCAGGCAACCCTGTATATTTTTCGCTGTAGCCCTCAGTGTCTGCAACCCCGTCTTGCCAACGCAGATGTCTCATTGAAATTAATGAGGTGGCTGTGTTTTTTTTACGCAGTGCTAATGTAAGTCTAAACGGAGCCTAAGAGGTTTTGCGGCTCTATAACAATGTCACGCAACTTCTGCCTTCGCTCCTGAAAGACAAGACTCAGAATTTACACTGCCACTAGAAGTTTCCGTCAGGTAAACATTAGTAAGGGATAATGTAGAGGGAGCCGGGGGCGATGGGCAAATAATGTAATCAGTGTATGCCCAAACACCATGTAACACCAGTAACACCGACTACCGTAGCAAGCATACTTTGGACCAATTCATTCTTCATATTGCTTAATTCCATACCTTAATTTAATTAAAACCTTATTGTCAGAATAATTGAACACTGTCTAAATAAGGCTGGACTGTCATAATTACAGATGCAGAAAAATGCAATTGCTATTGCTTTATGAATTATTCAGTACAAGAGAGCAAAAGCCAATCTTCATGGAGCTCTTATGCACTTGGGTTTAGGCAGGATGCAAGCAATAAAAATGTGGAAATCAAATAAAACCGGGAATTAAGTACAAATATAGGCTATAAAACCGCAAAATGAATGCTCTCCAACAGTTTGGTAGGGGAGTAGGAAGAAAACATTGATTGCCACATTTTCCCCAAGAGGAAGGAACTTTCTCACTTCTACATGCAAACAAACATAAACACTTTATTTCACAGTATATTTCTCTTGACTCGAACAGAAAAAAATTAAACTTTGACTTTCGTGCAAAGAAGTGTTTTTTTCCTTCTTTTTCCTGCCAAAAACAGCTGAAGCCCTGCAGTCTTCTCAGGGTTTTGGAAAGGTATAGAAAAGGAGTGAAAGGCAGAGAGAGAGAGAGAGAGAGAGAGAGAGAGAGAGAGAGAGAGAGAGAGAGAGAGAGATACAGTAACAGCAACTTGTTAGTCAATTAGAACCACTTCCTTGGCAGACTGCACACACTGGGAGACAGGCTTATGACTTGACATGCCCCGAGACGTAGCCAATGGGAGAAACAGATAAGAGGGAGAGAGAGAGAGATATAGAGAAAAAAGCATGACAGAGTGTGGTTTGGCACTCTTGCACTTAAACAAGTAAGCCCCGGTGCATTTAACGGCATATTAAGTCTAGTTTATGTATGCATTCATTGTAAGAGATTTCTACAGGCTAGATCTCATGAATGCGTTTGCAGGTTTTCTTAAAATATGCTTTGATAAAGACAAACAAAAACATTCAACAACATCGGTGTTGACGAAAAAAAACTATTGACACATGAAGCTGGAACCGTGATGGTCGGATGAATGTTGCAGATCCTGTCTTTGCACCGAGTCGCTCGCTCAACCCAAGGCTAGACAGGCAAAAGTAGTGGATGAAGCAACGCTGTGTGAAGTAAAATATTTGCTCTGTATCATCTGCATCAGTATGCTTATGCAATACCTAGCTGGCTCTGCTGCATTCTGCCTCTCAGAGGTCTGTCAGAAACTGGAGTTTCTCCAAATGCAGAGATAAAGCACAAATTAATTCACCGGATTTCACTGCTCAAATTAAACCTGGAATTTCCGCACTTTAAGTCCAACACTCCCAACACTTTGGATTTTGTGTGAATGTCTTATTGAATTGTACCAAAATTGGAGTATGCAGTTCAACTACCACTACAACAAAATATTATTTGTTATTAGGGGTGGGAATCTTAAGGCACCTCATGATCCGATTTGAATCCCAGGGCTAAACTGCGATTATAAAATGATTATCGATGCATTTTTTCTCTCACTGTATCACTACTTGCTACTTGTAAAACATAGCATATTTGTAATAATCTATAATTAAAATAAACATGAATTTATTTTTATTAATACGATAGTAGTAGAAACTTGCTTCTAGAAGAAACAAGAAAATAAACAGTAGGTTGAATTGAGAAAAGAAAGAAATGGTCAGATTGCATCTATCTGCGGTTGCTAGCGCCTAGCCATCCTCACCAAAACTCAAGAGGTAGCCTAGCTTAGAACGTAAACACGACGCCCATGTTTACGTCTGTTAAGTTTCGCCATCCAATTTGTTCAGCCCAGTGTCGTTCCTCACAGCGTTGGTTCAGCCGTAAGGAACATTCGGCCCGTTTGTTTTGGTTTGTTTTTTAACTGTTACAGGAGATCAAAAAGTCAAGAATTGGGTTTTTAATTTCTGATTATTAGATTCTCTGCATCGAGACATAACCTTTTTAAGTAAGAATGGCGATGTATCTAAGAATAACATTTTCCCCACCCCTATTTGTTATGTGGTTAGATTTCACTCGTTTTATTTGACATAACACTTTCTTTTTCTTCACTTTCACATTTTAGGCAATTGATGATAAAAAAAATATCAAGCCCGGCGAGCCACAGCTACAAGTTAATGCCGAAAAATGTATTCGATTTTTTTACTGTGCCATAACCAAAGTGATCACGATAAAGGGTAATTTAAAAAAAATAATGAATAAAATGTGAATGTTAGGGTATGTAAAATAATAAGTTGAGTTTTTTACATTCCCCAGATAACCAAATTCAGGGGTTTTGTGGTAGGCATGGTTAAGAAGTACAGTCGGCTTGATAAATCCATTTACGTTTTATCCTGCATTAAGATCAAGATTGTCAAACTAAGCAAAGGTGAATGAATAAACTTTGATGCCCAACAACTAATTTAGACTGCAGATTTTTTTCCTTCTATTCCAGTGTAATTGAATACCCCAAAGAGGGCTAACACTCTTGGTTTCTATAAGCTGTAGAAACACAAGCTCTGCATGTTCAGTGTACCCAAATCATTGGATGCTGGATCCTTAGCAAACACCTATTGGGTATTAAAGACTAACTTAAATATGTAAATTTCCACTAACATTTTTTTCTACTTTTTATTTGCATTATTTCACCAGATGTAACTAACTTCCAAAGGTTTCCAATGAACCCTTTGGAAGTTACAGGCTACATTTAAAGTAAACACCTTTATCAAAAAGCCATGTCAGTTACTCAAAGCATGTGTTTCTTATGTACAGTGGTGACAACGCCAGTTGGTGTCTGGCTCACGGATGGTGTGTATGTTGCTGGTCAGGTTTCACTGCTACATGTCCTCACTGCATCCCAACTATGTAGACGGGCAATGTGTTATGACCATCCATTCCTCTGTTACAACATGCTTCAAAGTTACGACTGAGCCCTTGCAACCATGTAAGACACGGGTGATCTCTACACAACGCTGGATCTGGGTTACAGGCACCACTGAGAAACAATATTAATGCAGAGATTTGCTATAACACTTGTTATAGTAGACTGATTGAGGCTTATTATGAATTCCAACACTGTTCTTGCCAAGGCAAGCCCTGCGTAGCATTCAAGCACTAGGATTGGCCAGTCGTCCATGCTCGCGCGTTCAGGTCCTATTTTCTGACCAATGGGGCTATCCTGAGCGGGCATTTGATCAATGAAGTTTGTGTCGCTATTCCAGCTATTTCAACTGTCCAGCAGAATCCAGTGTGCAAATCTGTTAGTGTTGGTGTTGTGTCCTCTTCCATCTATATACATTGAATGTGGTAGTTCTGTAGTAAAAGTGTTTCTTAAGCAGGGCTGTCTACTACTAGGCTACATGTCTTTCCATGTACCTGAATATTGCTGTGTTAATGTTAGATATGAGGCTAACAAATTGTGTTGCATTTGTTGGCATATTTGTAAATGTTTTGTGCAGCTTCTGACTGTATAAACAGGCAAATTGTCATCTGTAACTGCATGACGACAAAGCATTGTGTCCAACTGGACTCAGTGTTCAATGACTCTCTGCAGTCTAAAAGTAATGGGGCCAGTGGCGTCAAACAAAGTGTTTGTCAGATTGTTGAACACAGTCTGAAAACCCCAACCCACGCCTTTCCAATGTCGGAGTTAGGGCAGCTGTGCCAAACAATTTTTGTAACTTTACAAAATTGTCAATCTAACATTCATGCCCACTTCACGCAGCAATTGGCCAGCTGAGCAGATGTGATAAAGTAGGCAGGATTTGAAGCTCTTTTTTCATTCTTCACACAACTTCTTCAGTCCCTTTTCATATGAGCAAACAAGTGCAACACCAATAATGCCGTTAAGGAGATACAGTAAGTGTGTGCGCTAATTTTTAATTTTTCTAATTTTTTTTATCCCGACTTTTGTGTCTCGCCCCTCTCTCTGACAGGTTTTTCAACCCACCTTCGAGTGCATCTATTTTGAACAGCTATAAAACACTTTTGCCTTTGGACATGGTCGGTCCATACTTTTGTAGAAGCTACTTTGTACCACAATGAGAGGTTTTCAGCTCATTAAACCATCCACATGCACATAAAGCTGACTTAAAGATTTGGCCCTCAGAAGAAATGAGCAGCAGACCATGCTTTTGTAGTCTAATTTTGTTTATAGTCTATCTCGCATTATTATCATTATTGTCATGAAAAAATACCCATAGTCAAGTCTGAATGCTTTTATGGAATCATTCTGTAGAAACAAATGGGAATCATGATTTTATTTCACTCCTGCCTACATTAAGCAGCTGCACAAAATGTACTTTACTCTGTTTAGTAAGACAACTTCACGCCTAAATGAGTTCCCATTTATGCATTCATCCATGCTCTGGCACTAAAGAAATGCTCCAGAAAATGAAATTTTCTATAGCTTTGCAAAGTGTGACATGCTAAATTTACTAAACTCCAACAAAATAATACAACAGTCAGAGGAGAAATACAGCTGATTCCTATATTTGCAGTTGGATAGGGTGGCCTTTGCTTACACTGCAGCCCTCGTCTCCCTCCCTTTCTAGCCTCTCCATATCTTTACCATTCACTTCTTCTACTGCCTCAGCCTCTCCACCACCCCCCTCCATGGGTTCTTTGAAAGTGTTTTCCTGGTAAGGTGCAGGGAGCGGAGAGTGAGTGGAGGCCTCTCCTTTCTGAGAACCGGCCCCGCTAACATGGTTTATAGCTGCCCAGAGACAGTATCAGGCATGTATGTGAATCAGGGAGGGAGACTGCGAAAAGGAGGGAGGACAAGAGAGAAGGGGGAGAGAGGAAGGGAGTGAGAGAGGGAGCACGAAGGGAGGAGTTTGCAAAAATGCCAAGCAGCCAGCAGGCAGTTAAAGTGAGGCCAGGGAGAGGAGAGAAAAGGAGGGAACAAGAAAAAAAAAAACTCTCTGGGTTTGTTGAATTATTTCTGCTGCAAGTTGAGAAACGTTTTACTTCCATTCCTGGGGAACAAAACAGATTTTTACTTACATTTTGTCTCAAAAAGTGTACTTTCATCTATCACTCCAAGTTGTACTGACGCCATATGTGCACCACAAGGCTAGATAAGCGTTTGTTTAACAGCCAAAATCCATTCTAACAAACTATTTTTCAATGTAGTAACAATACTGTTAATACTTTATTTAAAGCATGGCCTGTTTCATGGCTGAAACAACACTAAAAGAAAATAAACAGCTTTAATACAGGGTAATGTGGATTTAATTTTTTATGCACATAGAAATTAAACACGATATGTCCCCGTAGATCTCAAGAGCTTGCACTCGACAATGTACTTCTTTGGGTCACCAAAAATACACCCGGAGTATGTAAAGTCAATCGGATGAACAGTTCTCGAAAACATCAAAGGACAAACATACATACATACATACAGACAGACACTCCTTCCATTTTAGTTAGATACAAACTCTACACAAAACACTTGTGTGTAGGTGAGTGCTGCATCAGTAGAACAGAGTCCATTATACTGCAGTCCATCTTGGACAAATATTCACACTAATATGATGTAATCGGCCAACGCAGCATCTTCTTACTATGTCAATTTAGAAAGAAGAAAAGCTGAGCCATTTGCATCTTTTGGCCAACAAGACATCCGCACTTTGCATTTTGCTGAAAAGCATTGCAACATTTACATGCACTAGAGTAGACGGGTTGTTGTCGACATTCTGCAGTAACCTGATTTCTTGAATGGAAATGAGAAACCTGGTTTCCTTAATCTGTGTGAAGGAATTAAGAAAAGAAACAGTTAACAGATACATTTCTGCTAAAAAAAAACTTAATCTTTTGGCAATCTGCACACTTAACTGGGTTTCAAATGAGAGTTTTACATGCATGCATTTTGCATGACAAAGACTTTAGACTGACACAGTATTGCTGTGGCAGCAGTGTGGGGTAAAGAAAGTTATTATCTAGCTATATCTAGCTGTATATAAATTAAATCCAAATGTCCGCAGGGGGTTTCACACGTGTAATTTTGGTTCGGATCAAAATTAAAAGTCCGAAAGTTTGGACCAAATGAGGTAGGCGTGAGAGGGCCTTTAGGCCTAAATAGAAAAAGTCTGAATAAGAGACTAATAATAAGAGAATAATAACATTACTGAATATGAGTAATTTTGCAATAACAGTTAGAAGAGTCCGCTTATCTCTGCTGTATCTTCCATTTGATACTGGAGGGCTAAAATGTCCAAATCTTTATTAGTAATTTTTAGCAACACAATTGAGAACTATAATGTTCTATTTTTCTTCTGGAGATGCTCTGTCTTGGATGGACATAGAGTCCGGTTCTTTTAAGGTACCATTGCATTTGTACCTGTATTCAGCCAAGCTAAAGTACTCAAGAACACATCCTATAGTTCTTAATATGGTTAATGTATGGCATGAGGTAAAATAATATATGAACGTATTGGACTCTGTCACAATTCAGCCCAGTGTGAGGCAATGTTTCATTTACACCAGGCAAGTTGGATGCAGGATTCCAGATATGGGTAAAGAAAGGAATAAGTAGGTAATTCTAAGTATCTAAGTTAAGTCTAAGTATCTCCAAGTGAGGAACTTTATTTCTCCTATGCAAAACCAATCAGTCGGGATTCCTGCACTCTCATCCTTAAAAGAATCTGAGAGACAAAGAGGACATTTCAGAAAACGATGGAGGAAAAAAAAACAGCAAACTCTAATTTTAAACCACTCCAATATAATTGGCTGATGCAGACATACACAACTCCTGTTAAATTGAATAAATACAACAGTAATATACCTGACCGTTGTTTTAAATGCAATGAGGCTAAAGGAACATTTAGCCTCAGAGTGGCATGGCAAACAAGAATCTCAAGTTTCGTGTTGCTAGCATTTACCATGGCCGAGATATGCAAAAGTTTGTGTTTGGTCACTAGCTACAATATGTGTTTGTTCCTTATTTGCGCTTTTTTTTAACTGAGCAAAATTCTTTCGATAATTTTTTGTCACGGACAAAACCCTAGAAGGTAGGTTTTGCACATTTCATGATTGTGCGAAAAAGACTCTTCGCGGAAATGGGCGTGGCCTATGTAGGTTTTCAAATGTGCAATGTGTAATGTGGGAGTTATAGGTCTATTCTTGATTATAGCACCACCTAGTGGTCCACATGTGTAATTTTTGGTATGTGAGGTCTATGATGAATTGTACATCTACCCTGATGAATCCAAACGTGGTTCCAATAGACCACGCCCACTTTGAAGAATCAGTACACCATTGTAGGCATGGCTTCAGGAGTGGCCCTAGATGGTACCCGCCAAATTTTGTAAAAATCTGATGAGGTGTTCGTGAGAAATAAACTTTTCGTATTTGTGGCGCCCCCTAGAGAACAATCTTCGCCAAATTTGTGGGCGAGCCTCAGCGGGTCATGCCAAAGAAAAATCTAAAGACCAATCCTGAAAATGGCACAGCCCCACCATGCACGGTTTAGGCTGTAGCGACACATTTACAAACGGAAAAATAATATTAAATGCAATTACAACAGGGTTCCCACACCCCTGGTACTGGGATCTGCGTATCCTTGCATACGCGTGATCCCAGCCCCCTCTGTTAAAGGATGGAGGTTGGGATTAAACCTGTACCTCGGTCAACCTCCCTGATCACCAGGCGCTGGTTCTGCCCCTCGATACCAAATGTTAGAATCCCTGCGAATATTAAATGGGCCACACTAACAATAGCTCTATTCACACAACGTCCAGGGCCTCGGCTCTTTCATGGGAATGAAGATGATATTTGTAAAATTTGGCTTGACCATTTCTAATCTACAATGCACTTTTGGTGCTAAGCCAAGGTGCCCTTCCTTCAGCCACTACCCTGCCACCCACCCCCCTCTCAGGATTTCATTTGGCCCTGTCTCTCCATATCACAGACACAAACGCCTGCTGCCCAACTGGTTTGTTTTACGGTCTATCAAACCACATGGATACTGTTGTCCTCCTCACCTGCCTCTACTGGAGAGGCCTGTGCTTAATCACTAATACATCCCCTTCAATTTCAGTTTTTATTATATTATTATATGATCTCTCATATGATAAGTAAACCTGAGACATTTGTGCTGCAGCTATGATAAAAAATTATACATCACAATATTTTTGACCACATACATCACTGTCGATATTGCAGCGATATTGTAGGGTTGACTATTGGTGCTTTCACAAAATATTAATAATTTTGATAAATAATCACCAATGAAGTGGATACAATGACTAAGTGGGTAAAGGCAAATAATAAAACAGCTAGTAAGTCTAGTAAGTTCAGAAAATTACATGCAGCCTTTAAAACCAAGAAAAGACAACACTTATGCTGTATCAGGATATTACAATATCCAAAATTTAAGACGATATCTAGCCTCATATATCGATATATTGCCCAGCCCTAGCTATGATATTCCCTGTTTTTAAGGATTTTTCAGAAAAGGAAAAAGAAAAAAACAGAAACAGAAAGTTGAATTCAAAATAATGAATTTGAATGAGGCTCAGTGTACTGTGTTGTACAAGACGAATAACCGTTTAGCTCAACCAGAGGTAATTCAGAGTTCACAGCCTACGTGCTCAGAGTGGTACTTGGCCCATCTGTCATTAAAAAAACACCGGGGAATTACAGAGAATATAGTTAGACAGTGGAGGAATGTGTTGTTTTATATGAAGAATGATATAAAAACTTTTATTAATCTTTTGGCCCTTTGCACCTTTTCCTCTGGCATCCCATACAAGGAAGCAATAAATTAACCAGCTGAAGCCAAAAGCAAGGGAGTGCTAATGAGGAGAGAATTATGGAAATCTTGTGTGGAAGAATTTTGGTAACAAATCAAAGTTTTTACTTGAAGTTAAGCTTGCTAAGGTCATCCACTCGAAGCCAAGTTTATGTTTAAGTTGGACGCTGTCGCAGCTGAAAGCAGGCGCTTACCATTATGAATAAATATGACGTGCCTTTTTCCCAAACTCACAGGAGTAAAGTGAGGTGTGAAAGAACAGAACAGCTATCTCTAAGTAAAACGTGTGATTGCATTCCCTGAAATGTTTAATGTCTCAATTTGCATAAAATATAAAACACACCTATTAAACCATTTCTTTTTCAAAATGTCAGAAAATAAGTTTAACATGCGAGTGCCAACAAATGCGCTCAAATATCTAATATCTCCAACTTGGCCATTGCACATTTGACAACAGTACTTGCAGCCCCTCCTGCCTGTGAATCTTTTACCCATAGTTGAGTAGAGGGTCAATAAGTAGGGTTGGGTACCGTTTGGATTTTTACGATTCCGATGCCGAACCGGTACTTTTAAAACGATTCAGATTTCTAACCGATTCTTGAAAAACTGAAAAATGACATAAAAGAAAGGCTTTTTTTAATGGAGTTTTTTTTTTTAAGAAAATTATTTAAATTGAACAATATATTAGTGTTTTAAAGTACTTAAATATATAATAAGTAAACCTAAGTCACCCAACACATAACTACAATAATTTAACAAATAACAGTTACACTATTAACAAGTAACAACAAAATAAATGTTGTTGAGTTGGTATGCCAACCAGCTTCAAACTTTAGCAGTTCTTTTTCAGAAAAATGACCATATTTGCCTTCTCTGGCGAGATAGACACCTCTCCTGACTAATGGCATGTCCTGCACAGGAGAAACCTCTCTCAGATGGTGTCCAAGAGGCCTGGACACACAGGTAGGAGTTTGAAAGGGCAGACAATTTGGGGAGGCTGTTCTGCCTCTCCAACCACCAGGCTACAGGGTCTGGTCCTGAACGATAGACTAGCAGAGCAAGTGTAATATGTTTACTAGCGATCGTGCAGTCAATGAATGGTTAATATGCCTTTACGTCCGTTTTGGTGAGCCCAGAGGGGAAAATATGGCATTTTAAAAGTAGCCTACATTAACGGTAGCTAGCTAACAGTAGACCACAGAGAAAGTGGGATATTTTTATGTCCGTTTCAGAGCGTACAAAAAGCCGCAGTGATTGTAGAGTCCATGTCGGAGAATAGCGCAGACACGCGTTTCACACCGCGGGGGGGGCACGTGCGCCCCTCGGCAGAAAAGGGAGAAAGAAAAAAAGAGTCTGCCGCTGTCCGGAGCGACAGAGGGAAAATATTTCAATCGGAACCCAAACCTAATAACAAGTCACAGCAAAGGACAGTCAAGCATTTTTGTGAAGATAATCCCAGATGCAGTTTGGATGCCAAAGACACATGTTAATGTTGAATGTAAAGGGGGCCACACAGACGGACAGAATCAAAGCCAGACCTGTACAGGAGAGTCCAGTAAGTAGATGGATTAGCCCTTTATTATACAGCAGAGAGTTTGGTTAGCTGTGCTTCCAAAGAGGTAAGGCTTATGACGTGTTTTAAGTATAGATTAAAGGGTCAGCTCGAGGTCACTGCCAAATGTGAGAGCCCTATCAAAACTCCCAGGGTGGTTGACCAGCTACACACCAACTGCACCAACCAACAGCCAATAGCCGTTTTTAAACCTGGGTTGATGATCTGGTCCTGTATTCAAAAAAAGACATACTGTAATTATTTTGTTGTAAAAATAAATAAAACTTTATGTAAAAAAAAAAAAAAAAGAAAAAAAAAAAGAAAAAAATCACACCTCCCAAGAATAAAGACAGATCCAGAAATATTCATCAAAGCACAACACCTGGTAGAAATTACTTGAAAAACTCACAATAAGTGCCAGCTTTATAATTTAGACACACCACACTGTAATAACAAAAAGGCTCTGTTGTTAATTTACATACTGAGAAATCAACTAACTTTTTGTCCTGGTCTCTCAGACAAATAGAACTCCAACTTTATGTATGATATTGCAACACTATATTTTAAGTCCACCTTCAATTTTAAAATGATATCGCTCTACGAGTGCATCATCATCCTCTACAATATATAACATAAATGGCAGTTACTGTGCAGCTACGCTGCTGAGAAAAAACATGTGACAGAGCATCACATATACAAGAAGGCTCTTACCTTGAGACGACTCAGGTCTTGGAGCAGCAGGGAGGGGTCGCTGGGACCTGGGTTGACTCGATGAGAGCGCCATCTTCACGGGGCCCACATACTCGACAAACGTCCCTGGGAAGTCGCCTCTCTGTTTGGTGCGCTCGTTGTACCCGAGGAGCCAGCCCAGGCGCTCAGGCTGCTCCACGCAGCCCTCCTGGTAGTTCTCCATGGACAGCAGAGAGGCCTTGCTGACTGTCAGAAGGTCCCCAGGCTGCAGATCCAGGTCCTCTTCCTGGTCCTTGGTAAATGCGTAGAGCGCAAGGTATTGAAAACCTTCCATCGCCATTTTGTTAGGGAGGCAAAAATCAAAATGGCCACTGAATAGAGGATTAGATGGGGCTGCCCGAGTCCCACTGCAACAACAGAGGTTCGCCTATACAGAAATCCTCCTCAGAAACCAAAAAGGCTGTTGAGTCACTAAACTCTGGTGTTGGTGTTGGTGTTGGTACGGTGGTTTAGGGGGTCGGGGGGATGAGGGGAGGAGGGGGAGTCACCCAAAGCTTAGAAGCATTTTCAAAAGTCGATAAGGTAGTGTTCTGCTACCGCTATGTCTGCAGAGGCAGCGGTTTCAGACCTGACCGGTGTTGGTGAACTGGTGCACTTTCCTCAGCTTGATACCCCGGTTGAGCCAGATGATGGAGCAGAGGGAGAGCGTTGGCAACATGCTCTTTCAAGCAGCGAAAACCTGCTGGCTCTGGCTATTGGAGCAGCCTGGTAACAGATTTTGCCAGTCGACGGCCCTACGTCGTTGACTCGCCACGGTCAAATCAAGTTGTCTGATTGGAGGAAGAGTGGGAAGGTCTTTAATCCTCTTCGGTTCTCTCAGGCTACCACCTGTTCTGGACAAGGATTATGACCGACCTGCAGGACACGAAACACCCACAAAAAAAAAAAAAATGAAGAAAAGGAAAAACTATAACAAAAACCAAAAACTACAATCATGAAAAATACAAATTAATTTTCAATACATCGTCGTTTGTATTCGATAAATACCATAAGTGAAGCGGCACATATCTATGTGAAACAAAGCTTAAAGCGGTGCAAGAAAATGGCGAACTGCGGCAGCTCCATGCACTTGTGCATTCTTCAGTTAGGACAGAGAGATCGGATGATGCTGCTGCGTCATGACCAACAGCAGACTGGGTCCCTGAACAGCCTCCATTCCCTCCAATCTACATTCACACATTTACAGCCTGAACTGATGCATCACAGTTTCCACAAGAACAAGAAGTTTCACTGTGAAATACACGTCCCTCCAACTTACACAACAACATGTACGTAGCGGTAGAGAAATTCATGCAAAATGAAGAAGAAAATGTTTTCGCAATACGAGCATGCAAAGAAAACTAACCTGCATCACGGTGATAAGGCAAACCAGAATTTTCTGAAACATGCAGACCCCTTTGCAACAGTTCCCTCTCCGTAGGAGAGAAAAAAGGCACCTCTGTGTTACCTCAGAAATATTTCTGGCTTCATTCTGTCAAAATAGCTAAATCATACTTTACCAAATCTATTCAAGATGAGAATACCGAAATGCACAATCAAAGCCTGGCACAATATCAGAAAATACCACTTAAAAGCAAATGTTTTTAAGCATAATATCACACTACTTTTAGCCAATTGTATCACAGTTTCTATATACAGCAAAAAGGTCATTCATGTACCCATAACAAATATTCTTTGATAAAGATGATTGCAAGTGCAAGTAAAAGTGCGCAATTATCACCGTATAACTAACAGCAACATAACAGTTTCAAAAGGCTGGATTTTATCATTATAAAAAGGTTCTAGTAAACCAAATTAATCACATCTATCAGAAAATCCTAATTTAGGGGGCTGGGCACACTAGATTATTATATCCAGAGCAAAATATGGAAAAATAATGTATCATTTTTGGCCATTTAAAGATTTGAGCGGGGCAATAAAATAAAAATGCTAAAAAGTTAAAATTCAAAATGGCAACAATACTGAGAGCTGATACAGGGAGCGAGGAAGAGAGAGAGATTAGGGTTCCCAGATTAAGTACATCTGTGGACCAACCAATGGTCCTGTTAACTCTCTAGACGGGATGAAGGGATGTCAGTGAGGAGACGGAGCAGGTAGAGAGGGATGGTGAAAGAGACAGAAAGGTGGACGGAGGTTCTGGTCTTGTATGGCAGGAGTAAGAAAGTACTTGGGGCAATTTCCCGAAACATCCAAATCCAAATAATCATAGGCCTGGTTCGCGAGGCCCGATGTTGTGCAATCATTTCATTAACGTTCCTAAATGGACAATGTTTTGACTGATGCATTGCAGACGCCTACATGAAATGAGGTGAGAACATAAATAAATAAAATCCACCTAAACCTCCTGTTTGCATCTTTGTAAGCTAAAGTGCATGCTTCCGAAAACCTTAGTCTAGATTTTCCTCTCTCCCCACGACATTTTGAAAGCGAATGTACTGTACATTCACTGCAGACCATCGTGAGTAACAATATCATCTTTTTGATAAAAGGTTTAAGAGTTATCGTGACAACAGGATGCAGCAGAGTGCAACACTCACCCCACTTTTGGTTCAGAGAGAAGCAGGACAGGCTCAGCGAGACTCTCGGTCCAACATCCTTTGAGCCGAGAAGCAAGAGGTGCCAGGCTAGACACGTGGCACTGGCATACCCAACCACAGCCCGCAATCCTCACACCACCATAACGCCCCCCCCCAAACCCTAAACCCACCCTTCCTCCTCTCTCCACCTGCTCTCCAATCCCCCCCCACCCAAACACACACAGAGTCCTGCCTCCAACTGGCAACCCCACCCCCCCGCCCCCCATCCTCAGCCAGCGAAAAAGTCCAGTCGTTTTTCCAGTTGCCATGTTTGATTTGTTTGCAGTCAGAGCGCTGCTGCACAAAAGAGGCAAAAACAAGATGAAGACGAAGTAAAAGAAAAAGCAGTGCGCAGGGAACGCTCTTATTCAGAAATCCTTTTTTATTATTTAGTTCCAGAGCAGAAAAAGTCGTACGAGGTGAGAGAAGTGTCATCTCTGTTACAGTCCTGGTCTGATACTGTTGAAGGAGCTCACAGTTCAGGGCAGCAGCAGCAGCTGGCAAGCTCAGCGTCACTGGATCCATCCTTTTTTAAGACTTTTTATTCAGTCAGAGCAGAGAGAGCGACAGAAAGCAGTGGAAAAAACAGTGTGAGTGAGACTGAGAGACGGAGCACTTCGCTATCAGCGAGTCCCAACGGCTGAGGGAGACCACAGGAAAATAATTAATGAATAGGCAGCAAGTAACTCACTGTTGCTAGAGAGAGGGAAAGCTAATCCTGCACTTTGATTGGCTGCAGCTCTGGCCATGTGCTCCCCAGTCACTAGAGAAGCCGGGCAAATCAAGGAAATGTTCTAATATTAGAAAATGTATCTAGGCAGTGATCAAACATCTGACCCAAACAACCCTACCTTTTCCCACACACTTGACTTTTTTCATCTTTGCAACCGTCACGACTGCTTATCTGTGATGAAATGATGCTTTAAATCAAACGAAAATGACACAGGAGGATGATGATGAAAACATAACATGGAAAAATTGAAGGCTGTGTGTGATTGGAGAGAATTGAATGAGTCATGTTGAAGTCGTGCAATGAGAAGAAAGGAGATGATGTTTGTTTTGCTGAATGATAAACGTGATGACTATATGCACTAAAAGAAAGAAAAATACATTCTGGCCTTTATAAAAGACGAGCACTGTGATAAACTATAACAAAATTCACTAATATATATATATATATATATATATATATATATATATATATATATATATATTTATATATATACTTCTACAGTCACAGTAAGTCATTCTTTTGATTTCATATTTGTTATTATTTTACAGACATTTTGTGTAAATGTGGGAGAAAGATGGGACCTAGATTGAACTCAAAATGGCATCTAGATGTTCCTCTGCTGTCTGCAGACATCAAAGGACTCTTGATGCGTTTAGTCAGCCAGTGGAGCTCTGACCTGTTCATTATACACCAGTATGCATAATGTAAAATGGCAAATAGGCTATTCTGAGCATCACTAACACAGTCGAGTCAGACAGGAGCTGTTGACATGAAGCTTGAAGACCAACAGACCATCTTTGCTTATGTGTTTAATCAATTGTTGATTTTATTTTGGTTATATTACACTTGCTTTGTTTGTAATAGATATTGATTTGAACTAAAATATTATTTTACTGTTGGTCTTTTAATATTAACATGAAAACTACCAGGTATTTAGTGATTCATTTATTCATACAATAACCTGCACTAAGAATTGAAAAAAATGAGACGACAGATTTTTTGATTGGTAAGAAAAAAGAAAAAGAATAAGCAATTATTGATGAATTGTTTAATTTGATTTTCCGAGTAAAAATGTCAAACATTGATGGGTCCGGCTTTTCTCTGTTTTATAATAAATAATATTTGGGTTTTGGACTGTTGGTCAGACAGAACAAAACATAAATTAGACATTTGTCTCTATTTTCCAACGTTGTATAAGCTTAGTCTGGATCAATGGAAGTACATATTCAGGATAAATCGCGCTGAAACTGGCAAGTTTTGAAGAAAATTTGGATCGTGCAACAAGGCAGTCCTGCTTGGTTCTTTCGGGGAATGATTGTAAAGATTTACTAAGAATATGTTTACAGCATTTTCTCTCTAACTGCGACGTTTTTGGACCGATTGGTGGGATTGCTGTGGACAAAATACACTCGGTGATACACTGGTGAGAACAAATGAGGTTTAACCATGTATCCAGCTATTTTAAATAGCTCAGGTTACTGTATTGTGTGAACAGTTAACTTCATTTAATATTGTATGTGGAGTTTTCTTTAGCGGGGTGCAAAGGTTCCACCAAAACAAGTTCCTTCCCGAGACTATTTTTCAGATTCACCGTCTCTGCGCCCGCAGCTTAGCGCCGCCCAAGAAGATTGTGATTGGTTTAAAGAAATGCAAACAACACAGGCCGTTTTTTCCTCCTATCCCAGAATGTATGTGTGGTGTAGCCAGACATTACTCCACAGTGCTGTGGAGTAATGCGAGACTATGTAGGCTAAACGATTAATCATGACAGTAACTGGTAAGTAAACTAACTTTGAAAGTAAAAGTTTGTTGCAGCCCTACACTATATATATAATGTATATACTATACTACATATTAGAAGTGAGAGATATGGATAAAATCTTTTGACACATTGTATGTGATGTTATAATGAGATATGTATCATGTTATTGTACATTAATTAACTTGTCAGTTATCTGTGATGGATGAACTATATACACTGTTCCTTACCTCAAGCTTTGTGTCATTTCTGTACCGACTTGCCGTATATAGGCTACCGATAACTATATATCCGAAACAAGCTTATATCAGCCGATATATTGGCCTGGAAAACTAATCGGTCTAGTTCTATTGATTAAATACGAAATTAGCTACATAAAAACACTCCTCAATATATGTAGGCCTATATAATTCATTTCTCCTGTCAATCTATCACCCAGCTATCAGCTACCAATGCAGATGAACAAGTTTCTCTGAAAACCTGAAGGTGTTGTACATCTTCTTTTCACTTTTCACCCTACCGCATCAATCATTATCATCAACAGCAACAGTCACATGTATGTATGTAGATCTGTGTAATTAGGTGAATCCATCATTTTGACTATTTCTTTAAAAGTTTAAAAGGGACACAAATGCCTTTGCAATTCCAGTCCAAATGTCAGCAGCAGTTCACCCCACGGTTGGGATTATTTTTCAAAAAGAGCTGATGGGTTATTGAGTTTAATTTATTTTAATAAAAAAAAAGGATGAAAGTGATTGCTGTATGCCTCAGGGACACAGTTTATGTATTTCATGCATCAAGAAAAAAATAATGCCGTTTTATGTTGTCCTTAAGTGACTTTCACCAAGGCAACTACATGCATTGTATAAAACATATACGTGGACACACAGTTATTGCTTTAAAGTGTATGTATGCATAGGCCCTGCTGGCGAGGAGCTGACTACAGAGCCACCACGCATGCAGCCTGGCCTCGGGCCATCTGTCCACATGGAACTGAAAAATCTACTGCGCCACAGGCAGCGAGGACAGGTCAACAACACAGGAGCTTGTGAGGACTACTTTCGCAGCATAAAATGGGGGCTTAGGCATTTTATGATTTAAGTTATGTTCACCTGAATTCTATCTGTCCTTAACGACGCTGAAAAGCTCCCTTTGCTAAGGAGAAACATCTGCTACGAAGATTATGTAGCACTGAAACGGCACTGTTCTGAAAAGTCAACTATACCACAAGGCTATACAGTTAAAGAGGACTCACTGTATTTATCAGAAGATATAAGATGCAGGCAATGCAGCGCCGCGGCTAATTTCAAAATGCTACCCTAAGTCCATGTAACCACAGTTAAATTTAAACATTTTGACTGCAACAAAGATATCAAATCTGATAAACCTGCAAAATCGGCACCAGTTAAAAATACCACAAGCCTTTTTGCTGTGTAGTTAGCATGTTATTGGTTAATATGCCTCATACTTTACGCATGCCCATTTACCCCTCACAAGTCCTCTCTCTATAAATGCATAAAAATGCATTTCAACCAATCTGTTACTACTGTGAAACACAGAGATTAATAAAGAACAGCTTTTACTTGGTTGGTGATGAAGTAATTCAAATTAAGTGGCACCTACATCAAATGAATGTAATTTGCCAATTGATGCACTTCTTTGGCTTTCAGTCTACCACTTGACACTCAGATACAATAAAAATGTTTTATGATGGAAATATTATTCCTGGATCATGGGCGACGGCAGAGGGGAAAGAAAAGTCAATAAGTCAATGACATGTTCCCAACTCCTGTCAGCACTTCACAGCAATTGGTCACATCCAAGTGGAGGTTTCCAAAAAGTGTATTACAAGTGAATAACTACATTTGTACCCAGGAGTCCAAATAGGCTCATTTATCTCCAGGAAAGAGTTAAGGAAATCATACTTTTGTTATTTATCAGATGTTTGTTTTTACTTGGATACAAATCCCAGCTTAGCGTCTGCAGCATTTCTAGTAGAGCCACATCTAAACTGTCCTTAAAGTCGTATTCTGTTGCTATTTCCATCAAAAAACAGTTATACTGGGTCCCCCCAGCTGAAGGACATATAACTAAAATAACCACAGCTGTACTGCGTCTGGTGGAACTTTTTATTCAGCCTCTCTGAGAAGTGACACTTGGCATTTTGAGAAAGCTCCACTGCTTTTGGAAGTAGTATTAACATAAGCCCTGGCTGCAAGTCATTCTGAGCATTTTAAGACATTTAGAAGAAGAATGAAGGCTTCCCCACAAGTCATGATAAAGCAGTATAATGGAGGATTGACATTTGGTTGTATTATGCTGGATTCAGTAATTACGGGAGAGAAAGATGGGGTCTCCAACACAGTTGAGTGGCTTGTCTTATTGTGCAAGTGGCACAATTTACATTAACTCCTTAATGCATGCTAAATCCCCAAACCAGGGATGTAACACACGCACATCATGGCAGGCCTTCAGCTGTGTTGGGCCCTCCATACTGCACGGCCTCTTATAGTCTGCAGTCAATGTATTGTAAAGGCATTACAGTGTCACGTATGGCCTACTACTAATGTTATACACACAGTACACAGTGCAATTTTGGCCTATATGTTGTGTTTAAGACAGTAGCCTAAACTTTTTTTCAATTTTAGCAACCTCTAAACCTAAAAAATACAATTGAATTTAAGCATTTAGCTAAGAAAAAAAAACATCAACTCAGAACTCGGGGGTTTAAATTGTGCATAAATGGACAACTTTATGAGATACTAGCCAGTTTAAAAGTCCTCTTTCCTTATTCTCAGGACATATTATGAATGAACGACAAACGTAAAAACAACAAAATAATTCAACTGTAAAGCAACTTCGGAAAATAAATGTTAATGTTTCAGTAACTTCACAGGCTCAGCGTTTGAAACACGTCAACTGTCGACAAGCGCGAGCACCGAGCAACATGCTGCACGAGTAAATGTTAACGTTCACGTTACACTTTATCTCAATTTGTACGTTACGGCGCAAACAAATAAAAATAAACACGGAACAAATTTGAGTTGAGTTGAAACTTTTAAACAAGGGCACAAGTCAACAGCATGAAGCTGCGTGCGCAAAGCACACTTGCAGCGCTTCCACCATTTTCCAGTACAGTGGCTGTACTGGAAATGTGCAATAACTTGGAAAAACTCACCCGCGGATATTTCTCGACTCTTCTCACTTTTGGCTGCTGCGCTTTAAACACTTAAAAGTAGCAGACAAGAGTCCGTGTGGTGTCTTCTCTGCGGACGATAGCTTCTTGGTGCGCAATACATTTCTACTAGCAAACCTTCTGTTCACTTATGGCTTCGCCTTCTTTCTTTCTTTCTTTCTCTCGCTCGCTCTTCTTTCTTTTCCCGTTCATGACTCCCTGCTCCTCTACACAGCCATTTTCCAGCTCAGCACGGCGCAGGGAAGGGGAGTGCGTGGGAACTAATATAAAGAGCGCGGAAAGCGACGAACTCAAGCGGAAAAGTCCGAACGATTAGTGAGGGGTCACCAAATAGCCTCGGCCCATAATGGAAATTTGAACCTGACAATCTTACACTGCAAGGATGCTTTTCCCCCCAAACGACCGTATCCTTTAAGACCTCTTTTATTGCAAAGAATCCTGTTCATATGAAACAGACTACATGCTAAATCCGTGTCTGATCCCATGTTGAGTTACATTAGGAACATGTTATGTTCAGTTCCAGTCCCTTTTTGCCATTAATATCTTACCTTTCTCTAAGCTTAAATATTATTTCAGCTCATATACTTCTTCATACATTTCTAACACTGTGATTTAATATTGGAAAACAGTAAAAGGGACAAATGAAAAGGACAAAACTTGGATATTATGTGTGTATTTTAGTCAGTGAGTCAAACATTTATTATACCTAGTAATCATTATTGTATTATTTATGTGTTTATCAGTGTATAGAGTGCCATACTTGCATCAACTGTTGTATGAGGGACAAATGACAAGTACAAACGCGTTGTCCTGGACTTTGTAGTCCCTTTGCAATGCATTTATTTCAAGCACTGTTAAGACAATAAAAAACAACAACAATGTTACACCAGTCTGCATCAGATACCCACATAGGAAGGAATTTTACAAAGGCCAGTTTGTCATTTGGGGACAAAGGGGTCAAATGGAGAGCAACAACATTAAACACACAAACGCATTAAAACAAGTGTTGGAATTATGGAGGATGACAAAACATGAAGCTTATCACACACGCTGGCAAACAGAGATGAGAAGAGTCGCTTCGTTTCGATATGTGATGCCGAACCGCTGGTATTGACTGCTGCTGAGATCACAAGTATAACATGATGATACAACTTATTTTTATGATACTATGAGTGTTTGGTTGGGGGTACAAAATAAAAAAAAATCTAATCCTAAGAACATACCAAGATGTATATTGCATCAGAAATACAGCGATAAGTCCTACACAGACACACAGTTTTCCCCAAAGTACAACAAACAAACTTCTAGTTCCTAATTTGAACCCTGACTATCTAGAACCACAGTTCAAGGCTTAGTATGTGCTAAACATCCATTATAAATTCCCACATTAACAGTTCCCTCAACTCTGCAAATTATAAATGTGTGCCTTTATAAAACTTAACACTGGGCAAAAGCTTCTTCTGTGTAACAAAATAATCTGAAATAAGAGCGGGAGAATTTTTTGGTTACTGATCCAAACAGTTCCTGAAGAAAAAAACAATATTGAGAACAAAAATACAAAATAAAGAATACGTGCAGTAGCTGCAATCCAAATTTCATGTGTTTACATCTCAACAAAAATTGAATTTTAAAGCTCAAATCAGTGAATTAGCATCATATTTAAAAAAAAAAAAAAAAAGAAAAGAAAAACAAGGCTCGTTGGATAAGATTAATAACTTCCAAGAGCTTAAAAAAAAGGTTAAATTGTGGGAATACAATATTGGGTTGTGAAGCATGCACAATCCTTTGAGGCTGAACGCAACATGAGATTAAGACCATGCCACATATAAGTGACGTTATAGAATGTATCCGAGTCCATCTACCCTTACAAGGTCACTTCAAAAAACACCATCAACAGCTGTTATAAGGTCCACCATTGTTTATACAATATACATTAACAGCGTAGGTTATTATTACTGCAACAAGACTTGTTTCCATATCAAAATATACAAAAAGGATATCACCTTTACTCATTTCTTCATCTACTCAGGGCCTCTGGTTGAAATCATTCTTTTTTTTGTTTTCCCCCTCCATAATAATTTAACAAAAATCATCAAGTCCACACACATATTTGCACTAAAATGTAAACATTCATTCATTCATAACACACTTCATTTTTTTTATTTATTTACTTTTTTTAAAAACCAGTTGTGGAAATCATCTTTGAAATATAAATTTGCTCTAACTGTTATACGGCTACTACACATTGTGCAAACACTTCAGCTAGACTAGGTTTGTAAGGAGCTGGACGGAGGCTTGATTCAAAAGGTATTAGAGGACAGAGACAACAGCCTGGGTTCCCAAGGTAGTCACAAAGCTTTATCCACACACCAGTATGTTGATAGGTTATGATTTAAAACGCCGCTAGAAGAGTGACACACTTTTTCACAGGACAGACAGAAAGTGGAAGTAGAGCGCACGCATGCATGACACTTCTTATGTACAACTACAGTACCTCTTTTTAAATGGTTCCTATGGTTAAACCACGCTTTGGCACCGCACCTAGGCTTCCGACTATTGAGATGTTGATATTTCTGTCATTTCAAAATGTTTATACAAGGCCTGTGTTCGGGATCGTATAATCGTACAATCCGTATGATAGAGAGGCAGCGCAGAATATCTTCTGAAGTTCTATTATACATTAAATGTCGCAGGACAAACACTGCAATTTTGTTTCAAAGACCCAATCTGAACACGAAATAACACCCAGTTCATCAGGCATTGAGGTTAAAAAAAAAAAAAAAAGAGAGAGATATGGTACAATATCGACTGATGTTAGCTGGTCTTTTTCCGCACCTGCTGTAAAACCACACTGCGCGGCTTGTCTTTTGTGCAATTCCTGAACTAAGAACAGCTGAAGCATCCAAGGCATTTTCAGCAACCAAAAAAAAACAAGATGAGCATAAAAAAAGTCATAAATAAGTTTCTTCATTTAAAAACAAAAAGATATTTACAAAATACATCAGTTGCAGGTGCCACAGTGATTTGAGAACTGAGAGAGAAAACAAGCAACTAGGAAGTAAACATAGTTTTGACAGTCATTATTCTGTTAACAGTGTTGCAGGATGCATATATATTACTGAGAAACATCGATGTTAATTTGTTCTTCAGTCTTTCAAGCGGTTCCCTGTGATGATTTGGGAACTTGGTCACAGTTTTCTGGACGCACATGCGAGGCCTTCAAATGTAGGTACAGTAGCAGGTCAAAGACTTCACTTTTCTCTTGTCTCTTTATTGAGCAGTCATCCCTGGCAAAGTGACAGAACTAAAACCTCTCTTTGTCTTTTGACTTGGCTTTCTGCGGTGTCGTTGTATCCTGCGATCCTCTTCCTTCCATCTTCACGGCGGATTCCGACTGGGCCGAGTTGATCCAGGATGCCTTGAATGCCTTGGGCTGCGTGACAGGAAGCGGCGGGCTCGGCGTCGCCTCTCTCTCTTCCAAATCGTCGAAACTCACTTCCTGCACGGCCTCCTGTTTCTTGAAGGAGTCCCTTCGGTCCGACAGCGCCAGCTTCCTCATCACCACCACCTCGCTGGAGTGGTGGTTGCCGCCGCGGTGTTGAGGCGAGGCAGTGGAGCGGTAGTGCTCGCTGCCTCCGCTGGCTGCGTCCTGGTGGCCTCTCTGCCCTCCGATGTACAGACCCTGACGGCCGTGCTCGCCCACACAGACGAACCCGGTCGCGGTGTCCCCCTCCAAGTCCTCCAGCCCCTCCCCTTCTGACAGAGGCACCTCCATGGTGTGACGGCGGGTGCTGTAGGCCTTCCTGTCACCATGGTAGCCCCCCGTCATCTTGTCTCCTGTCAGCTTCTCTGCTGATTGGACCCTCTTGAGGAGCGGGGAGCGTGGCGGTTCTGCACTGCGGGGACGCACAGAATGGCGGGTGATAGTGGGTGGGGACAATGTCTTGCCGTGGAAACCATGTAGGGACTTTGGGTGACAGGGGAGGCAGGATGGAGAGCACTGGGGAGAGAGGGGCTGTGGAGGTGGGATGCAGGCCAGCGGCGAAGGAGGAATACTGCTGGTGGACTTGCAGCGGCCAGCTTTGGTGTAGCGGCCCAAGACATGTAGGGAACTGGGACGGGCCTGTGGTACAGGCGAGTTAGGGGAGCTGGAGCAAGGAGAAGAACTTGAATCTGGCAAAAAGAGAAAGCAATGAAACAGCTTAGCATTAGCGGATATTTTTCAAAAGACCTAACATAGAAAACATAAGACAAAGAGATTGACAGCTCTCTTTTGGGGATGCAATTGATGCCCTGGCATCCTCACTCACCTCCGGAGTGATCAGGAGCAGGAGAGCGACAAGGCGTAGACGGCCCAGGAGAGAGACTCTGCGTGGGGGAGCCAGAGAGGCTGTCGCTAGATGACTGGTGGAAACCCGAAGAGAAGCTACGACTGCTCTGCATGGGCGGAGGAGGTGTGTGCTTAGACAGCTTCTTCAGGATGCTACGACGTCGGCTGCGCAAGAGAGAGGTGCCAGGTAAATGTTCTGTCTAAAATATTCTTCTTTGCATGCTTACTTGAGTACAAAGACTCTGTCTCAATAAGCCAAAGTTAAACAACAGAGGTAAAAACTAAAAAGCCAAAGAAAAAGACAACTTTCAGAAGCTAAGATCCATTAAATTGCAATTCATATAACTGGAATTTTGATCAAAGCTTCATTAGTGCAACTCTCTCTTTTGAGTCATGAATGAGCCATTTAAGGTCGAAGCAACAAATAGGTGTGATTTTAATCCGATGCAGTTTAGACAGACCAAATTGTAAGAAACAGACTTGGAGAATGGGAATGTATGACTGTTAACTGTAGTCATTAGCAAATGAAGTCTAAAGCTTGATTTATTTAAACACAACATATAGGCCAAAATTGCACTGTGTACTGTGTGTATAACATTAGTAGTAGGCCATACGTGACACTGTAATGCCTTTACAATACATTGACTGCAGACTATAAGAGGCCGTGCAGTATGGAGGGCCCAACACAGCTGAACGCCTGCCATGATGTGCGTGTGTTACATCCCTGGTTTGGGGATTTAGCATGCATTAAGGAGTTAATGTAAATTGTGCCACTTGCACAATAAGACAAGCCACTCAACTGTGTTGGAGACCCCATCTTTCTCTCCCGTAATTACTGAATCCAGCATAATACAACCAAATGTCAATCAAGTGGGAGAAACAAAGTGTCTCCCCTGTGCTTTCTGACCACGGTGGGAAATCTGTAGCAGGAAAGGTTAACACTCTCCTTGATTTCATCCTGTTTATGGAGAAGGAGAACCAGGAAATGAGTCGGGGGGGAAAATGCAAAGCTACCAAGCCACGGCCGAGTGACGTACGTCACCGCAACGTGTAGTTAGGGTCCGACGTAGGTTCGTTTCTCCACGTACCTACGTACGTAGCAACGGTGTAGATTTTAAGCAGAAGTATAAATCAAGCTTTAGTGGTCTATCTGAAATCTAATATTGAGCTTCAGGCAGGAGTTCCAAATGTCTAACAGCAATGCTGCTGCTTCCTGGGCTTCTCCCCTCATTTACCTGTCTTGTCCGTCCTTCCTTTTGCTCTTCTTGCTGCGCCGGGCCATCTTGGCCTTGTAGCTCGCTTTTCTGGCAGGGCCCACCTTGATAGACGTGTTCTCCAGTGCAGTAGTTTGCAGGGTCACCCGGTTGCCACTCTGTTGAACAGATCATTAACATAAAACACCCATCTATAAGGCATTCTCTCTTAGGCTACACCTACAATACCACATTTGAATTTTTAAACAGCATTTTTAAAACAAAAACGGTTACACTTTACTTGAAGGTATGTGATTGTAGATTAGAGGTATTCAGCCTCTAATCTACAACTGACATCAGGGATCATGTCGTGAAAATATGATGCCTTACGCTAAATAATAAATTACTGCTATGTAATGTACCTATCTCATTATTCTGTGGCTAAAGTGTAAAGTATTACCCAAAAATGATCTCCATCCTCACAAGCGCTTAGGCTCCGTATCAGAAATGATCTCCGTCCTTTCACATGACCATTCGCATACACTTTTCCCGACTTAAACACATTGTAATCACCAACATATACAAGACATATGGCGAAAAATAATGGAGAAAAAAAAAGAAAGTTATTCTTGTACCTTGAGCAGGAGCTCCACCACCTCAGTGTGGACGAGTCCCTGGACCGACTCCCCGTTGACGTGAGTGATGAGGTCACCAGCCCTTAATCCTGCCTCGTGGGCTGGACTGCCTTCCTCAACACACTGTGGACACAAACGCACAAACAACCTCAGATTCAAATTACAAGTCACGCAACCATCTAATCGGCTGTTGCCATGATTGACAGTGTTTCACCTATGCAATTACTACAACCAATGTCTACGAAGTAAAATAAATGACATGTATGCACAGCATCAGATAAGTCAATGTGCATTCGTGAAAACTACAAAATACAGAGTTAATTTGGCGCAATAATTGAGTCTTCATAGTCTTGATTTTTTTTAAATCCTACCATCACAAAAGTTGTTTTAAAATGTCATTTTTAGAACTAAATGCGCATGTTTCATAATTACGCTCTAAATTCGTTGAATGTACAGAATTCTTCATACAGGCTTAACACCACCAGCTACAGCTGGAGGACACGTACCCAGACCATGTGGTGAACAGTGTAGACGTCGCTGTCTCCCATGTAGACTCGGATTGCTCGCAACGCAAAGCCAAACCTCTTCCCAGAGCTGTGGATGACCACGGGAGGCCTGAGGCAGCTGACGCTGACAGAGAGGTCCCTGCTGGGGGACGAGTCTCTGGACGAGGGGTTGGACGACAGGGACATGGAGGATTTGGGGCTCGTGGGAGGACCCGCTGAGTCGTCTGGATCAGAGAGAAGAAGGTGGTAAGAAAAGGTCATCAGATGAGTGTTTATGGATAGTATGTCTGATATTTTCTCATACTTTTACATCATTCGGTATTTGTTTAAACTACTAAGTGAGAACTAAAATGCGTAAACATTAAAAAGACATGACATTTTCTTATCTTGGCCACAGTATTGGTATTTGTGGTTTGTGTTTATTGTGTAAATTACACAGCATCAGACTGTAGAGGGCACTATAAACACACAAATAGTCTTAGCAAACGGACAGACTACAGCGGTGCCTGTAAAAGACTTTATAAAAAATAAAAAAATAAAAAACATGATTATGGCTGGAATTTGAAGAGCTGAATATATACCAGCTTCAATAGAAACTAGGATAAGTGACAAAAATATTATAGATCATAGGAGACATTATTATCATCCTGTCTACCTGGGGTGATGATGAGGGACAGGCCAGAGGCAGAGGCAGACTTGGGGACCTTTACAGCTGGGGATCTGGGTTTCTCTGGGGTCTCCAGCTGGTGGGCGATGCGCCGGGACGCCCCTCTTCGGAAGGACGGCCGGGTGCCTGTGCTGTTGCTCCGGAGCCGAATGCGGCGCAGGTTGGACACCATTCCGTCTAGAATCGGGAGGTATGGAGCGTGAGCAGTGGCGTTTCGGAATTCGCTAAATTTCAGGAGAAGAGAATACACAGTGGTCCGCGTTTGTCAGTCTTACCTTCCTCTTCGGCAGAGATGGCGAAGCGAGGCATGATGTCGAGGCTCTGGGTGCTGTTCATCACCAGTGGGCTGGTGCTGCGCTCTGACTGGGACGAGCTGGACGAAGCACGGGGACGCAGACTGCAGGGAAAACATGCAGGATTTCAGTAAAACATGTATATGAAGGTACAACTATAAGTGAGTAACCAGCATTTTCCGATGAAGAACTACGGAGCAATTTCAGATAAAAAATAAATAAAGCCATAAATCCAGTTTTACACCATTCGTTTTAGTCTGCATTGCATTACCATATGTCTAGGTAAATGAGCTCTGGTATGTTTCTCGACCAGTTGTTCCTTGGTCACAGTCATTTTGAGGAAAAACATTACCATGTAGCCTTTTTTTATTAGCTTTAAAATGCAGTTTTTATCAGCTAAAATATCACAATTTTGTCAGTAGAGGTTAGTCCAGTCTTTTGTGTCGTAACGGTCAACTCTATTCTGGGTCATAGGGGGACCTGGGACCGTTCCCAGTATGCACTGAATGGAAAGCACAGACCATGACACAGCAATAAATGCCTTTGAGCAATGCAAAAGCCTAAGGAAGTCAGAGCGCACTAAGAAAATTCACATCAACACACATACAAACTCGATACAGAAAGAATCAAACCTGGGTTACCTGGAGGTACAGTGTTAACCATTTAGAATGACAAATAGTATTCCAAAGGTTTATTACAATATCTCATAAAAATGGCTAATTTTGAATATAAAGTGCTTCATATTCAACGAGAGAGAATATTACACTTTATATATTACACGAGGGCTGGCTGTAATTCTTTTCCTCATCGCTCTCTCACGTTTCATGCTCTCACCTCCCCCTGTGTCCATCTGCCTTCCTGTCTCCACTAGCCAAGTGTTTGTGTCCATCGCCAGGGGAGAGGACTCCCCTGCCCTCCCATCGCTCCTCCTTCTCCTCGCTGTGGCTCCGCTCCGATGACGACAGGCTCTGGTTGGACGGTGTGGAGGTGGACAGGTGCTCGGTGCTGCTGTACACCTAGAGTTTAAGAAGGAAGGAAATGGGTCAACTGTAGATGTTTAATCAAGATATCTGGTGGGCCGTTTCCTCAGAAAGTTAACACCAATGTTTTATAACGTAAGATATATCTTTTAATGATATATCTACAGTGCTAAGCATAACTGAATACACCCATGCTAAAGTTGACTAAAAAAGAGGAATAAAAAAATCATCTTTTGGAAATTGATCTTAATGCCTCAATTAAAAAAATTAGAAAAATCCAACCTTTAAGGACACCAATTTTCTTTACCGAGAGATTGGCATGGGGTACTTTCCATAAAATCATCTCTCAATGCAAATCAAACCAGCTATTAGGCTAACTGAAATAAAACCATGCCAATCTCTAGGTATGGTGAAGGCCATCTGATGATGTGGGGCTATTTAAATTCCAAAGGCCAAGGGAACTTTATCAGGATGTATAGTATCCTGGATCCATGAAATAACTGGCCTTTCAAAATAAAAATCTGCCTGCCTCTATGGGAACTTAACTTAGGGGTGTACTGACTTATGCCCCCTGTATTTTAAGGAAGAACATTTATTTATTTACAATACATTATTCATTCACAAAGAAAATTGGTGTCCTTAAAGGTTGGATCTTTCCTCATTTTTTTTTAATTAAGGCATTAAGATCAGTTTCCAAAATGTTTTTTTATTCCTCTTTTTAGTCAACTTTAGCATGGGTGTGTAAACTTATGCAAGCCACTGTAGTACATGAAATAATCAATAGGTGAAGAGCAAAAAAAAAAAAAGCAGAGCAGTACCTTGCTGAAGCGGTGGGCCACAGAGGAGAACTGTCGGAGCTCCAGAGAGGATTCATCATCGTTTGTTTCATCATCGTCATCGGAGTCCAGGTGACAGTAGCGCTCAGATCGGGCTGTAGGAAACACAATGAAAACTAAAAATGATCACCAGGCATTACTGTAAAATCCGGTCTCTGTCCCCTAAAAGCATCTTCATTCTGACAGTCCTAGGCTTGTCTGTGTGCATGCAGACAGAGATCCATATTTGTACTGTAGTTAGGTGAGTCCATACTAGATCATGAAAGGCGGGCATTGTGTGCGTCTGTCCAAAAAGCTAACTGGTCTGCCACGTACTGTCAAAGTAACTGGTGTCATCCTCAGTCTCTAGTTGAGGTATGAATTCAGCTTTCTGTCTCAGGAGGCCGTTCCAGTCCAGACCCAGGAAGAACATGTGCATTTTCACCTCAGTGGTTCCACCTGAAGACCAAAAAATAAATAATCAGACAAACAGATTTGGCTTTCATGTCTGCCCGTCTTATGCCTGGTTCTGCTTCATAGGCAGTTTGCGACCAAAGTCTCCCTTGATCCCTTTGACATACTCAAGTCAATAGTTTCTGGAGCTTTTACCAGTCAGCGCAGCCTTGTTTACCACGACTCTACCTCCCTTTCAGACGTTGCCATATTCACTTTCATTATCACAGCTTTGATGTAAATGTAAAAGTGTGTATTTGTTGGATAATTTCTTGATCAAATACAGCCACAAAAATGGCTCAAAAGTTCACGAGGTGCTGAGATATAGTCTTATAAAAGGTGAAAGAGCAAATTTAAATATTTTCAAAACTTTACATTTCTCCACATATGACTCGCACCGACTATCGCTCTCTAGTAAAATGTCATTGCTGCCTCGAAAAATTGTACAAGTAAAGGTGACAAGAAAATCTGTAAGTGCCTCTGCTTGGCCAGCAGAAGGTCACAGTGCTGTGCAAACTGGGACCTAGCGGGTTATACTCTGGACCTTGTTCACCCACTCATCATCAGTCACACTGCCACCAACCAACCTGTTCCCAAGCGCTCCAGAGGGCTCTGTCTCAGCAGCCTGGTGATAAGGTCCTGGGCATCAGCTGGCAGTGCGTCCTCCCCTTCTGGCCAGATGATGTCATCTACCATTGATCCAATGAAGATATTTAAGTAAACAGAAACATTGCATAACATTTGAGTAACGGCCAATAACTAAAGAGCTGCATTATGCAAGATTTATGGGCGGAGAAGTTGCATGTGATGACTCGGTAACAGTGTACTTACCATTGACCACCTGACCAAAGAGCTGTTCTGGTGTGTCTCCAAAGAAAGGCACACAGCCCACTAAGAACTCATAGAGGATGATTCCCATAGCCCACCAGTCTACTGGCTTCCCATAGCCCTGCCTCAGGATAACCTCTGGGGCAATGTACTCTGGAGTACCACACACCTGTAGAGAGGAAAAACGGACGAGAGCAAAGACCAATGTCGGTTGAGGTCATAAACACAACAGACGAGATGAAGAGAAGAAGAGGTGAGAACTGAGACAAACCTGTTTGTCGATGAACTCTCTGGTATCCTTTTCAATATGTCCTTCATACAAGTTGGTGGTCATGTTCATCAGACCAATCTTTGACAGCCCAAAGTCTGTCAGCTTAATGTGTCCCATGGAGGTAATTAACAAACTACAAAAAGAAAGAAACAGAAATTTTTCATATTAGATCCAACGCTAAAATTCTGTTCCAACTTCAAAAAGATTTACCAGGCTTTTAAAAGACGCTGGCAAGTCGAATAAAAATGACAAATGATTGAAAGTAATAAGGTGCTGCCTCAACGCAGACAAAGATTAAAATATAATGAGGACTCACTTGTCAGGTTTGAGGTCTCTGTGTACAATGCCATAGTTATGAAGGTACTCCAAAGCCAGGACAGTCTCTGCAAAATACATCCGAGCCATGTCCACAGGCAGGGGGCCAATGTTCTTCAGTAGGTTGGCACAATCCCCACCTTTAAGTACAAAGACAGTCGGATGCAATGTTTAGGCTTTCCGAATGTTTGTGACAATGTGTCCTTTTGCAGTTACAGTAGGCATAAAATAAAACTTAGTTTTGCTTGCCCCATTCCTGGCGAATAATCATTTACTAACGAGACATAATATGCATGCATTAACAATTCAAAACCAACCTTACCTTCCACATACTCCATGACCATGCAGAGGTGCCTCCGCGTCTCAAAAGAGCAGAACATCGAAACCACAAATGGGTTTTCAGCAAAGGTGAGGATGTCTCGCTCCACAAACACCTGCTGGATTTGGTTCCTAAGCATCAGGTTCTGCCGGTTGATCTTCTTCATGGCAAAACGTTGACGGGTCTCCTTGTGACGCACCAGGAATACAGTCCTGCGTGGCAGGGTAAGGGAGGGAGGAGGACAAAAGAAGAGAAAGAAGGAAGATTACAGGACAAACCGGGATAGGAGAGTTGGAAGGGAATGGCAGGTACGGAGAGAGATGCATTGAGCGAAAGAAGGCGGGATAAAAAAAGATGAGAAAACTGACTAGTGAACATCAGTTCAGACTTGAAATGAAACTGCCCAGACAAATTCTAAGTGTAAACACAAAAAAATACTACCAAAACACATGCTTATTTTACTTTCCTCCCCGCTTTTATTGGGCTCTCTGCGGTGTCCACAAAGACTTGAGCCAGTCGGCCACAACAAAAGAAGTCCGTCTTACTCACCCATAGGCGCCATTACTAATGAGCTTGATAGTCTCAAAGTCGCTCTCCAGTGGTTTCCTGCGAGGAGGGGTGCAGGCTGCTCGGCTCTGAATCACACACACACACACACACACACACACACACACACACACACACACACACACACACACACACACACACACACACACACACACACACACACACACACACACACACACACACACACACACACACACACACACACACACACACACACACACACACACACACGGAAAATAACAGGAACTTAGTTGCTGCATTACATCTGGAAAGCGTGAATCCAAGCACTTCAACACTTTATTGTGATAATGTGTCTGCCTGCATTAACAAGTGCTATGCTCGCCATTTAAACTCTATCTATCTAAGCAACCCCTTAAGTACGGTTTTACATTTCTTCAATACAACTGCCATTACTTCACCCACCACTGTTTGTTCTGTCAAAGAGAGTTACATTACAATTCATTAGAACTACTTTATAACTGTTTAATGTAAGCTGGTACCTGTATAGGTGTGGCCTCTCCCGTCTCATCAGACTCTCTGCTGGCGGCTCTGTGACTCGGACTCGTCTGCTCCAGGTGGACCATCTCTGTAACAGCAGCAGACAAAAGCGTTGTATTTAGTGTCTTCATTAATTCACAGGTGTGTTTTGGGCGTAACATGCAATAAACCAATCAGAGATCATCTCCCATTCCCTTTAAAAGCCAGGCGCGTTTGTGCATTGCTATTATGATAGCGGATTTGCACCGTAATATTTTTATTTGTAATCTTTAGCGTGGTTGTGTGCTGCTACGCGCCCCTGTGTGTGTAACAAGCATAGTGTGTGCACGCTGTGCATAAGCCTAGGCACATTTTACTAATTCACTGTTAAAGTAACAATGCTGCATTATTGACTGTAGACCAGGTTTTTGGTGGTCAATGGTGTGATCACTTCCCGCTGCCTCAAGATAGCCATACGCCAAGAATGCACCTGAACACACCTCCCTGTAAAACCAGCACGCCCATGGGCGCAAAGATGGCCGCAGGTGCATTTGCTATTTAAAACGACGTGGGCGCTGGACGGGAAACTGACAACTGCGTCGGTCTTAAACTAGCAAAGACACTTGCGTCGGGCTTTGCGCTGTGCCGGGTGCAAGATAGAATGCTTAATGTACATCAGGGAGGACAATGACTGCTTATTCAATCATCCTCCTAACTGACTTATGATGCTTAACAGAACTACAACAGTCACTGTATCCAAAGTATTTTTGTTGGCATTTTCTATTTCACGCGATTAGTTTATAATATTGGTCTAATGTAAGGTGTTCCGATTCGGTTCAATTATGCTCTACTCTGTCGAATATCATGCAAAGCAATGCTGACATGTAGTTATGTAGAGGCAGTATTTGAATGGTCTCATCAAACTCACGGAAGGACTCAACAAGACGTGACGAAAATCAACATTCGTTCATAGTGTACACAATATGAACAAATACAATATAACAGAAAAGTACAAAGACAGTACAATGCTAGCAATAAGTTGGGTAAAGCGCAATGAATGCTATGTGCAGTAACACATAAGTGTGTGCCTCGTTTTCATTCAAAACAATAAAATGTACTAATGCATAAAATTCTACGTAAAAATAACAATGACTGCATTCCTGACAAAGCAGGAACAGTGCCATTAGCATTACTGTTTCCCCATGTTATTTAAACTTGACAGAGAGCTCGTATTGAGAGAACAGATTTTTTGAAAATCATGATTTGTGATAAAATAGGGAGCATGCAGTACAATTCATCCAACAACAAAGTATTTTAAAATGCCTAAATAGACAGTTTAGCAGGTAAAATACTAAAATCTAAAAAAAGAAATCTGCATTTTCACAGCCAAATTCTACACATTTGAGCTCCCACTACATCACTGCTTCGGCAGTACCAGTAAATGCCAGTCATCTCAAGAATTGGGTGTGCCAGTGTCAGATGACCTGTGGGAGGAGGGCCTGTCCAGTATACAGCGTCCTGTTTACAGAGCTCTTCTATCAATTCTAGACATCGATTAATATAATTCTAAAGTCTTACACAGACTGCATTACTCTAAAACTTAGTGAAATATGTCAATCCTTTTCTCCCATGTGGGATAGATGTGGTAATGCTGAAAGATCACTATCTCACTTATGCTGGCACTGTCCAGTACTGGAGTCATTTTTATGTGTGACATATTTAATTGATTTTCCAAACACCATAAAGTAAACATTGTGCCAGACTGTATATTGGCAATATTTGGCTGCTTTAAAAGGACCCATCAAAAGCAGGCTCTCAAGGCAGGTAGCTAAAATAATTATATTACCAAACTGGAAGTCTACATCGTCCCTTCTTTTCAGAAGGTGCCTTAATGAAATGCTCTCTATTGCTACGATGGAACAGATTTGTTTTAGCAAACGGAATTACCAAAACTATTTCTGGGCTTCTAGGTTTGGATGCCGTTTCCGACAATGCTTGATGAGACCTAACTGTAACTGGAGCTCTGCTGCTATGTTGTATCTTTATTCTGTGCAAACTCTGCTTTATTTTCTGCATACTGACAGATATTCTGGCAGTCCCGAGCCTGTATGTTTTTTTCGGTTTGCTTTTTTTATCCTTGACCCTGTTGGCGGAAGGAAACAGTCTCGTGTTTTGCCAATATTGCTGTCGATGGGCAGCTTGGAACTGTTTTCAGGACTTCGAGGTAAAATGATTCCCCTGTTATCTAATGTAATGGCACTGGGTGCTTATGAATAGTGTGTTTGTTTTGTTATTACAATGTATAATACAGTTATTATAAAGTAATCAAATAAATAAATCTGCGTTGCACCTTCCAAGGGATCCCTGGTAAGGCCGAGCTGGCTGATGATGTATCTGGGAATATCAGTCTTGATGCCCTGGCCCACCTTGGCTTGACCCTCCGCAACCTCCAAACGTTGGTAGAACTCCTCCGGATCAAACTCCTGTAAAGAAGCAAGAAAAGACGTGCTGTGGTTGCATTGCATTTTAAAATAACATTTAGTTGGCCTTGGCTTTTGTAAAGCAAAACAAAACTACAATAGCAGTGTTTTCCCTGGACTTAGGTGCACATATTTGGCGGTGGGTTTAGGGGTCCTCCCTTAAGAAAATGTTAAGTTTTTCAATAAAAATCATTTTGGACCCTTAATATTACTATATCTGTGTCTAAAACATTGGAAAAGCTAGAGCAGATAATAAATAAATAAATAAATAAATAAATAAATAAATAACTCAAAACTTGCTAGAGAAGTCGACTGGGGACCGACTACAATCATTAGATCTGAGAATAAGACCTTTAGTTAGTTTTGACGCTCACATTGATTTTACATTCATACGACTTAGGTGGTGCCCAAAACGACTTGGGTGCTGCCCGTTAGCCTTGTAATGGTAGGGAAAACCCTGACAATGGGGCAGGAAAGTGTTGCAAAAGAAATACACGTAGTCCCCTGACAGAAAAGCTGCAAACTACAGGCCAGGAAAGAAGGAAACACAATTGCAATGTGATGACAGAGTTGGTAAGAAAGAAGGTTGAAAAAGCAAATCCAGCTTGTTTCTCTTAGTACATGGAAACTTTAATTATCAATTACACACTTACTGTCAATATTAAATGGCTTATTAAAAGGACTACAACTTCAAACATCATCCTGTCCAGCAAAGTACACCTGCTGTTGCTTATTCCACATGCACCTGTCTAATTATTACTGCTACAACTGTCATTACTACACCATATCATCAATGTGAATGTGTGTGAGTCACCGAGCTGTGACATCTGCATTTAAAAAGGGACAGATATGTTGTATAAGGCTCTAAGCGGAGTATGATGAGCATCATGTTGATATCGTGTCACTCCTGTACCCAGGATCACTACTGGGTCTTACCAGACACTCCAGGAGCCTGGCAGGCCGGGAGATGATGATGAGAATCTTCTTGACCAGTTTGGTAATGATGGTTACGTCCTCGCTCTCTGAACGCTCATATGCCTGATCGGGAAAGAACAAAGGATGATGGATTATTATTGCGCCTTAATCCAATTGGCACGAGAGCCGCGAGGCAGCGCATCTCACCCACGGAGGCTGTCTGCACTTTCGGCCCGTTTCATTTTTAGCATCCATTTCATCTTCTTACATTATCTGTTGGTGATTCAGTAGATCGGCGCTGTTATTTCAACATCTTGCATCAATACTCGTATCGGTTTGCTGCCTTGCCAGATTTATAAATAATAGAAAACACTTGCGGATACACTTTTATTAACACTTACTGGCTCCATTCAGTTTGTGGGGTGACCTTATGGAATGGACTGAACAATGATATCAAACGGAGCCATAATATCATTAAGTTCAAAAATACATTAAAGAAATCAATCCTTGACCAATACCGAAAAGAATAGACCGAAATATAGGAATGGAATTGTAATGTAAAGGTATTGTTGTAAGTTATTGTAAGACCTGAAAAATTGTATGCTGTATTATGTATGTATCATATTATTACAAAACAAATATATATGCAAATCTATTTGTTTTGTAATAATATGATATTGTGAAGTAGGGGCAGGACCTAATAAGCTATTTGCTTCTGCCTGCTCCTTCTCGAACTTATACTTTTTTTATTATTTATTTTTTTGTCTTTGGTAAATTCTGATTGTTTGCGTTTGAATTTTTTTTTTTTTTTTGCAACATTGTTGATTGTTTGAGATAAACAATTAAAAAAAAAAACGAAATGTCTTAGTCTAACATTGCCGTGCCATGGTCAAACAGCAGGTTTAGAGTCAGTGTTTCAAAGGTGGTGTAAGAGTGATGATGTCAGTCAGAGTTCGGGTTAGACAGCTGACCATTTTGTAACCGGTTCTGTGTCTTACCCTGTCAAACCTGTTACAAGATTTGTTTTTAAAAAAGGTATAGTCTTCTAAAAGTTGCAAAGAGAAACAGCATTACAAACCAGCTATTCTAATTCCAGAGAAGAACCAGTGGGCACAAGGACAAATTCAAACGGTTTAACGTGTGACAAGCAGGGACAATTTGCTAAAATAAACTCTCTCTCTCTGAGCTGGAAAATCATTTCATTGGCAAGATGGAAAAATAATTACAGAAATGTGGCTTTAGTGGAAATATAGACAAAATATCATAACTGTAGGGTAAACTAAGTTACTAGGAGACTGAATGAACACAAGAAAGCACTGCATCGACTGTACTAACTGTAGCTGAAAAAAGATAATTTATCCAACTTTCTGATTAAAAAGAGAAGAAGCTGTAATCGGTTTTGCAGAAGGCAGCATGTGCTGCAGTAAAATTGTAGCTGGAAAGGTTATGTAATAAATCATTATATAATCAAACACTTGCACAGGTCTAAGTAATGATATAAAATGACAACACAATTACTGTCCAATGAACTGGAAACAGCGAAGAATGAGAACCAATCGTACAGGCAACTCCAATTCAATGTTCCCAGTGAAGCTACAGTATATCATGCAATGTCCCAGAGGGCAATCTGAGCTATACCAACAATCACAAATCCACTGATGTCTTGGAAGGAACAACCACACTGGCTGGACAGTTGCACGGCTGAATACTAATCAAAACCAAAACGGTGTCCGTGTTTTCAAGAGTTGGAGGGAAAAACATCTTTTAAAAGGCGATAAAACACTCACCTCGTGCAGCAGCTTCTCCAGTTTCTCCTGCAGCTCCACAAAGTACCTGGAGGTGACCAGGCCTTTCTGGGACTTGTCCAGACAGTCTCTGACGAGCTCCACCAGCTGGTGCTGGATGAATCCCAGCACGCCATCAGCCAGGGGCAGAGCAGTGTCTGAGGAACACTCTGCGATGACGTCCAGCAGCCGACCCTCCATCTGGGCCGTCGCCTAGATAACCAAGATGGAATACTTCATTTAAAATGGTGACAGTAGCATTAGGCAGCCTGCACACTGCCTGCGCGGCGTGAGCGTGGCGTTTCTGTTGCGTGTCAGCTGCATGGTGTTTTCTATGTCTTTGGGCACAAGAAACGTGTCTGACGCGGCGCTGATGCTGCTAGGCTCGTCTGTACACATGTATGTTTCCCATTGATAACATGAAATAATAGCGTGTTCTTCAACTTTATTTTGTCAATATTTTTGTGTTTGAACATTTGTTTGCACATATTTCGATATACATATTTTTATATTTCAATTCCATTTCCTGAGATAATAAAGTCCATGTTATTGTTTTATCAGAATCCAATTATATACTGATTTGATTACAGCAAAGACAACGTCGGCAGTATTGACGGGAAAATAGCCTACAGAATATTTCGGTCTGTATTGACAGGTGCAATATTTGAAAATCGATAATTATTTAATTTTTTTTTTATTACATTTATATCTACATTTATGTCAAAACCTTGAGACATTCAAACATCAAAATGTCATTTATTAAATGTATTTGTGTCAAAATGACATATAAACATCTTTTCGTATTCTATTTTGCCTGGAAACGCTTCCAACACGCTTGCGTGTTGTGTGAAAAATAGGCGCCGGTCCTATTTCTAGATGCACGTGTTTTCAGCGAGGCGTGCGTGTCACGCAGGCAGTGTGCAAACTCTAACCTGTTAACATGGGAGCCAAAATAAAAACGGACACGCCACGCAGCTGACTCGCTCTCCAAAAGGTGAGCGAGTGATTTTGACTTTGCCAGGAGTGTTAAAAATCTCCTGTCCTGGTTTTATGAGTGTAAAAAAAAAAAAAAAAAAACAGCTTGTTCACACGTTAGTAGATCGTCTTTTCCCATGGAGATGCATTAGCAAACTAAATCCGTTTAGCAGATACAGATCAGAGAGAGAGACAGAAAGAAAGAAAGAAAGAAAGAAAGAAAGAAAGAAAGAAAGAAAGCGAAAAACACACACACTGACTATACCTTAGGAAAGCGTTCTTTGTAGACATGATTCATCATGACAATTTCATTGTCAAATGTTCCACAGGTCCGTCCAGGGCTGCATGAGAACCAGGTAAAAGAGAAAAAAACAGAAAGAAAAAAAGAGATCAGCCAAAAAGTTAATAATTTATAAATGCTAAAATTGAATCATAAAAAACAAACAAAAAAATAATGGAACTAATTTGCAAACTGATCAGGGGATGGAGTAGCGATTGATGGGACGGGCCTCACATTACAGAAGCATGTTTAAAGTGAAATACTCGCACCAGCTAAATACTAAACACGGATATATTGAAGCCGTAAAACAATGTCACAAAACTGTCCTATTAAAGCTACACAAGATCTACACATTTTATAACGAGTACATTGAAAATGTATGCGTGTTTGCTGCCGTCCCGGCTCATAAACACACAGCATGTTTGAATAGAACACTAATGCGGTTCAGATCAGGTTCTCATGAGCAGGATCCATGGCCACATCTGTTGTGTGCACAGGGCTTCAGTTACGAGAAGGCACCTTTAAAACTGTCCATTCGCATTACAAATCAATGTAATGTCATCACACATGTTAAAAATAGCAACCCCGGGGTGCCCCTATACATCACATACTACAAATAACAATATCAACATGGTTTTATTTGAGGGCAATAGCAATAGTTAACCCCTTGGGAACTATTTGAGGGCAATAAGAAACGCTTTACACGCCCTCTGGAGCTATTTGAGAGCAACAGTAGACACTTATCAGACATCTTATTATCCACAGTCATGTGTGAGGTCATTTAGTATAAAGCATATCCCTGGTGGAGTTTTTTTTTTCTTTTTCTGATGAATTTTTAGAGGGTTTGTTCCATCTGTAAACAACTGATCAGTGGTCAAATTAACAGACAACAGAAAACACAGCGTCGCTGGATGGATAAAGTACCTTTGCTTGTTAACTTTTTCGTTTTGGTTATACAACCAAACTGAGCAAACTAAAATGTTAACACGCCTACGTCCTTGTAAAAAGTTTTGACTTAACTCTACACTGGACCATTTCAAATGTTCTCCTCAACACCCTCCACAGCCCATTATAAAAGTCTCCAGCAACCTCAAAACTCTCCACCACAAGAGCTAGTTAGAATTTAGAGGGCTTGTGTAAGCGTTTAATGAGAGCAGCTATGCTAGATGATAAGGAAATGCTATATTCTAATCCAGGGGGCCACTAGAAACCAGCACAGAGGCTTTTCCCCCCCAGAACCACATAAAATAATGATCACGCCATTTTGAAATCCTTCCAGCTAGTATTTCATATTTTTTTAATCATAAATGAAAGACTTCACAGAACAATTGCCATACTTTGGTTGATTTGAGGCTAAGCTGCCTTCTTACAAAATGTGCTTGTTTCCACTTCTGTTTAGAGCTCTGCTACTAATAAGTATTTTATGTTTGTCTCTCATAAAGAAAAAATTCAAATCCATGTTTGGGTAAGCAGCTGTGTAATGGAGGAAAATAAACAGGAGGCTGTCACCCCCACTCATTGTATTGCCTAAAAGCTTCTGGAGGTGGAATGCTTTATACAGTATGAGCTCCACAGCTAGCATCTTCAATTAGTACAGCAGAAGTTTCCAAACAGCATCACATTGCAGTTATGGTTAGACATACCTCTTGGCTGGGCCAAAGAACTGACAAGTACACGTTAGCCAAGCCAACAGGGAAATTATAATGGCAGAGAAGAAACTTTGGTTCCATAATGAAAACTAAAAATGGCATGGTCGTGACTTTTGCTCTCCCCTTTCGCTCACACTCAGGGCATTGATGTTCAACAGGTTACCTATTGAACTATAGGCTTCCATGAGTTGTTTAAACTAGAAGGGTTGGCTTGGCTAACTAGCTAACCAACCCAGGTAACACAGAAGGGCTAGACTGCATTTTAGACACTGCACTTACAAAAACAACATTCGGTGTGACAACAAAAAAATGCCACTGGGGGGAATTTTGAAGGCATTTTCAAAGCATGCTGGTGAAAAATGATGAGATCCGCCATCATCTTGAGTTCAACCCTTCACTTTTATGAATGCATTTAAAAACACCTACAAAAAAACTGACTGTTCTGAATGAAAGATAAAAAAAAGAGCAGTCTGGATCTAAAACATCACTCACACACAGCTAAGGTTGACAAAGTGTGTGGCTTCCCAGATGCTAATTTCCTAATTCCCCCCCCCCCCCTCACCTGTGATTCCCTGTTCTTAACCTCTGATTGTGGTAATTTGCACACATACACACAGGTGCACAGGTGACGTGGTGATCAAAACCATTCACACACACACACACTATCTTTGTGGGGACCCGTCATTGACATAATGCATTCCCTAGCCCCTTACCCTAACCATCACAACTAAATGCCTAAATACTTCATTCAGAATGGTTTGACACATATAATTTAGCCTTTAACAAATATTCGCCCCTGTAAGCTGCATTGGACTTCATTGCCAGGCCTCATGACATGATCCTCTCTCATTCATTTTAACATTACGCTACAGCATTAGCCAGCAGAGGTGTGGCTTTTTGCTTCCCATTCAAATCAAACTAATCTGATAAGGTTATCACTTCTCCCAGTGGAGTGCAGTGCTACAAAAAAGAAATGTGTGTGTAGTCCATACATCACGCAGTATAGTTATTGTATGATTCAAATCCAGACTACCTGAGACTGCGTGAGCGGAGCCTGACAGGGGGTGAGGCGTGTGCTCCTTCTTCGTCCGCCACACTCTCTGTGCTCCGGAAATGTTTGAACAGGAAGTGGAGATCATCTTGCGTGGGCTGGAAGGGCAACTGGTGCAATAACTCCTGGGAAGAAGAGGACTGAAGAGAAATAGGGAATGTGAGAAGTAGAGAGTGGAAAAGGATATTGTACAGAGGTCAGCGTATTGGAATCTGTAAATATATGTCATAAAAACAATAATAGTGGCTGAATACGCAAACTTATTTCCCACTTTTGTCTTCTTTTAGTTGCACATTTGTATCAACGTCAGGTTGTGCTTCTGCTGCTCTGATGATACAACATCCTGTGTTAAAAAGCATGCTCTAATGAGAGAGTCACACCACTGCTCACTGCTCTCTCAGATTCATTCATTCATTATCCGGTAATGCTCAGGCTTTCTTGCTCAACTATAGATCTAAATTAGATGTAACACTTAACAAGGACAGGCTGAGTAAGTAGAACATCATAAATCCATTTAGTTTAAGGAAATTACTCAGTGAGCTTTAGTGTTCTGCTCTCCTAAAGCAGGATTTCTCTCCCCCCCCCCCCCCCCCCCCCCTCCTTGCTGCAGCATGCCCTGAGGTACACTGTTGTGTTGGCAATGCATGCAATAGTTTTCTCTTTCCAAGACAAAATGTGTGACACGCAGCCTGGAATTTATGAGAACTCCCATCTGGCTGGGCTCTTGTGTTTCACTGGAGGGAAGAGTAGCTCATCTCACAGGAGGAAAGAGACGAGCCGGACAGAGAGGAAAAAAGTGAAAGGAAAACACACATGAGTAGGAAAAAAAAAAAAAAGGTTAGAACTGGAGGAGGTGGGGGGAGAAAGATACCCTGAGGAGGAAACTAGAGACGTGTCAGAACCCAGCGAGAGCAGCATAAAGACCTCACTGACAACGAGCCTGAAAGAGGAGCATTGTGTGGGGAGGGCTGACCTCACCGTCTCCAAGCCATGTGGCCGGCCATACAAAATTACAGCCGTGACAGAGGAGAGCAGGTATTGTTTTTACAGCCAACTGCAGTTTCAGTAATGACTTTCTAGGCAAATTCTCTCAAGATGATGAACAAAGAAACCATCAACAAATAGCTGATGGGTGTAGCTGGGCAGCACGTCGCGCTCCCTGCCTTTTGACTTTTCCCGAAATGATAAGCAGAGTAGGGAAATGTGAAACGCTGTACAGTCCCTACTCATGTGTGATGTCATCCAGGAAAAAGAAGCCATGCATTTCAACAAGACCCGTGTTATTTTAGCGATAAGACTACCTCCTGTACTTTCCCTCGGTCAAAAGGGGCTACACAGAGTAAATCATTTCGGTGGTCATGTGGTAAAAAATTAACCTAATCACTCTTTGGTTCTACTAAAAAAAAGTTTATTGTTAAATTCAGGCAGAAAAACAGACCATATGTAGTATAACGCTGTGTATTGTAATTGCCATGTATGTATAAAACTGTCCATCTATACTATAAAACCTTCTAGCATAACTCTGGGAAAAGCATCTGAGGATTCCTTCCTATTACCTGTCTGTTGTGGAAAGAGCGATAAAAGGCTGCTGATGGAGAGATGCATCATCGTTGGACATATCCTGTTATGACTGAGTCATTAAAGTACACAACATCCACTTTCCAGTCAGCTGTTTTGGATAAATCAACTGTCTGCAGAGACTATGGTCAACCATAATGTCACATAACGGTGTCGTGATGGTGTGAAGTTTTTCACCCGCCTCGGAGAGCACGTTCAGCGCCTCCACTTGCATCGGTTGAACAAACGATCTCAACTGTACAGTTAGCTCTGCAGCTCCTACAAGGTATTTGTAAAGTCAGTGATACTCAAAGTTGAATATAAAGCGGTTTTCAAAGAGTAAATTGTTTGGTTCTTCACCAAGAACAATATTGTCTATTGCATGCTCAGTCATTTTGAAGCACTTAACATTTTTACCAAAATATGGTAAATATGTAGTCTGGCTATCACCAGACCAAGCTCAGTCTTTTAAGATTGAACATTAGTCTGGGGAGTCTGCTCTGTATTTTCTACTGCACAAGAGGCGTGATCAACGGGCGTAGTTCAAATGACTCTGTACGCAATTGGATAGTCCTTCAACCAATCAGACCAACGATCCGGGCGACGTAGCAGCGACAGCGGCATCCACGGGTGGCTGCGCTTCGGTGGCCGGCTTGTTGAATGTAAACAAAAAGCTGCCTGCCGTCGCTTCTCTATCTTCATCGTGTTAAACCCGCCAACAGTGCGCCAGGAGGATAAGCCAGTTAGTGAGTGGTTCCCGTAAAATTGTGAACGAAACAGGACAGATAAACGTACAGGTTTCCAGCCTGAGTTGCAGGGAGAAATCAAATCACCGACAGATCGGGCGGGGTTTACCCAGTCTAGTAAATATGCGCTTTTACGTGACAAGCTGAATCAAGTTACTCAAGATATTAAATAAGCTTGCCATCTTTTACTGTGAGCCGTCTGTCAAAAAGGTATAAAACACCACTTTCACAGCTCGTCTTAAATATGGCCCAGGTGCAGAGCGCTTTTACAAAAGAACTCAACTCTGTAAACTGGGGTCTACTGTAAATCAACAAGCATTTATCGGTTGTTGATGTATTCCCTACACTGTGTGTATTAATCTGATGGGATTTACAGGTCAGTCCGTCAACACCATAAGCTTACGAGACACCATGGCCCCTGTAAACTGATGGATGCGCGGAGTATAAGTAACACCGGGAGCTAAACGGTCCCATGGCAGTGGTTTGGAGAGAGGTTGAATGTGTGATGAAGGAAAGAGACAGACTTCACTGCCACGGACGATTGCAGGAAAAGTTCAGAAACACAGAAAGAGATTCAGCTTACAGATACCGATGAACTGGGTGCACTGGTGCAGTATCCAGACGAGGGAACGGACGCCACAGACCACCTTCGCCCATCCGCTCTGCAAGAAACAAAACAGAGAAACAGACTGCTCAGTGGTAGCTCCCTACCACATATGAAATCTACACATCCTGTTGACTCACTCCAATGTTCAAAGCTTCGCCTTTCTACACCTGCAACTCTCATGTTATGCCAAATCTTCCCATGCAAGTTGAAAGTGATAACATCTGATGCTTGAAACTGTGTGTGCGAGAGATACAAAAATTAAAAGAGAGACACCAGACGGCCGTTTTCTTACCTTTCAGTGCGGGCCAGTTGGCTACACCAATGCAAAAAATAAAATAAAAAAAAGAGGAAGACACAAATGGAGAAGAAGAGTGAGAAAGAGAGGAAGAGGGCAGGCGGAGAGACAAAGTGAGAAAGAAATAAATAAACAGTGTTTAATGATAGTGACAGTGTAAGTCTGGCTGTCAGAGTCATAGCACGGTTTGTCTCTCACAGCACTGCTGAGCACCTGCCAAGCTGCCATAATACTGCAGCACTGAGACCCACAGACACTTGACTCATTACACACACACACACACACACACACACACACACACACACACACACACACACACACACACACACACACACACACACACACACACACACACACACACACACACACACACACACACACACACACACACACTCAACCTTTATGTGTGAATTTTCCATGTGTAATAGTGTCTCTATGTCCATTGTCCCCCTACTTTTCCACCCAATATGGCACTCTGAGGACGTGGCCCAATTTCCCTCACTGATTCAATCTGTGTTGCAGAGGATGTTCAAACTTTTCCTCCCACAAGCCAACTCTTGGGGACACGCAGCTAAACCACGACTAACATAATGAAATTGGATGGTTCTGCTCTGAGTGTGACTCAGATCTGAGGATTACTCGGGGGGAATGAGACATGTTTGTTTTCCCATCTGGTTCATGTCCCACATGTATGTCATCCGCTATGTGTTATTAAATGCCCTACTACTAATGCTAGGTTGTTTTATTAAGGCCCTGCAAGGACTAAGAGGATAGAAGTTTAAGATTAAAAACAAGGCTTTGAATCAATGTAAGAATGAATACCTGGGGTGTAAAAGGAGAAATAAACTATTGTGAGCCAAAATGTTGGCAGTTTGACTGGTGAAGAGGGAGCTTGCAGCTAAACAATTATGCCTCACCCTTGAAGTGGTTCCTTATCACGTTAGTCCTTCATTTGCATAAAAAAAAAAAAAAGATTTATTTATTCTTCATATGAATGAATGCTAACTATTGTGTGTTTGGCTCTTTCCATGTTTACATGACAGAGTAATTCACAGCTCACAAATGACATCACAGCTTGTGTGAATAACAAATACACCCAGAGGAGACTCAAAGGTGCAGTCACAGTATCTGTCGCCGCACTTGCAGCTTAAACAGTCTTCATAAATTTAGATGAGTCATGCAGGCTCGTGCGAGGCAATTCTATCAGGAGGCTTCCCCTCTCCATCCTCAAGCGTATGGTGCAATATGCCATACTGCAACATCAAATGCAAATTCATAACACGTGATATCTGAAATAAGCACATACATTTACAGTACATTTAAAGTATGCTATTTTCAGCTACTGAACGAGGGTGCCAGTTACCGCTACTATTCCTCTAAATTGCAGTGAGTATATACACAGCTGCAAGAAGTGTGATGAGAGGGCAAGCTCTGCAATTTTCCCCATAATCGCAGAAGCCCTGAGTAATGAGTGTGTGCACCGACTTTCCGCCTTAATTGGCTTGACAAATGCCAAGACCCATGTCCAGCAAGTGGCCCTGGCCTTCAGCTGGTTGGACTCGCTTCTCCATTGCCTCATTCCCACCACAGGGGCAAAAGGGAACTAGCCAGGGCATGTTCATTATTCATGCAACTCAGTTTCCTCCAAAACCAAGTTTCTTAGGTTTTTTTTGTTTTTTTTTTAGCATGTTTTTATTGTATTTAGCTTAAAATAAGTTTAAAATGTTGACGTTTTTGTTTTGGATCGGTAGGGCATTAACCTCTGTGCGGAACTATTGCCGTTTATTCCTCATGTTTTGAACTTAAAGCCTGGTTCACACGGGACGATTTTAAAATTGTCGGCCGATTTTCCAATCCTGAGAGACCCCACACACGGCGATAAAAAATCACGGGTCTAACAGTTTTGGTCGTACAGTGTGTGGTGCGCAGCACACGGCAAAATCAACACATCACACACCAACCGATTTGACTCCCGCTGTTTTGATTTTGTTTCCCGGTGCTTTCCTTGCCACCTCGTCACCTCGCTTTCTTATTGGCTACACACCACAGTCCACAGGCTGCGTGCTCGTTTGTCCCCGGGGGACACCAAACACGAGGAGAAATCGGGCCAAAACAATCCAACATGTTGGATATCCCCGATTTGAGATCGGAGCGGTCCCGACGTCCTTCCGAGCAGACGAGAGCAGTCTTAACACACCGCACACGGCAGGAATATCTGATCAGATTATTTTACGGTAATCGGAGCATCCTTAAGATTGTCGGAAGGGGTGAATCGGGGCTAAAATCTGCCCAATTATTCTGGTGTGAACCAGGCTTAAGCTTTCTACAGTTTTGTCATCTTTGGAAGAAAGATGAACCTACTCTAAAAATAAGCATTTAATCCAGGCATCTTGAACTGCAATTTAACAATTTTCCAGTTTTTTTATATTAGGTAGGATAAATAGTACTGCTGCAATGTGGCTGAGCTCAAGTGCCTTAGAACAACTCCATATTAAAAAGCAGTTAACCCTTGTGTTGTCTTCGTTTCAACCTTGAAAAAAAAACACTTTTTTAATTCTGACATTTGTGACGCCTTTTTTCACAATTTGTTTTTGCTTTTTTCAACGTTATACATTTTTTAATTTTTCTTCTACACATTTTCAGCGCTTATTTCTACGTCCCATATATAAAACAAATATTTAAAACGAGCCAATGTGACCCGAAGTCAACACAAGGGTTAAGTTCATTCTTACCTGCGGGCAAACTGGAAGTTAGCAGAAGTGCTTGCAGAGACATTTCTGGGGCTTTCTGAAGGGCTGCTGCTAGCTGAAGAGACAAAAAAAAAAAAATCAGTTACAAACATTAAAAATTAGTACAAGCTGAAATATGTATATGAATACTATGTATGTGACTATTTATAAGATGAATCATGCCGGCAGCTGTCCCCTTGTCTT